>JAWRYS010001985.1:0-117500 GCA_034769895.1 Magicicada septendecula
GGTAGACCTAGAATGTCAAATAAGGTACCGTTCGCTACGCCTCATCGTCCTCTACAAGATTCGATTGTCAAAAATCAGAATGACCCACGGACTATGAGCCTGCGGTCAATAAACCTAAAAATTGGTCTATTATCTGGTAATGAATGCGCTATTTTTAAGCCTAGAACGGCTACGGGTAGATTTAAAACATCAAATAACGTAACGTTCGCTCCGACTCATCGTCCTCTACAAGATTCGATGGTCAAAAATCAGAATGACGCACGGACTATGAGCCTGCGTTCAATGAACCTAAAAATTTGTCGATTATCTGGTAATTAATGCGCTATTTTTGAGCCTAGAACGGCTACGGGTAGACTTAGAACGTCAAATAAGGTACCGTTCACTCCGTCTCATCGTCGTCTACAAGATTCGATGGTCAAAAATCAGAATGACCCACGAACTATGTGCCTGCGTTCAAAAAACCTATGTACAATAAATACTTTTTAGAGAACACAATACATTTTAGAGCACAAAAAAAAACTTTTAGAGAACACAAAGGACGTTATAGAATACGCAAAGTAATTCTAGAGTACACAAAATACTTTTGGAGTACAGTACTTAACAGAGTACACAAAATACTTATTTGAGTACACAATGTACTTATATGTGTACACAAAGTACTTATTACAGTACACAAAATACTCATTAGAGTACACAAAGTACTTATTAGAATACACAAAGTATTTAATAGAATACACAAGGTAATTCAGTGTACACAAAGTAGTTTTAGAGCACAAAAAATTACTTATTAGAGTACGAAGTACATATTAGTGTACACAAAGTACTTATTAGAGAGCACAAAGTACTTTTAAGAGTACACAAATTGCTAGGTGGTGTAAAGGGGAGAAACCAAACATGACCTCAAAGGTCACGGCTCTATGAATTTCTTGAAGGGAGGAATTTGAAGATTAAAAAATGGCGGCCTTCAAGATTAAAATAAACTATTTTTGGTGGGTGTGGGATTCTCTAGTCGCTCCTAATCTGAGTGTAGATTGTATTCTGGGTGCGGACTTCATTGCTAAAAGTGGTCTGGTTCTCGATATCCATGGGCACGTTTGTTTTTTTAAGTTTAACCGTGGCGTGAGCATTCCTTTCTTGGATATCTTGACGCGTCGGGGGAGGGACTTGAATGACATCCACCCCGGCGTCCATTAATAATTTAAAGCAGTCCTAACGGTCCACATTTTCTTCAATTGTTTGAGGAGTTCCCCGAGGTACTGACTGCCAATCTCGGACTCACACATAACCTTGAGTATCATATCTGCCTTTGTGACTCCTCGGTTGTCCGTTCGCACCCTTATAAATTCGCCCCTCCCAAAATGACCATTTTGCGTGAGAACGTTCAAGAATTGTTAGACCAGGGTGTCATTGAACCATCCACGTCGGCCTATGACAGTCCAGCATTCTTGGTTCTTAAACCGGGAGGGAAAAATCGGCTGGTTATTGCCTATCGAAAAGTAAATCAAAATATAGAGATGAGTCGGTGCCCCTCCCGGACCTGCATTCGGCCTTTGACTGGTTTTCGCAGGCCCGCTATTTCACTATATTTCCCAAAATTCCGCCTACCACCACATACCCTTACACAAGGATCCCTCGGCCGTACACGGCTTTTGGTGTACCTTGGAACCTGTACCAATATACAGGAGGTGGATGGTGCTCGGCAGACAGTAGCTCTTGTATCTAGGACCCTCACGGACACCGAAAAGAAATCATCTGTTTATGAGTTGGAGTGTTTTGTCAGTTGTCTTCGCCCTTGACAAGTTTAGAAGGTATTTGGAACATACTGAGATCCAACTAGAGAATGACAATCAGGCTCTCTCTTGGCTTCTGGCGCATCCCCGACAACTGGGTAAAATTGGCCGCTGGGTGGTCAAAATCTCATCATTTAAGTTCAGGGCACCAGCATGTACGTGGGACCCAAAATGTTGTAGCCGACGCTTTATTACGGATGTACCATCTACATAGTGAGGAGCCAAAAGGTGAACCCTGCGCCTTACTCATGCAGTTTCCCTTCGCCATTACTGATGTCATCCCTCATCAGCTTGATGAAAAGACGTTGGGTCATATAATCGAAAATATTAAATCAGGCGAGAGTAATGCTCCTTATTTTCTGTCCAAGTGCGTCCTCTGTTGCAAGGAACGTAGAGGACGGGTTCCTAAGATAGTGCTGCAGAGCAAGCTTGTACCAATGGTCTTCCAGTACTATCACAATCCCCCGGTGGGAGGCCATTTGGGTTTTTCTAAGACCATCGCCGCGATTAGGAAGAACTTCATCTGGAAAGGCATGGACCGGGACATCGCACCCGGGTCAAGTGTTGTCATCTGTGTAGTCTGAGCAAGCCCGCTCACAACACCAAATTGGGTAGATTTAGAACGTCAAGTAAGGTACCGTTCGCTCCGTCTCATGGTTCTCTACAAGATTCGATGGTCAAAAATCAGAACGACCCACGGACTATGAGCCTGCTGTCAATAAACCTAAAAATTTGTCGATTATCTGGTAATTAATGCGCTATTTTTGAGCCTAGAACGGCTACGGGTAGACTTAGAACGTCAAATAAGGTACCGTTCACTCCGTCTCATCGTCGTCTACAAGATTCGATGGTCAAAAATCAGAATGACTTAAGGACTATGAGCCTGCGGTCAAAAAACCTAAAAATTGGTCGATTATCTGGTAATAAATGCGATATTTTTGAGCCTAGAACGGCTACGGGTAAACGTAGAACGTCAAGTAAGGTACCGTTCGCTCCGTCTCATCATCGTCTACAAGATTCGATGGTCAAAAATTAAAATGACCCACGGACTATGAGCCTGCAGTCAAAAAACCTGAAAATTTGTCGATTATCTGGTAATTAATGCGCTCTTTTTGAGCCTATAACGGCTACGGGTAGACTTAGAACGTCAAATAAGGTACCGTTCGCTACGCCTCATCGTCTTCTACATGATTCGATGGTCAAAAATCAGAATGACCCACGGACTATGAGCCTGCGGTCAATTTGCCTAAAAATTGGTCGATTATCTGGTAATAAATGCGCTATTCTTGAGCCTAGAACGGCAACGGGTAGACCTAGAATGTCAAATAAGGTACCGTTCGCTCCGCCTCGTCGTCCTCTACAAGATTCGATGGTCAAAAATCAGAATGACCCACGGACTATGAGCCTGCGGTGAATGAACCTAAAAATTGGTCGATTATCTGGTAATAAATGCGCTATTTTTTAGCCTAGAACGGCTACGGGTAGACGTAGAACGTCAAATAAGGTACCGTTCGCTCCGCCCCATCGTCGTCTACAAGATTCGATGGTCAAAAATCAGAATGACGCACGGACTATGAACCTGCGGTCAATGAACTTAAAAATTTGTCGATTATCTGGTAATTAATGCGCTATTTTTGAGCCTAGAACGGCTACGGGTAGACTTAGAACGTCAAATAAAGTACCGTTCACTCCGTCTCATCGTCGTCTACAAGATTCGATGGTCAAAAATCAGAATGACCCACGAACTATGTGCCTGCGTTCAAAAAACCAATGTACAATAAATACTTTGTAGAGAACACAATACATTTTAGAGCACAAAAAGAACTTTTAGAGAACACAAAGGACGTTATAGAATACGCAAAGTAATTTTAGAGTACACAAAATACTTTTGGAGTACAATAAGTGCTTAACAGAGTACACAAAATACTTATTTGAGTACACAATGTACTTATTTGTGTACACAAAGTATTTATTACAGTACACAAAATACTCATTAGAGTACACAAAGTACTTATTAGAATAAACAAAGTACTTACTAGAGCACACAAGGTAATTTCAGTGTACACAAAGTACTTTTAGAGTACAAAGTACTTTTAAGAGTACACAAATTGCTAAGGAGGTGTACAGGGGAGAAACCAATCATGACCTCAAATGGCACGGCTCTATGAATTTCATGAAGGAAGGAATTTGAAGATTAATAAATGGCGGCCTTCAAGATTAAAATAAACTATTTTTCGTGGGTGTGGGATTCTCTAGTCGCTCCCAATCTGAGTGTAGATTGTATTCTGGGTGCGGACTTCATTGCTAAAAGTGGTCTGGTTCTCGATATCCATGGGCACGTTTGTTTTTTTAAGTTTAACCGTGGCGTGAGCATTCCTTTCTTGGATATCTTGACGCGTCGGGGGAGGGACTTGAATGACATCCACCCCGGCGTCCATTAATAATTTAAAGCAGTCCTAACGGTCCACATTTCTTCAATTGTTTGAGGAGTTCCCCGAGGTACTGACTGCCAATCTCGGACTCACACATAACCTTGAGTATCATATCTGCCTTTGTGACTCCTCGGTTGTCCGTTCGCACCCTTATAAATTCGCCCCTCCCAAAATGACCATTTTGCGTGAGAACGTTCAAGAATTGTTAGACCAGGGTGTCATTGAACCATCCACGTCGGCCTATGACAGTCCAGCATTCTTGGTTCTTAACCGGGAGGGAAAAATCGGCTGGTTATTGCCTATCGAAAAGTAAATCAAAATATAGAGATGAGTCGGTGCCCCTCCCGGACCTGCATTCGGCCTTTGACTGGTTTTCGCAGGCCCGCTATTTCACTATATTTCCCAAAATTCCGCCTACCACCACATACCCTTACACAAGGATCCTCGGCCGTACACGGCTTTTGGTGTACCTTGGAACCTGTACCAATATACAGGAGGTGGATGGTGCTCGGCAGACAGTAGCTCTTGTATCTAGGACCCTCACGGACACCGAAAAGAAATCATCTGTTTATGAGTTGGAGTGTTTGTCAGTTGTCTTCGCCCTTGACAAGTTTAGAAGGTATTTGGAACATACTGAGATCCAACTAGAGAATGACAATCAGGCTCTCTCTTGGCTTCTGGCGCATCCCCGACAACTGGGTAAAATTGGCCGCTGGGTGGTCAAAATCTCATCATTTAAGTTCAGGGCACAGCATGTACGTGGGACCCAAAATGTTGTAGCCGACGCTTTATTACGGATGTACCATCTACATAGTGAGGAGCCAAAAGGTGAACCCTGCGCCTTACTCATGCAGTTTCCCTTCGCCATTACTGATGTCATCCCTCATCAGCTTGATGAAAAGACGTTGGGTCATATAATCGAAAATATTAAATCAGGCGAGAGTAATGCTCCTTATTTTCTGTCCAAGTGCGTCCTCTGTTGCAAGGAACGTAGAGGACGGGTTCCTAAGATAGTGCTGCAGAGCAAGCTTGTACCAATGGTCTTCCAGTACTATCACAATCCCCCGGTGGGAGGCCATTTGGGTTTTTCTAAGACCATCGCCGCGATTAGGAAGAACTTCATCTGGAAAGGCATGGACCGGGACATCGCCACCCGGGTCAAGTGTTGTCATCTGTGTAGTCTGAGCAAGCCCGCTCACAACACCAAATTGGGTAGATTTAGAACGTCAAGTAAGGTACCGTTCGCTCCGTCTCATCGTTCTCTACAAGATTCGATGGTCAAAAATCAGAACGACCCACGGACTATGAGCCTGCTGTCAATAAACCTAAAAATTTGTCGATTATCTGGTAATTAATGCGCTATTTTTGAGCCTAGAACGGCTACGGGTAGACTTAGAACGTCAAATAAGGTACCGTTCACTCCGTCTCATCGTCGTCTACAAGATTCGATGGTCAAAAATCAGAATGACTTAAGGACTATGAGCCTGCGGTCAAAAAACCTAAAAATTGGTCGATTATCTGGTAATAAATGCGATATTTTTGAGCCTAGAACGGCTACGGGTAAACGTAGAACGTCAAGTAAGGTACCGTTCGCTCCGTCTCATCATCGTCTACAAGATTCGATGGTCAAAAATTAAAATGACCCACGGACTATGAGCCTGCAGTCAAAAAACCTGAAAATTTGTCGATTATCTGGTAATTAATGCGCTCTTTTTGAGCCTATAACGGCTACGGGTAGACTTAGAACGTCAAATAAGGTACCGTTCGCTACGCCTCATCGTCTTCTACATGATTCGATGGTCAAAAATCAGAATGACCCACGGACTATGAGCCTGCGGTCAATTTGCCTAAAAATTGGTCGATTATCTGGTAATAAATGCGCTATTCTTGAGCCTAGAACGGCAACGGGTAGACCTAGAATGTCAAATAAGGTACCGTTCGCTCCGCCTCGTCGTCCTCTACAAGATTCGATGGTCAAAAATCAGAATGACCCACGGACTATGAGCCTGCGGTCAATGAACCTAAAAATTGGTCGATTATCTGGTAATAAATGCGCTATTTTTTAGCCTAGAACGGCTACGGGTAGACGTAGAACGTCAAATAAGGTACCGTTCGCTCCGCCCCATCGTCGTCTACAAGATTCGATGGTCAAAAATCAGAATGACGCACGGACTATGAACCTGCGGTCAATGAACTTAAAAATTTGTCGATTATCTGGTAATTAATGCGCTATTTTTGAGCCTAGAACGGCTACGGGTAGACTTAGAACGTCAAATAAAGTACCGTTCACTCCGTCTCATCGTCGTCTACAAGATTCGATGGTCAAAAATCAGAATGACCCACGAACTATGTGCCTGCGTTCAAAAAACCAATGTACAATAAATACTTTGTAGAGAACACAATACATTTTAGAGCACAAAAAGAACTTTTAGAGAACACAAAGGACGTTATAGAATACGCAAAGTAATTCTAGAGTACACAAAATACTTTTGGAGTACAATAAGTGCTTAACAGAGTACACAAAATACTTATTTGAGTACACAATGTACTTATTTGTGTACACAAAGTATTTATTACAGTACACAAAATACTCATTAGAGTACACAAAGTACTTATTAGAATACACAAAGTACTTACTAGAGCACACAAGGTAATTTCAGTGTACACAAAGTACTTTTAGAGTACAAAGTACTTTTAAGAGTACACAAATTGCTAAGGAGGTGTACAGGGGAGAAACCAAACATGACCTCAAAGGTCACGGCTCTATGAATTTCATGAAGGGAGGAATTTAAAGATTAAAAAAAGGCGGCTTCAAGATTAAAATACACTATTTTTCTTGGGTGTGGGATTCTCTAATAGCTCCTAATCTGAGTGTAGATTGTATTCTGGGTGCGGAATTCATTGCTAAAAATGGTCTGGTTCTCGATATCCATGGGCACTTTTTTTTTTAAGTTTAACCGTGGGGTGAGCATTCCTTTTTTTGGTTATCGTGACGCGTCGGGGGAGGGACTTGAAGGACATCAACCCCGGCGTCCATTAATAATTTAAAGCAGTCCTAACGGACCACATTTCTTCAATTGTTTGAGGAGTTCCCCAAAGTACTGACTGCCAATCTCGGACTCACACATAACCTTGAGTATCATATCTGCCTTTGTGACTCCACGGTTGTCCGTTCGCACCCTTATAAATTCGCCGCTCCCAAAATGACAAATTTACGTGAGACGTTCAAGAATTGTTAGACAAGGGTGTCGTTGAACCATCCTCGTCGGCCTATGACAGTCCAGCATTCTTGGTGCCTAAACCGGGAGGGAAAAATCGGCTGGTTATTGACTATCGAAAATTAAATCAAAATATAGAGATGAGTCGGTGCCCCTCCCGGACCTGCATTCGGCCTTTGACTGGTTTTCGAAGGGCACGCTATTTCACTGTATTTCCCAAAATTCCACCAACCACCAGGTACCCTTACACAAGGATTCTCGGCCGTACACGGCTTTTGGCGTACCTTGGAACCTGTACCAATTTACAGGAGTGGATGGTGCTCGGCAGCCAGTAGCTCTTGTATCTAGGACCCTCACGGACACCGAAAAGAAATCATCTGTTTATGAGTTGGAGTGTTTGGCAGTTGTCTTCGCCCTTGACAAGTTTAGAAGTTATTTGGAACATGCTGAGTTCCAAATAGAGAATGACAATCAGGCTCTCACTTGGCTTCTGACGCATCCCCGACAACTGGGTAAAATTGGCCGCTGGGTGGTCAAAATCTCATCATTTAAGTTCAGGGCACAGCACGTACGTGGGACCCAAAATGTTGTAGCCGACGCTTTATCACGGATGTACCATCTACATAGTGAGGAGCCAATAGGTGAACCCTGCGCCTTACTCATGCAGTTTCCCCTCGCCATTACTGATGTCATCCCTCATCAGCTTAATGATGAGGCGTTGGGTCCTATAATCGAAAATATTAAATCAGGCGAGAGTAATGCTCTTTATTTTCTGTCCAAGTGCGGCCTCTGTTGCAAGGAACGTAGAGGACGGTTTCCTAAGTTAGTGCTGCAGAGCAAGCTTGTACCAATGGTCTTCCAGTACTATCACAATCCCCCGGTGGGAGGCCATTTGGGTGTTTCTAAGACCATCGCCGCGATTAGGAAGAACTACATCTGGAAAGGCATGGACCGGGACATCGCCACCCGGGTCAAGTGTTGTCATCTGTGTAGTCTGAGCAAGCCCGCTCGCAACACCAAATTGGGTAGATTTAGAACGTCAAGTAAGGTACCGTTCGCTCCGTCTCATCGTCGTCTACAAGATTCGATGGTCAAAAATTAAAATGACCCACGGACTATGAGCCTGCGGTCAAAAAACCTGAAAATTTGTCGATTATCTGGTAATTAATGCGCTCTTTTTGAGCCTAGAACGGCTACGGGTAGACTTAGAACGTCAAATAAGGTACCGTTCGCTACGCCTCATCGTCTTCTACAAGATTCGATGGTCAAAAATCAGAATGACCCACGGACTATGAGCCTGCAGTCAAAAAACCTGAAAATTTGTCGATTATCTGGTAATAAATGCGCTATTTTTGAGCCTAGAACGGCAACGGGTAGACCTAGAATGTCAAATAAGGTACCGTTCGCTACGCCTCATCGTCCTCTACAAGATTCGATTGTCAAAAATCAGAATGACCCACGGACTATGAGCCTGCGGTCAATAAACCTAAAAATTGGTCTATTATCTGGTAATGAATGCGCTATTTTTAAGCCTAGAACGGCTACGGGTAGATTTAAAACATCAAATAACGTAACGTTCGCTCCGACTCATCGTCCTCTACAAGATTCGATGGTCAAAAATCAGAATGACGCACGGACTATGAGCCTGCGTTCAATGAACCTAAAAATTTGTCGATTATCTGGTAATTAATGCGCTATTTTTGAGCCTAGAACGGCTACGGGTAGACTTAGAACGTCAAATAAGGTACCGTTCACTCCGTCTCATCGTCGTCTACAAGATTCGATGGTCAAAAATCAGAATGACCCACGAACTATGTGCCTGCGTTCAAAAAACCTATGTACAATAAATACTTTTTAGAGAACACAATACATTTTAGAGCACAAAAAAAACTTTTAGAGAACACAAAGGACGTTATAGAATACGCAAAGTAATTCTAGAGTACACAAAATACTTTTGGAGTACAATAAGTACTTAACAGAGTACACAAAATACTTATTTGAGTACACAATGTACTTATATGTGTACACAAAGTACTTATTACAGTACACAAAATACTCATTAGAGTACACAAAGTACTTATTAGAATACACAAAGTATTTAATAGAATACACAAGGTAATTTCAGTGTACACAAAGTAGTTTTAGAGCACAAAAAATTACTTATTAGAGTACGAAGTACATATTAGTGTACACAAAGTACTTATTAGAGAGCACAAAGTACTTTTAAGAGTACACAAATTGCTAAGGTGGTGTACAGGGGAGAAACCAAACATGACCTCAAAGGTCACGGCTCTATGAATTTCTTGAAGGGAGGAATTTGAAGATTAAAAAATGGCGGCCTTCAAGATTAAAATAAACTATTTTTGGTGGGTGTGGGATTCTCTAGTCGCTCCTAATCTGAGTGTAGATTGTATTCTGGGTGAGGACTTCATTGCTAAAAGTAATCTGGTTCTCGATATCCATGGGCACGTTTGTTTTTTTAAGTTTAACCGTGGCGTGAGCATTCCTTTTTTTGGATATCGTGACGCGTCGGGGGAGGGACTTGAAGGACATCAACCCCGGCGTCCATTAATAATTTAAAGCAGTCCTAACGGACCACATTTCTTCAATTGTTTGAGGAATTCCCCAAAGTACTGACTGCAATCTCGGACTCACACATAACCTTGAGTATCATATCTGCCTTTGTGACTCCTCGGTTGTCCGTTCGCACCCTTATAAATTCGCCCCTCCCAAAATGACCATTTTGCGTGTGAACGTTCAAGAATTGTTAGACCAGGGTGTCATTGAACCATCCACTACGGCCTATGACAGTCCAGCATTCTTGGTGCCTAAACCGGGAGGGAAAAATCGGCTGGTTATTGACTATCGAAAATTAAATCAAAATATAGAGATGAGTCGGTGCCCCTCCCGGACCTGCATTCGGCCTTTGACTGGTTTTCGCAGGCCCGCTATTTCACTATATTTCCCAAAATTCCGCCTACCACCAGATACCCTTACACAAGGATTCTCGGCCGTACACGGCTTTTGGCGTACTTTGGAACCTGTACCAATATACAGGAGGTGGATGGTGCTCGGCAGCCAGTAGCTCTTGTATCTAGGACCCTCACGGACACCGAAAAGAAATCATCTGTTTATGAGTTGGAGTGTTTGGCAGTTGTCTTCGCCCTTGACAAGTTTAAAAGGTATTTGGAACATGCTGAGTTCCAACTAGAGAATGACAATCAGGCTCTCTCTTGGCTTCTGGCGCATCCCCGACAACTGGGTAAAATTGGCCGCTGGGTGGTCAAAATCTCATCATTTAAGTTAAGGGCGCAGCATGTACGTGGGACCCAAAATGTTGTAGCCGACGCTTTATCACGGATGTACCATCTACATAGTGAGGAGACAATAGGTGAACCCTACGCCTTACTCATGCAGTTTCCCCTCGCCATTACTGATGTCATCCCTCATCAGCTTGATGATGAGACGTTGGGTACTATAATCGAAATAATTAAATCAGGCGAGAGTAATGCTCCTTATTTTCTGTCCAAGTGCGTCCTCTGTTGCAAGGAACGTAGAGTACGGGTTCCTAAGATAGTGCTGCAGAGCAAGCTTGTACCAATGGTCTTCCAGTACTATCACAATCCCCCGGTGGGAGGCCATTTGGGTGTTTCTAAGACCATCGCCGCGATTAGGAAGAACCTCATCTGGAAAGGCATGGACCGGGACATCGCCACCCGGGTCAAGTGTTGTCATCAGTGTAGTCTGAGCAAGCCCGCTCACAACACCAAATTGGGTAGATTTAGAACGTCGAGTAAGGTACCGTTCGCTCCGTCTCATCGTCGTCTACAAGATTCGATGGTCAAAAATCAGAATGACCCACGGACTATGAGCCTGCGGTCAATAAACCTAAAAATTTGTCGATTATCTGGTAATTAATGCGCTATTTTTGAGCCTAGAACGGCTACGGGTAGACTTAGAACGTCAAATAAGGTACCGTTCGCTACGCCTCATCGTCTTCTACAAGATTCGATGGTCAAAAATGAGAATGACCCACGGACTATGAGCCTGCGGTCAATATGCCTAAAAATTGGTCGATTATCTGGTAATAAATGCGCTGCTTTTGAGCCTAGAACGGCTACGGGTAGACGTAGAACGTCAAATAAGGTACCGTTCGCTCCGCCCCATCGTCGTCTACAAGATTCGATGGTCAAAAATTAGAATGACGCACGGACTATGAGCCTGCGGTCAATGAACCTAAAAATTTGTCGATTATCTGGTAATAATGCGCTATTTTTGAGCCTAGAACGGCTACGGGTAGACTTAGAACGTCAAATAAGGTACCGTTCATTCCGTCTCATCGTCGTCTACAAGATTCGATGGTCAAAAATCAGAATGACCCACGAACTATGAGCCTGCGTTCAAAAAACCTATGTACAATAAATATTTTTTAGAGAACACAATACATTTTGGAGCACAAAAAGAACTTTTAGAGAACACAAAGGACGTTATAGAATACGCAAAGTAATTCTAGAGTACACAAAATACTTTTGGAGTACAATAAGTGCTTAACAGAGTACACAAAATACTTATTTGAGTACACAATGTACTTATTTGTGTACACAAAGTACTTATTACAGTACACAAAATACTCATTAGAGTACACAAAGTACTTATTAGAATACACAAAATACTTACTAGAGTACACAAGGTAATTTCAGTGTACACAAAGTACTTTTAGAGTACAAAAAATTACTTAGTAGAGTACGAAGTACATATTAGTGTACACAAAGTACTTATTAGAGAGCACAAAGTACTTTTAAGAGTACACAAATTGCTAAGGTGGTGTACAGGGGAGAAACCAAACATGACCTCAAAGGTCACGGCTCTTTGAATTTCATGAAGGGAGGAATTTGAAGATTAAAAAATGGCGGCCTTCAAGATTAAAATAAACTATTTTTCGTGGGTGTGGGATTCTCTAGTCGTTCCTAATCTGAGTGTAGATTGTATTCTGGGTGCGAACTTCATTGCTAAAAGTGGTCTGGTTCTCGATATCCATGGGCACGTTTGTTTTTTTAAGTTTAACCGTGGCGTGAGCATTATTTTTTTTGGATATCGTGACGCGTCGGGGGAGGGACTTGAAGGACATCAACCCCGGCGTCCATTAATAATTTAAAGCAGTCCTAACGGACCACATTTCTTCAATTGTTTGAGGAATTCCCCAAAGTACTGACTGCCAATCTCGGACTCACACATAACCTTGAGTATCATATCTGCCTTTGTGACTCTTCGGTTGTCCGTTCGGACCCTTATAAAATCGCCCCTCCCAAAATGACCATTTAGCGTGAGAACGTTCAAGAATTGTTAGACCAGGGTGTCATTGAACCATCCACGTCGGCCTATGACAGTCCAGCATTCTTGGTGCCTAAACCCGGAGGGAAAAATCGGCTGGTTATTGACTATCGAAAATTAAATCAAAATATAGTGATGCCCCTCCCGGAACTGCATTCGGCCTTTGACTGGTTTTCGAAGGGCCCGCTATTTCACTATATTTCCCAAAATTCCGCATACCACCAGATACCCTTACATAAGGATTCTCGGCCGTACACGGATTTTGGCGTACCTTGGAACCTATACCAATATACAGGAGGTGGATGGTGCTCGGCAGCCAGTAGCTCTTGTATCTAGGACCCTCACGGACACAGAAAAGAAATCATCTGTTTATGAGTTGGAGTGTTTGGCAGTTGTCTTCGCCCTTGATAAGTTTAGAAGGTATTTGGAACATGCTGAGTTCCAACTAGAGAATGAAAATCAGGCTCTCTCTTGGCTTCTGGCGCATCCCCGACAACTGGGTAAAATTGGCCGCTGGGTGGTCAAAATCTCATCATTTAAGTTCAGGGCACAGCATGTACGTGGGACCCAAAATGTTGTAGCCGACGCTTTATCACGGATGCACCATCTACATAGTGAGGAGCCAATAGGTGAACCCTGCGCCTTACTCATGCAGTTTCCCCTCGCCATTACTGATGTCATCCCTCATCAGCTTAATGATGAGACGTTGATTCCTATAATCGAAAATATTAAATCAGGCGAGAGTAATGCTCCTTATTTTCTGTCCAAGTGCGTCCTCTGTTGCAAGGAACGTAGAGGACGGGTTCCTAAGTTAGTGCTGCAGAGCAAGCTTGTAAAAATGGTCTTCCAGTACTATCACAATCCCCCGCTGGGAGGCCATTTGGGTTTTTCTAAGACCATCGCCGCGATTAGGAAGAACTTCATCTGGAAAGGCATGGACCGGGAAATCGCCACCCGGGTCAAGTGTTGTCATCTGTGTAGTCTGAGCAAGCCCGCTCGCAACACCAAATTGGGTAGATTTAGAACGTCAAGTAAGGTACCGTTCGCTCCGTCTCATCGTCGTCTACAAGATTCGATGGTCAAAAATTAAAATGACCCACGGACTATGAGCCTGCGGTCAAAAAACCTGAAAATTTGTCGATTATCTGGTAATTAATGCGCTCTTTTTGAGCCTAGAACGGCTACGGGTAGACTTAGAACGTCAAATAAGGTACCGTTCGCTACGCCTCATCGTCTTCTACAAGATTCGATGGTCAAAAATCAGAATGACCCACGGACTATGAGCCTGCGGTCAATTTGCCTAAAAATTGGTCGATTATCTGGTAATAAATGCGCTATTTTTGAGCCTAGAACGGCAACGGGTAGACCTAGAATGTCAAATAAGGTACCGTTCGCTCCGCCTCAACGTCCTCTACAAGATTCGATGGTCAAAAATCAGAATGACCCACGGACTATGAGCCTGCGGTCAATAAACCTAAAAATTGGTCTATTATCTGGTAATGAATGCGCTATTTTTAAGCCTAGAACGGCTACGGGTAGATTTAAAACATCAAATAACGTACCGTTCGCTCCGTCTCATCGTCCTCTACAAGATTCGATGGTCAAAAATCAGAACGACCTACGGACTATGAGCCTGCGGTCAAAAAACCTAAAAATTGGTCGATTATCTGGTAATAAATGCGCTATTTTTGAGCCTAGAACGGCTACGGGTAGACGTAGAACGTCAAATAAGGTACCGTTCGCTCCGCCCCATCGTCGTCTACAAGATTCGATGGTCAAAAATCAGAATGACGCACGGACTATGAGCCTGCGTTCAATGAACCTAAAAATTTGTCGATTATCTGGTAATTAATGCGCTATTTTTGAGCCTAGAACGGCTACGGGTAGACTTAGAACGTCAAATAAGGTACCGTTCACTCCGTCTCATCGTCGTCTACAAGATTCGATGGTCAAAAATCAGAATGACCCACGAACTATGTGCCTGCGTTCAAAAAACCTATGTACAATAAATACTTTTTAGAGAACACAATACATTTTAGAGCACAAAAAGAACTTTTAGAGAACACAAAGGACGTTATAGAATACGCAAAGTAATTCTAGAGTACACAAAATACATTTGGAGTACAATAAGTGCTTAACAGAGTACACAAAATACTTATTTGCGTACACAATGTACTTATTTGTGTACACAAAGTACTTATTACAGTACACAAAATACTCATTAGAGTACACAAAGTACTTATTAGAATACACAAAGTACTTACTAGAGCACACAAGGTAATTTCAGTGTACACAAAGTACTTTTAGAGTACAAAAAATTACTTAGTAGAGTACGAAGTACATATTAGTGTACACAAAGTACTTATTAGAGAGCACAAAGTACTTTTAAGAGTACACAAATTGCTAAGGGGGTGTACAGGGGAGAAACCAAACATGACCTCAAAGGTCACGGCTCTATGAATTTTATGAAGGGAGGAATTTAAAGATTAAAAAATGGCGGCTTCAAGATTAAAATAAACTATTTTTCGTGGGTGTGGGATTCTCTAATCGCTCCTAATCTGAGTGTAGATTGTATTCTGGGTGCGGACTTCATTGCTAAAAATGGTCTGGTTCTCGTTATCCATGGGCACTTTTTTTTTTTAAGTTTAACCGTGGCGTGAGCATTCCTTTTTTTGGATATCGTGACGCGTCGGGGGAGGGACTTGAAGGACATCAACCCCGGCGTCCATTAATAATTTAAAGCAGTCCTAACGGACCAAACTTCTTCAATTGTTTGAGGAGTTCCCCAAAGTACTGACTGCCAATCTCGGACTCACACATAACCTTGAGTATCATATCTGCCTTTGTGACCCCACGGTTGTCCGTTCGCACCATTATAAATTCGCCCTCCCAAAATGACCAATTTACGTGAGACGTTCAAGAATTGTTAGACAAGGGTGTCGTTGAACCATCCTCGTCGGCCTAAGACAGTCCAGCATTCTTGGTGCCTAAACCGGGAGGGAAAAATCGGCTGGTTATTGACTATCGAAAATTAAATCAAAATATAGAGATGAGTCGGTGCCCCTCCCGGACCTGCATTCGGCCTTTGACTGGTTTTCGAAGGGCCCGCTATTTCACTATATTTCCCAAAATTCCGCCAACCACCAGATACCCTTACACAAGGATTCTCGGCCGTACACGGCTTTTGGCGTACCTTGGAACCTGTACCAATTTACAGTAGGTGGATTGTGCTCGGCAGCCAGTAGCTCTTGTATCTAGGACCCTCACGGACACCGAAAAGAAATCATCTGTTTATGAGTTGGAGTGTTTGGCAGTTGTCTTCGCCCTTGACAAGTTTAGAAGGTATTTGGAACATGCTGAGTTCCAACTAGAGAATGACAATCAGGCTCTCACTTGGCTTCTGGCGCATCCCCGACAACTGGGTAAAATTGGCCGCTGTTTGGTCAAAATCTCATCATTTAAGTTCAGGGCACAGCATGTACGTGGGACCCAAAATGTTGTAGCCGACGCTTTATCACGGATGTACCATCTACATAGTGAGGAGCCAATAGGTGAACCCTGCGCCTTACTCATGCAGTTTCCCCTCACCATTAATGATGTCATCCCTCATCAGCTTCATGATGAGACGTTGGCTCCTATAATCGAAATAATAAAAATCAGGCGAGAGTAATGCTCCTTATTTTCTGTCCAAGTGCGTCCTCTGTTGCAAGGAGTGTAGAGGACGGGTTCCTAAGATAGTGCTGCAGAGCAAGCTTGTACCAATGGTCTTCCAGTACTATTACAATCCCCCGGTGGGAGGCCATTTGGGTATTTCTAAGACCACCGCCGCGATTAGGAAGAAATTCATCTGGAAAGGCATGGACCGGGACATCGCCACCCGGGTCAAGTGTTGTCATCAGTGTAGTCTGAGCAAGCCCGCTCGCAACACCAAATTGGGTAGATTTAGAACGTCAAGTAAGGTACCGTTCGCTTCGTCTCATCGTCGTCTACAAGATTCGATGGTCAAAAATTAGAATGACCCACGGACTATGAGCCTGCGGTCAATAAACATAAAAATATGTCGATTATCTGGTAATTAATGCGCTATTTTTGAGCCTAGAACGGCTACGGGTAGACTTAGAACGTCAAATAAGGTACCGTTCGCTACGCCTCATCGTCTTCTACAAGATTCGATGGTCAAAAATCAGAATGACCCACGGACTATGAGCCTGCGGTCAATATGCCTAAAAATTGGTCGATTATCTGGTAATAAATGCGCTATTTTTGAGCCTAGAACGGCTACGGGTAGATTTAGAACGTCAAATAAGATACCGTTCGCTCCGTCTCATCGCCCTCTACAAGATTCGATGGTCAAAAATCAGAATGACCCACGGACTATGAGCCTGCGGTCAAAAAACCTAAACATTTGTCGATTATCTGGTAATGAATCGGATATTTTTGATCCTAGAACGGCAACGGGTAGACGTAGAACGTCAAGTAAGGTACCGTTCGCTCCGTCTCATCGTCCTCTACAAGATTCGATGGTCAAAAATCAGAATGACCCACGAACTATGAGCCTGCGTTCAAAAAACCTATGTACAATAAGTACTTTTTAGAGAACACAATACATTTTAGAGAACAAAAAGAACTTTTTAGAGAACACAATACATTTTAGAGAACAACAAGAACTTTTTAGAGAACACAAAATGCTTTTGGTGTACAATAAGTACTTAACAGAGTACACAAAATACTTATTTGAGTACACAATGTACTTATTTGTGTACACAAAGTACTTATTACAGTACAAAAAATACTCATTAGAGTACACAAAGTACTTATTAGAATACACAAAGTACTTACTAGAGTACACAAGGTAATTTCAGTGTACACAAAGTACTTTTAGAGTACAAAAAATTACTTATTAGAGTACGAAGTACATATTAGTGTACACAAAGTACTTATTAGAGAGCACAAACTACTTTTAAGAGTACATAAATTGCTAAGGTGGTGTACAGGGGAGAAACCAAACATGACCTCAAAGGTCACGGCTCTATGAATTTCATGAAGGGAGGAATTTGAAGATTAAAAAATGGCGGCCTTCAAGATTAAAATAAACTATTTTTCGTGGGTGTGGGATTCTCTAGTCGCTCCTAATCTGAGTGTAGATTGTATTCTGGGTGCGGACTTCATTGCTAAAAGTGGTCTGGTTCTCGATATCCATGGGCACGTTTGTTTTTTTAAGTTTAACCGTGGCGTGAGCATTCCTTTTTTTGGATATCGTGACGCGTCGGGGGAGGGACTTGAAGGATATCAACCCCGGCGTCCATTAATAATTTAAAGCAGTCCTAACGGACCACATTTCTTCAATTGTTTGAGGAATTCCCCAAAGTACTGACTGCCAATCTCGGACTCACACATAACCTTGAGTATCATATCTGCCTTTGTGACTCTTCGGTTGTCCGTTCGCACCCTTATAAATTCGCCCCTCCCAAAATGACCATTTTGCGTGAGAACGTTCAAGAATTGTTAGACCAGGGTGTCATTGAACCATCCACGTCGGCCTATAACAGTCCAGCATTCTTGGTGCCTAAACCGGGAGGGAAAAATCGGCTGGTTATTGACTATCGAAAATTAAATCAAAATATAGAGATGAGTCGGTGCTCCTCCCGGACCTGCATTCGGCCTTTGACTGGTTTTCGAAGGGCCCGCTATTTCACTATATTTCCCAAAATTCCGCATACCACCAGATACCCTTACATAAGGATTCTCGGCCGTACACGGATTTTGGCGTACCTTGGAACCTGTACCAATATACAGGAGGTGGATGGTGCTCGGCAGCCAGTAGCTCTTGTATCTAGGACCCTCACGGACACAGAAAAGAAATCATCTGTTTATGATTTGGAGTGTTTGGCAGTTGTCTTCGCCTTTGATAAGTTTAGAAGGTATTTGGAACATGCTGAGTTCCAACTAGAGAATGAAAATCAGGCTCTCTCTTGGCTTCTGGCGCATCCCCGACAACTGGGTAAAATTGGCCGCTGGGTGGTCAAAATCTCATCATTTAAGTTCAGGGCACAGCATGTACGTGGGACCCAAAATGTTGTAGCCGACGCTTTATCACGGATGCACCATCTACATAGTGAGGAGCCAATAGGTGAACCCTGCGCCTTACTCATGCAGTTTCCCCTCGCCATTACTGATGTCATCCCTCATCAGCTTAATGATGAGACGTTGATTCCTATAATCGAAAATATTAAATCAGGCGAGAGTAATGCTCCTTATTTTCTGTCCAAGTGCGTCCTCTGTTGCAAGGAACGTAGAGGACGGGTTCCTAAGTTAGTGCTGCAGAGCAAGCTTGTACCAATGGTCTTCCAGTACTATCACAATCCCCCGCTGGGAGGCCATTTGGGTGTTTCTAAGACCATCGCCGCGATTAGGAAGAACTTCATCTGGAAAGGCATGGACCGGGACATCGCCACCCGGGTCAAGTGTTGTCATCTGTGTAGTCTGAGCAAGCCCGCTCGCAACACCAAATTGGGTAGATTTAGAACGTCAAGTAAGGTACCGTTCGCTCCGTCTCATCGTCGTCTACAAGATTCGATGGTCAAAAATTAAAATGACCCACGGACTATGAGCCTGCGGTCAAAAAACCTGAAAATTTGTCGATTATCTGGTAATTAATGCGCTCTTTTTGAGCCTGGAACGGCTACGGGTAGACTTAGAACGTCAAATAAGGTACCGTTCGCTACGCCTCATCGTCTTCTACAAGATTCGATGGTCAAAAATCAGAATGACCCACGGACTATGAGCCTGCGGTCAATTTGCCTAAAAATTGGTCGATTATCTGGTAATAAATGCGCTATTTCTGAGCCTAGAACGGCAACGGGTAGACCTAGAATGTCAAATAAGGTACCGTTCGCTCCGCCTCAACGTCCTCTACAAGATTCGATGGTCAAAAATCAGAATGACCCACGGACTATGAGCCTGCGGTCAATGAACCTAAAAATTTGTCGATTATCTGGTAATTAATGCGCTATTTTTGAGCCTAGAACGGCTACGGGTAGACTTAGAACGTTAAATAAGGTACCGTTTACTCCGTCTAATCGTCGTCTACAAGATTCGATGGTCAAAAATCAGAACGACCTACGGACTATGAGCCTGCGGTCAAAAAACCTAAAAATTGGTCGATAATCTGGTAATAAATGCGCTATTTTTGAGCCTAGAACGGCTACGGGTAGACGTAGAACGTCAAATAAGGTACCGTTCGCTCCGCCCCATCGTCGTCTACAAGATTCGATGGTCAAAAATCAGAATGACGCACGGACTATGAGCCTGCGTTCAATGAACCTAAAAATTTGTCGATTATCTGGTAACTAATGCGCTATTTTTGAGCCTAGAACGACTACGGGTAGACTTAGAACGTCAAATAAGGTACCGTTCACTCCGTCTCATCGTCGTCTACAAGATTCGATGGTCAAAAATCAGAATGACCCACGAACTATGTGCCTGCGTTCAAAAAACCTATGTACAATAAATACTTTTTAGAGAACACAATACATTTTAGAGCACAAAAAGATCTTTTAGAGAACACAAAGGACGTTATAGAATACGCAAAGTAATTCTAGAGTACACAAAATACATTTGGAGTACAATAAGTGCTTAACAGAGTACACAAAATACTTATTTGCGTACACAATGTACTTATTTGTGTACACAAAGTACTTATTACAGTACACAAAATACTCATTAGAGTACACAAAGTACTTATTAGAATACACAAAGTACTTACTAGAGCACACAAGGTAATTTCAGTGTACACAAAGTACTTTTAGAGTACAAAAAATTACTTAGTAGAGTACGAAGTACATATTAGTGTACACAAAGTACTTATTAGAGAGCACAAAGTACTTTTAAGAGTACACAAATTGCTAAGGGGGTGTACAGGGGAGAAACCAAACATGACCTCAAAGGTCACGGCTCTATGAATTTTATGAAGAGAGGAATTTAAAGATTAAAAAATGGCGGCTTCAAGATTAAAATAAACTATTTTTCGTGGGTGTGGGATTCTCTAATCGCTCCTAATCTGAGTGTAGATTGTATTCTGGGTGCGGACTTCATTGCTAAAAATGGTCTGGTTCTCGTTATCCATGGGCACTTTTTTTTTTAAGTTTAACCGTGGCGTGAGCATTCCTTTTTTTGGATATCGTGACGCGTCGGGGGAGGGACTTGAAGGACATCAACCCCGGCGTCCATTAATAATTTAAAGCAGTCCTAACGGACCAAACTTCTTCAATTGTTTGAGGAGTTCCCCAAAGTACTGACTGCCAATCTCGGACTCACACATAACCTTGAGTATCATATCTGCCTTTGTGACTCTTCGCTTGTCCGTTCGCACCCTTATAAATTCGCCCCTCCCAAAATGACCATTTTGCGTGAGAACGTTCAAGAATTGTTAGACCAGGGTGTCATTGAACCATCCACGTCGGCCTATGACAGTCCAGCATTCTTGGTGCCTAAACCGGGAGGGAAAAATCGGCTGGTTATTGACTATCGAAAATTAAATCTAAATATAGTGATGCCCCTCCCGGAACTGCATTCGGCCTTTGACTGGTTTTCGAAGGGCCCGCTATTTCACTATATTTCCCAAAATTCCGCCAACCACCAGATACCCTTACACAAGGATTCTCGCCCGTACACGGCTTTTGGCGTACCTTGGAACCTGTACCAATATACAGGAGGTGGATGGAGCTCGGCAGCCAGTAGCTCTTGTATCTAGGACCCTCACGGACACCGAAAAGAAAACATCTGTTTATGAGTTGGAGTGTTTGGCAGTTGTCTTCGCCCTTGACAAGTTTAGAAGGTATTTGGAACATGCTGAGTTCCAACTAGAGAATGAAAATCAGGCTCTCACTTGGCTTCTGGCGCATCTCCGACAACTGGGTAAAATTGGCCGCTGGGTGGTCAAAATCTCATCATTTAAGTTCAGGGCACAGCATGTACGTGGGACCCAAAATGTTGTAGCCGACGCTTTATCACGGATGTACCATCTACATAGTGAGGAGCCAATAGGTGAACCCTGCGCCTTACTCATGCAGTTTCCCCTCACCATTACTGATGTCATCCCTCATCAGCTTCATGATGAGACGTTGGGTCCTATAATCGAAATAATTAAATCAGGCGAGAGTAATGGTCCTTATTTTCTGTCCAAGTGCGTCCTCTGTTGCAAGGAACGTCGAGGAAGGGTTCCTAAGGTAGTGCTGCAGAGCAAGCTTGTGCCAATGGTCTTCCAGTACTATTACAATCCCCCGGTGGGAGGCCATTTGGGTGTTTCTAAGACCACCGCCGCGATTAGGAAGAAATTCATCTGGAAAGGCATGGACCGGGACATCGCCACCCGGGTCAAGTGTTGTCATCAGTGTAGTCTGAGCAAGCCCGCTCACAACACCAAATTGGGTAGATTAAGAACGTCAAGTAAGGTACCGTTCGCTCCGTCTCATCGTCGTCTACAAGATTCGATGGTCAAAAATCAGAATGACCCACGGACTATGAGCCTGCGGTCAATAAACCTAAAAATTTGTCGATTTTCTGGTAATTAATGCGCTATTTTTGAGGCTAGAACGGCTACGGGTAGACTTAGTACGTCAAATAAGGTACCGTTCGCTACGCCTCATCGTCTTCTACAAGATTCGATGGTCAAAAATCAGAATGACCCACGGACTATGAGCCTGCGGTCAATATGCCTAAAAATTGGTCGATTATCTGGTAATAAATGCGCTATTTTTGAGCCTAGAACGGCTACGGGTAGATTTAGAACGTCAAATAAGATACCGTTCGCTCCGTCTCATCGCCCTCTACAAGATTCGATGGTCAAAAATCAGAATGACCCACGGACTATGAGCCTGCGGTCAAAAAACCTAAACATTTGTCGATTATCTGGTAATGAATCGGATATTTTTGATCCTAGAACGGCAACGGGTAGACGTAGAACGTCAAGTAAGGTACCGTTCGCTCCGTCTCATCGTCCTCTACAAGATTCGATGGTCAAAAATCCGAATGACCGACGAACTATGAGCCTGCGTTCAAAAAACCTATGTACAATAAGTACTTTTTAGAGAACACAATACATTTTAGAGCACAAGAAGAACTTTTTAGAGAACACAAAGGACGTTATAGAATACGCAAAGTAATTCTAGAGTACACAAAATACTTTTGGTGTACAATAAGTACTTAAGAGAGTACACAAAATACTTATTTGAGTACACAATGTACTTATTTGTGTACACAAAGTACTTATTACAGTACACAAAATACTCATTAGAGTACACAAAGTACTTATTAGAATACACAAAGTACTTAATAGAATACACAAGGTAATTTCAGTGTACACAAAGTACTTTTAGAGCACAAAAAATTACTTATTAGAGTACGAAGTACATATTAGTGTACACAAAGTACTTATTAGAGAGCACAAAGTACTTTTAAGAGTACAAAAATTGCTAAGGTGGTGTACAGGGGAGAAACCAAACATGACCTCAAAGGTCACGGCTCTATGAATTTCTTGAAGGGAGGAATTTGAAGATTAAAAAATGGCGGCCTTCAAGATTAAAATAAACTATTTTTGGTGGGTGTGGGATTCTCTAGTCGCTCCTAATCTGAGTGTAGATTGTATTCTGGGTGAGGACTTCATTGCTAAAAGTGGTCTGGTTCTCGATATCCATGGGCACGTTTGTTTTTTTAAGTTTAACCGTGGCGTGAGCATTCGTTTTTTTTGGATATCGTGACGCGTCGGGGGAGGGACTTGAAGGACATCAACCCCGGCGTCCATTAATAATTTAAAGCAGTCCTAACGGACCACATTTCTTCAATTGTTTGAGGAATTCCCCAAAGTACTGACTGCAATCTCGGACTCACACATAACCTTGTGTATCATATCTGCCTTTGTGACTCCTCGGTTGTCCGTTCGCACCCTTATAAATTCGCCCCTCCCAAAATGACCATTTTGCGTGAGAACGTTCAAAAATTGTTAGACCAGGATGTCATTGAACCATCCACGTCGGACTATGACAGTCCAGCATTCTTGGTGCCTAAACCGGGATGGAAAAATCGGCTGGTTATTGACTATCGAAAATTAAATCTAAATATAGAGATGAGTCGGTGCCCCTCCCGGACCTGCATTCGGCCTTTGACTGGTTTTCGAAGGGCCCGCTATTTCACTATATTTCCCAAAATTCCGCCTACCACCAGATACCCTTACACAAGGATTCTCGGCCGTACACGGCTTTTGGCGTACCTTGGAACCTGTACCAATATACAGGAGGTGGATGGTGCTCGGCAGCCAGTAGCTCTTGTATCTAGGACCCTCACGGACACCGAAAAGAAATGATCTGTTTATGAGTTGGAGTGTTTGGCAGTTGTCTTCGCCCTTGACAAGTTTAAAAGGTATTTGGAACATGCTGAGTTCCAACAAGAGAATGACAATCAGTCTCTCTCTTGGCTTCTGGCGCATCCCGGACAACTGGGTAAAATTGGCCGCTGGGTGGTCAAAATCTCATCATTTAAGTTCAGGGCACAGCATGTACGTGGGACCCAAAATGTTGTAGCCGACGCTTTATCACGGATGTACCATCTACATAGTGAGGAGACAATAGGTGAACCCTACGCCTTACTCATGCAGTTTCCCCTCACCATTACTGATGTCATCCCACATCAGCTTGATGATGAGACGTTGGGTACTATAATCGAAATAATTAAATCAGGCGAGAGTAATGTTCCTTATTTTCTGTCCAAGTGCGTCCTCTGTTGCAAGGAACGTACAGGACGGGTTCCTAAGATAGTGCTGCAGAGCAAGCTTGTACCAATGGTCTTCCAGTACTATCACAATCCCCCGGTGGGAGGCCATTTGGGTTTTTCTAAGACCATCGCCGCGATTAGGAAGAACGTCATCTGGAAAGGCATGGACCGGGACATCGCCACCCGGGTCAAGTGTTGTCATCAGTGTAGTCTGAGCAAGCCCGCACACAACACCAAATTGGGTAGATTTAGAACGTCAAGTAAGGTACCGTTCGCTCCGTCTCATCGTCGTCTACAAGATTCGATGGTCAAAAATAAGAATGACCCACGGACTATGAGCCTGCGGTCAATAAACCTAAAAATTTGTCGATTATCTGGTAATTAATGCGCTATTTTTGAGCCTAGAACGGCTACGGGTAGACGTAGAACGTCAAACAAGGTACCGTTCTCTACGCCTCATCGTCTTCTACAAGATTCGATGGTCAAAAATCAGAATGACCCACGGACTATGAGCCTGCGGTCAATATGCCTAAAAATTGGTCGATTATCTGGTAATAAATGCGCTGTTTTTGAGCCTAGAACGGCTACGGGTAGACGTAGAACGTCAAATAAGGTACCGTTCGCTCCTTCTCATCGTCCTCTACAAGATTCGATGGTCAAAAATCAGAATGACCCACGAACTATCTGCCTGCGTTCAAAAAACCTATGTACAATAAATACTTTTTAGAGAACACAATACATTTTAGAGCACAAAAAGAACTTTTAGAGAACACAAAGGACGTTATAGAATACGCAAAGTAATTCTAGAGTACACAAAATACTTTTGGAGTACAATAAGTGCTTAACAGAGTACACAAAATTCTTATTTGAGTACACAATGTACTTATTTGTGTACACAAAGTACTTATTACAGTACACAAAATACTCATTAGAGTACACAAAGTACTTATTAGAATACACAAATTACTTACTAGAGTACACAAGGTAATTTCAGTGTACACAAAGTACTTTTAGAGTACAAAAATTTACTTAGTAACGTACGAAGTACATATTAGTGTACACAAAGTACTTACTAGAGAGCACAAAGTACTTTTAAGAGTACACAAATTGCTAAGGTGGTGTACAGGGGAGAAACCAAACATGACCTCAAAGGTCACAGCTCTATGAATTTCATGAAGGGAGGAATTTGAAGATTAAAAAATGGCGGCCTTCAAGATTAAAATAAACTATTTTTCGTGGGTGTGGGATTCTCTAGTCGCTCCTAATCTGAGTGTAGATTGTATTCTGGGTGCGGACTTCATTGCTAAAAGTGGTCTGGTTCTCGATATCCATGGGCACGTTTGTTTTTTTAAGTTTTCCCGTGGCGTGAGCATTCTTTTTTTGGATATCGTGACGCGTCGGGGGAGGGACTTGAAGGACATCAACCCCGGCGTCCATTAATTATTTAAAGCAGTCCTAACGGACCACATTTCTTCAATTGTTTGAGGAATTCCCCAAAGTACTGACTGCCAATCTCGGACTCACACATAACCTTGAGTATCATATCTGCCTTTGTGACTCTTCGGTTGTCCGTTCGCACCCTTATAAATTCGCCCCTCCCAAAATGACCATTTTGCGTGAGAACGTTCAAGAATTGTTAGACCAGGGTGTCATTGAACCATCCACGTCGGCCTATGACAGTCCAGCATTCTTGGTGCCTAAACCGGGAGGGAAAAATCGGCTGGTTATTGACTATCGAAAATTAAATCTAAATATAGTGATGCCCCTCCCGGAACTGCATTCGGCCTTTGACTGGTTTTCGAAGGGCCCGCTATTTCACTATATTTCCCAAAATTCCGCCAACCACCAGATACCCTTACACAAGGATTCTCGGCCGTACACGGCTTTTGGCGTACCTTGGAACCTGTACCAATATACAGGAGGTGGATGGTGCTCGGCAGCCAGTAGCTCTTGTATCTAGGACCCTCACGGACACCGAAAAGAAAACATCTGTTTATGAGTTGGAGTGTTTGGCAGTTGTCTTCGCCCTTGACAAGTTTAGAAGGTATTTGGAACATGCTGAGTTCCAACTAGAGAATGAAAATCAGGCTCTCACTTGGCTTCTGGCGCATCTCCGACAACTGGGTAAAATTGGCCGCTGGGTGGTCAAAATCTCATCATTTAAGTTCAGGGCACAGCATGTACGTGGGACCCAAAATGTTGTAGCCGACGCTTTATCACGGATGTACCATCTACATAGTGAGGAGCCAATAGGTGAACCCTGCGCCTTACTCAGCAGTTTCCCCTCACCATTACTGATGTCATCCCTCATCAGCTTCATGATGAGACGTTGGGTCCTATAATCGAAATAATTAAATCAGGCGAGAGTAATGGTCCTTATTTTCTGTCCAAGTGCGTCCTCTGTTGCAAGGAACGTCGAGGAAGGGTTCCTAAGGTAGTGCTGCAGAGCAAGCTTGTGCCAATGGTCTTCCAGTACTATTACAATCCCCCGGTGGGAGGCCATTTGGGTGTTTCTAAGACCACCGCCGCGATTAGGAAGAAATTCATCTGGAAAGGCATGGACCGGGACATCGCCACCCGGGTCAAGTGTTGTCATCAGTGTAGTCTGAGCAAGCCCGCTCACAACACCAAATTGGGTAGATTAAGAACGTCAAGTAAGGTACCGTTCGCTCCGTCTCATCGTCGTCTACAAGATTCGATGGTCAAAAATCAGAATGACCCACGGACTATGAGCCTGCGGTCAATAAACCTAAAAATTTGTCGATTTTCTGGTAATTAATGCGCTATTTTTGAGGCTAGAACGGCTACGGGTAGACTTAGTACGTCAAATAAGGTACCGTTCGCTACGCCTCATCGTCTTCTACAAGATTCGATGGTCAAAAATCAGAATGACCCACGGACTATGAGCCTGCGGTCAATATGCCTAAAAATTGGTCGATTATCTGGTAATAAATGCGCTATTTTTGAGCCTAGAACGGCTACGGGTAGATTTAGAACGTCAAATAAGATACCGTTCGCTCCGTCTCATCGCCCTCTACAAGATTCGATGGTCAAAAATCAGAATGACCCACGGACTATGAGCCTGCGGTCAAAAAACCTAAACATTTGTCGATTATCTGGTAATGAATCGGATATTTTTGATCCTAGAACGGCAACGGGTAGACGTAGAACGTCAAGTAAGGTACCGTTCGCTCCGTCTCATCGTCCTCTACAAGATTCGATGGTCAAAAATCCGAATGACCGACGAACTATGAGCCTGCGTTCAAAAAACCTATGTACAATAAGTACTTTTTAGAGAACACAATACATTTTAGAGCACAAGAAGAACTTTTTAGAGAACACAAAGGACGTTATAGAATACGCAAAGTAATTCTAGAGTACACAAAATACTTTTGGTGTACAATAAGTACTTAAGAGAGTACACAAAATACTTATTTGAGTACACAATGTACTTATTTGTGTACACAAAGTACTTATTACAGTACACAAAATACTCATTAGAGTACACAAAGTACTTATTAGAATACACAAAGTACTTAATAGAATACACAAGGTAATTTCAGTGTACACAAAGTACTTTTAGAGCACAAAAAATTACTTATTAGAGTACGAAGTACATATTAGTGTACACAAAGTACTTATTAGAGAGCACAAAGTACTTTTAAGAGTACAAAAATTGCTAAGGTGGTGTACAGGGGAGAAACCAAACATGACCTCAAAGGTCACGGCTCTATGAATTTCTTGAAGGGAGGAATTTGAAGATTAAAAAATGGCGGCCTTCAAGATTAAAATAAACTATTTTTGGTGGGTGTGGGATTCTCTAGTCGCTCCTAATCTGAGTGTAGATTGTATTCTGGGTGAGGACTTCATTGCTAAAAGTGGTCTGGTTCTCGATATCCATGGGCACGTTTGTTTTTTTAAGTTTAACCGTGGCGTGAGCATTCGTTTTTTTTGGATATCGTGACGCGTCGGGGGAGGGACTTGAAGGACATCAACCCCGGCGTCCATTAATAATTTAAAGCAGTCCTAACGGACCACATTTCTTCAATTGTTTGAGGAATTCCCCAAAGTACTGACTGCAATCTCGGACTCACACATAACCTTGTGTATCATATCTGCCTTTGTGACTCCTCGGTTGTCCGTTCGCACCCTTATAAATTCGCCCCTCCCAAAATGACCATTTTGCGTGAGAACGTTCAAAAATTGTTAGACCAGGATGTCATTGAACCATCCACGTCGGACTATGACAGTCCAGCATTCTTGGTGCCTAAACCGGGATGGAAAAATCGGCTGGTTATTGACTATCGAAAATTAAATCTAAATATAGAGATGAGTCGGTGCCCCTCCCGGACCTGCATTCGGCCTTTGACTGGTTTTCGAAGGGCCCGCTATTTCACTATATTTCCCAAAATTCCGCCTACCACCAGATACCCTTACACAAGGATTCTCGGCCGTACACGGCTTTTGGCGTACCTTGGAACCTGTACCAATATACAGGAGGTGGATGGTGCTCGGCAGCCAGTAGCTCTTGTATCTAGGACCCTCACGGACACCGAAAAGAAATGATCTGTTTATGAGTTGGAGTGTTTGGCAGTTGTCTTCGCCCTTGACAAGTTTAAAAGGTATTTGGAACATGCTGAGTTCCAACAAGAGAATGACAATCAGTCTCTCTCTTGGCTTCTGGCGCATCCCGGACAACTGGGTAAAATTGGCCGCTGGGTGGTCAAAATCTCATCATTTAAGTTCAGGGCACAGCATGTACGTGGGACCCAAAATGTTGTAGCCGACGCTTTATCACGGATGTACCATCTACATAGTGAGGAGACAATAGGTGAACCCTACGCCTTACTCATGCAGTTTCCCCTCACCATTACTGATGTCATCCCACATCAGCTTGATGATGAGACGTTGGGTACTATAATCGAAATAATTAAATCAGGCGAGAGTAATGTTCCTTATTTTCTGTCCAAGTGCGTCCTCTGTTGCAAGGAACGTACAGGACGGGTTCCTAAGATAGTGCTGCAGAGCAAGCTTGTACCAATGGTCTTCCAGTACTATCACAATCCCCCGGTGGGAGGCCATTTGGGTTTTTCTAAGACCATCGCCGCGATTAGGAAGAACGTCATCTGGAAAGGCATGGACCGGGACATCGCCACCCGGGTCAAGTGTTGTCATCAGTGTAGTCTGAGCAAGCCCGCACACAACACCAAATTGGGTAGATTTAGAACGTCAAGTAAGGTACCGTTCGCTCCGTCTCATCGTCGTCTACAAGATTCGATGGTCAAAAATAAGAATGACCCACGGACTATGAGCCTGCGGTCAATAAACCTAAAAATTTGTCGATTATCTGGTAATTAATGCGCTATTTTTGAGCCTAGAACGGCTACGGGTAGACGTAGAACGTCAAACAAGGTACCGTTCTCTACGCCTCATCGTCTTCTACAAGATTCGATGGTCAAAAATCAGAATGACCCACGGACTATGAGCCTGCGGTCAATATGCCTAAAAATTGGTCGATTATCTGGTAATAAATGCGCTGTTTTTGAGCCTAGAACGGCTACGGGTAGACGTAGAACGTCAAATAAGGTACCGTTCGCTCCTTCTCATCGTCCTCTACAAGATTCGATGGTCAAAAATCAGAATGACCCACGAACTATCTGCCTGCGTTCAAAAAACCTATGTACAATAAATACTTTTTAGAGAACACAATACATTTTAGAGCACAAAAAGAACTTTTAGAGAACACAAAGGACGTTATAGAATACGCAAAGTAATTCTGGAGTACACAAAATACTTTTGGAGTACAATAAGTGCTTAACAGAGTACACAAAATTCTTATTTGAGTACACAATGTACTTATTTGTGTACACAAAGTACTTATTACAGTACACAAAATACTCATTAGAGTACACAAAGTACTTATTAGAATACACAAATTACTTACTAGAGTACACAAGGTAATTTCAGTGTACACAAAGTACTTTTAGAGTACAAAAATTTACTTAGTAACGTACGAAGTACATATTAGTGTACACAAAGTACTTACTAGAGAGCACAAAGTACTTTTAAGAGTACACAAATTGCTAAGGTGGTGTACAGGGGAGAAACCAAACATGACCTCAAAGGTCACAGCTCTATGAATTTCATGAAGGGAGGAATTTGAAGATTAAAAAATGGCGGCCTTCAAGATTAAAATAAACTATTTTTCGTGGGTGTGGGATTCTCTAGTCGCTCCTAATCTGAGTGTAGATTGTATTCTGGGTGCGGACTTCATTGCTAAAAGTGGTCTGGTTCTCGATATCCATGGGCACGTTTGTTTTTTTAAGTTTTCCCGTGGCGTGAGCATTCTTTTTTTGGATATCGTGACGCGTCGGGGGAGGGACTTGAAGGACATCAACCCCGGCGTCCATTAATTATTTAAAGCAGTCCTAACGGACCACATTTCTTCAATTGTTTGAGGAATTCCCCAAAGTACTGACTGCCAATCTCGGACTCACACATAACCTTGAGTATCATATCTGCCTTTGTGACTCTTCGGTTGTCCGTTCGCACCCTTATAAATTCGCCCCTCCCAAAATGACCATTTTGCGTGAGAACGTTCAAGAATTGTTAGACCAGGGTGTCATTGAACCATCCACGTCGGCCTATGACAGTCCAGCATTCTTGGTGCCTAAACCGGGAGGGAAAAATCGGCTGGTTATTGACTATCGAAAATTAAATCTAAATATAGTGATGCCCCTCCCGGAACTGCATTCGGCCTTTGACTGGTTTTCGAAGGGCCCGCTATTTCACTATATTTCCCAAAATTCCGCCAACCACCAGATACCCTTACACAAGGATTCTCGGCCGTACACGGCTTTTGGCGTACCTTGGAACCTGTACCAATATACAGGAGGTGGATGGTGCTCGGCAGCCAGTAGCTCTTGTATCTAGGACCCTCACGGACACCGAAAAGAAAACATCTGTTTATGAGTTGGAGTGTTTGGCAGTTGTCTTCGCCCTTGACAAGTTTAGAAGGTATTTGGAACATGCTGAGTTCCAACTAGAGAATGAAAATCAGGCTCTCACTTGGCTTCTGGCGCATCTCCGACAACTGGGTAAAATTGGCCGCTGGGTGGTCAAAATCTCATCATTTAAGTTCAGGGCACAGCATGTACGTGGGACCCAAAATGTTGTAGCCGACGCTTTATCACGGATGTACCATCTACATAGTGAGGAGCCAATAGGTGAACCCTGCGCCTTACTCAGCAGTTTCCCCTCACCATTACTGATGTCATCCCTCATCAGCTTCATGATGAGACGTTGGGTCCTATAATCGAAATAATTAAATCAGGCGAGAGTAATGGTCCTTATTTTCTGTCCAAGTGCGTCCTCTGTTGCAAGGAACGTAGAGGACGGGTTCCTAAGATAGTGCTGCAGAGCAAGCTTGTACCAATGGTCTTCCAGTACTATTACAATCCCCCGGTGGGAGGCCATTTGGGTGTTTCTAAGACCGCCGCCGCGATTAGGAAGAAATTCATCTGGAAAGGCATGGACCGGGACATCGCCACCCGGGTCAAGTGTTGTCATCAGTGTAGTCTGAGCAAGCCCGCTCACAACACCAAATTGGGTAGATTTAGAACGTCAAGTAAGGTACCGTTCGCTCCGTCTCATCGTCGTCTACAAGATTCGATGGTCAAAAATCAGAATGATCCACGGACTATGAGCCTGCGGTCAATAAACCTAAAAATTTGTCGATTTTCTGGTAATTAATGCGCTATTTTTGAGGCTAGAACGGCTACGGGTAGACTTAGAACGTCAAATAAGGTACCGTTCGCTAAGCCTCATCGTCTTCTACAAGATTCGTTGGTCAAAAATCAGAATGACCCACGGACTATGAGCCTGCGGTCAATATGCCTAAAAATTGGTCGATTATCTGGTAATAAATGCGCTATTTTTGAGCCTAGAACGGCTACGGGTAGATTTAGAACGTCAAATAAGATACCGTTCGCTCCGTCTCATCGCCCTCTACAAGATTCGATGGTCAAAAATCAGAATGACCCACGGACTATGAGCCTGCGGTCAAAAAACCTAAACATTTGTCGATTATCTGGTAATGAATCGGATATTTTTGATCCTAGAACGGCAACGGGTAGACGTAGAACGTCAAGTAAGGTACCGTCCGCTCCGTCTCATCGTCCTCTACAAGATTCGATGGTCAAAAATCAGAATGACCCACGGACTATGAGCCTGCGGTCAATAAACCTAAAAATTTGTCGATTTTCTGGTAATTAATGCGCTATTTTTGAGCCTAGAACGGCTACGGGTAGACTTAGAACGTCAAATAAGGTACCGTTCGCTACGCCTCATCGTCTTCTACAAGATTCGATGGTCAAAAATCAGAATGACCCACGGACTATGAGCCTGCGGTCAATGAACCTAAAAATTTGTCGATTATCTGGTAATTAATGCGCTATTTTTGAGCCTAGAACGGCTATGGGTAGACTTAGAACGTTAAATAAGGTACCGTTTACTCCGTCTAATCGTCGTCTACAAGATTCGATGGTCAAAAATCAGAATGACCTACGGACTATGAGCCTGCGGTCAAAAAACCTAAAAATTGGTCGATTATCTGGTAATAAATGCGCTATTTTTGAGCCTAGAACGGCTACGGGTAGACGTAGAACGTCAAATAAGGTACCGTTCGCTCCGCCCCATCGTCGTCTACAAGATTCGATGGTCAAAAATCAGAATGACGCACGGACTATGAGCCTGCGTTCAATGAACCTAAAAATTTGTCGATTATCTGGTAATTAATGCGCTATTTTTGAGCCTAGAACGGCTACGGGTAGACTTAGAACGTCAAATAAGGTACCGTTCGCTACGCCTCATCGTCTTCTACAAGATTCGATGGTCAAAAATCAGAATGACCCACGGACTATGAGCCTGCGGTCAATATGCCTAAAATTTGGTCGATTATCTGGTAATAAATGCGCTGTTTTTGAGCCTAGAACGGCTACGGGTAGACGTAGAACGTCAAATAAGGTACCGTTCGCTCCTTCTCATCGTCCTCTACAAGATTCGATGGTCAAAAATCAGAATGACCCACGAACTATCTGCCTGCGTTCAAAAAACCTATGTACAATAAATACTTTTTAGAGAACACAATACATTTTAGAGCACAAAAAGAACTTTTAGAGAACACAAAGGACGTTATAGAATACGCAAAGTAATTCTAGAGTACACAAAATACTTTTGGAGTACAATAAGTGCTTAACAGAGTACACAAAATTCTTATTTGAGTACACAATGTACTTATTTGTGTACACAAAGTACTTATTACAGTACACAAAATACTCATTAGAGTACACAAAGTACTTATTAGAATACACAAATTACTTACTAGAGTACACAAGGTAATTTCAGTGTACACAAAGTACTTTTAGAGTACAAAAATTTACTTAGTAGAGTACGAAGTACATATTAGTGTACACAAAGTACTTACTAGAGAGTACAAAGTACTTTTAAGAGTACACAAATTGCTAAGGTGGTGTACAGGGGAGAAACCAAACATGACCTCAAAGGTCACGGCTCTATGAATTTCATGAAGGGAGGAATTTGAAGATTAAAAAATGGCGGCCTTCAAGATTAAAATAAACTATTTTTCGTGGGTGTGGGATTCTCTAGTCGCTCCTAATCTGAGTGTAGATTGTATTCTGGGTGCGGACTTCATTGCTAAAAGTGGTCTGGTTCTCGATATCCATGGGCACGTTTGTTTTTTTAAGTTTAACCGTGGCGTGAGCATTCTTTTTTTTGGATATCGTGACGCGTCGGGGGAGGGACTTGAAGGACATCAACCCCGGCGTCCATTAATAATTTAAAACAGTCCTAACGGACCACATTTCTTCAATTGTTTGAGGAATTCCCCAAAGTACTGACTGCCAATCTCGGACTCACACATAACCTTGAGTATCATATCTGCCTTTGTGACTCTTCGGTTGTCCGTTCGCACCCTTATAAATTCGCCCCTCCCAAAATGACCATTTTGCGTGAGAACGTTCAAGAATTGTTAGACCAGGGTGTCATTGAACCATCCACGTCGGACTATGACAGTCCAGCATTCTTGGTGCCTAAACCGGGAGGGAAAAATCGGCTGGTTATTGACTATCGAAAATTAAATCTAAATATAGTGATGCCCCTCCCGGAACTGCATTCGGCCTTTGACTGGTTTTCGAAGGGCCCGCTATTTCACTATATTTCCCAAAATTCCGCCTACCACCAGATACCCTTACACAAGGATTCTCGGCCGTACACGGCTTTTGGCGTACCTTGGAACCTGTACCAATATACAGGAGGTGGATGGTGCTCGGCAGCCAGTAGCTCTTGTATCTAGGACCCTCACGGACACCGAAAAGAAATGATCTGTTTATGAGTTGGAGTGTTTGGCAGTTGTCTTCGCCCTTGACAAGTTTAAAAGGTATTTGGAACATGCTGAGTTCCAACAAGAGAATGACAATCAGTCTCTCTCTTGGCTTCTGGCGCATCCCGGACAACTGGGTAAAATTGGCCGCTGGGTGGTCAAAATCTCATCATTTAAGTTCAGGGCACAGCACGTACGTGGGACCCAAAATGTTGTAGCCGACGCTTTATCACGGATGTACCATCTACATAGTGAGGAGACAATAGGTGAACCCTACGCCTTACTCATGCAGTTTCCCCTCACCATTACTGATGTCATCCCACATCAGCTTGATGATGAGACGTTGGGTACTATAATCGAAATAATTAAATCAGGCGAGAGTAATGCTCCTTATTTTCTGTCCAAGTGCGTCCTCTGTTGCAAGGAACGTACAGGACGGGTTCCTAAGATAGTGCTGCAGAGCAAGCTTGTACCAATGGTCTTCCAGTACTATCACAGTCCCCCGGTGGGAGGCCATTTGGGTTTTTCTAAGACCATCGCCGCGATTAGGAAGAACTTCATCTGGAAAGGCATGGACCGGGACATCGCCACCCGGGTCAAGTGTTGTCATCAGTGTAGTCTGAGCAAGCCCGCACACAACACCAAATTGGGTAGATTTAGAACGTCAAGTAAGGTACCGTTCGCTCCGTCTCATCGTCGTCTACAAGATTCGATGGTCAAAAATCAGAATGACCCACGGACTATGAGCCTGCGGTCAATAAACCTAAAAATTTGTCGATTATCTGGTAATTAATGCGCTATTTTTGAGCCTAGAACGGCTACGGGTAGACGTAGAACGTCAAATAAGGTACCGTTCGCTACGCCTCATCGTCTTCTACAAGATTCGATGGTCAAAAATCAGAATGACCCACGGACTATGAGCCTGCGGTCAATATGCCTAAAAATTGGTCGATTATCTGGTAATAAATGCGCTGTTTTTGAGCCTAGAACGGCTACGGGTAGACGTAGAACGTCAAATAAGGTACCGTTCGCTCCGCCCCATCGTCGTATACAAGATTCGATGGTCACAAATCAGAATGACGCACGGACTATGAGCCTGGGGTCAATGAACCTAAAACTTTGTCGATTATCTGGTAATAATGCGCTTTTTTGAGCCTAGAACGGCTACGGGTAGATTTAGAACATCAAATAAGATACCGTTCGCTCCGTCTCATCGCCCTCTACAAGATTCGATGGTCAAAAATCAGAATGACGCACGGACTATGAGCCTGCGGTCAAAAAACCTAAACATTTGTCGATTATCTGGTAACGAATCGGATATTTTTGATCCTAGAACGGCAACGGGTAGACGTAGAACGTCAAGTGAGGTACCGTTCGCTCCGTCTCATCGTCCTCTACAAGATTCGATGGTCAAAAATCAGAATGACCCACGAACTATCTGCCTGCGTTCAAAAAACCTATGTACAATAAGTACTTTTTAGAGAACACAATACATTTTAGAGCAGAAGAAGAACTTTTTAGAGAACACAAAGGACGTTATAGAATACGCAAAGTAATTCTAGTGTACACAAAATAGTTTTGGAGTATAATAAGTACTTAAAAGAGTACACAAAATACTTATTTGGGTACACAATGTACTTATTTGTGTACACACAGTACTTATTACAGTACACAAAATACTCATTAGAGTACACAAAGTACTTATTAGAATACACAAAGTACTTAATAGAATACACAAGGTAATTTCAGTGTACACAAAGTACTTTTAGAGCACAAAAAATTACTTATTAGAGTACGAAGTACATATTAGTGTACACAAAGTACTTATTAGAGAGCACAAAGTACTTTTAAGAGTACAAAAATTGCTAAGGTGGTATACAGGGGAGAAACCAAACATGACCTCAAAGGTCACGGCTCTATGAATTTCTTGAAGGGAGGAATTTGAAGATTAAAAAATGGCGGCCTTCAAGATTAAAATAAACTATTTTTGGTGGGTGTGGTATTCTCTAGTCGCTCCTAATCTGAGTGTAGATTGTATTCTGGTTGAGGACTTCATTGCTAAAAGTGGTCTGGTTCTCGATATCCATGGGCACGTTTGTTTTTTTAAGTTTAACCGTGGCGTGAGCATTCGTTTTTTTTGGATATCGTGACGCGTCGGGGGAGGGACTTGAAGGACATCAACCCCGGCGTCCATTAATAATTTAAAGCAGTCCTAACGGACCACATTTCTTCAATTGTTTGAGGAATTCCCCAAAGTACTGACTGCAATCTCGGACTCACACATAACCTTGTGTATCATATCTGCCTTTGTGACTCCTCGGTTGTCCGTTCGCACCCTTATAAATTCGCCCCTCCCAAAATGACCATTTTGCGTGAGAACGTTCAAGAATTGTTAGACCAGGGTGCCATTGAACCATCCACGTCGGACTATGACAGTCCAGCATTCTTGGTGCCTAAACCGGGAGGGAAAAATCGGCTGGTTATTGACTATCAAAAATTAAATCTAAATATAGAGATGAGTCGGTGCCCCTCCCGGACCTGCATTCGGCCTTTGACTGGTTTTCGAAGGGCCCGCTATTTCACTATATTTCCCAAAATTCCGCCTACCACCAGATGCCCTTACACAAGGATTCTCGGCCGTACACGGCTTTTGGCGTACCTTGGAACCTGTACCAATATACAGGAGGTGAATGGTGCTCGGCAGCCAGTAGCTCTTGTATCTAGGACCCTCACGGACACCGAAAAGAAATGATCTGTTTATGAGTTGGAGTGTTTGGCAGTTGTCTTCCCCCTTGACAAGTTTAAAAGGTATTTGGAACATGCTGAGTTCCAACAAGAGAATGACAATCAGGCTCTCTCTTGGCTTCTGGCGCATCCCGGACAACTGGGTAAAATTGGCCGCTGGGTGGTCAAAATCTCATCATTTAAGTTCAGGGCACAGCATGTACGTGGGACCCAAAATGTTGTAGCCGACGCTTTATCACGGATGTACCATCTACATAGTGAGGAGGCAATAGGTGAACCCTACGCCTTACTCATGCAGTTTCCCCTCACCATTACTGATGTCATCCCACATCAGCTTGATGATGAGACGTTGGGTACTATAATCGAAATAATTAAATCAGGCGAGAGTAATGCTCCTTATTTTCTGTCCAAGTGCGTCCTCTGTTGCAAGGAACGTACAGGACGGGTTCCTAAGATAGTGCTGCAGAGCAAGCTTGTACCAATGGTCTTCCAGTACTATCACAATCCCCCGGTGGGAGGCCATTTGGGTTTTTCTAAGACCATCGCCGCGATTAGGAAGAACTTCATCTGGAAAGGCATGGACCGGGACATCGCCACCCGGGTCAAGTGTTGTCATCAGTGTAGTCTGAGCAAGCCCGCACACAACACCAAATTGGGTAGATTTAGAACGTCAAGTAAGGTACCGTTCGCTCCGTCTCATCGTCGTCTACAAGATTCGATGGTCAAAAATCAGAATGACCCACGGACTATGAGCCTGCGGTCAATAAACCTAAAAATTTGTCGATTATCTGGTAATTAATGCGCTATTTTTGAGCCTAGAACGGCTACGGGTAGACGTAGAACGTCAAATAAGGTACCGTTCGCTACGCCTCATCGTCTTCTACAAGATTCGATGGTCAAAAATCAGAATGACCCACGGACTATGAGCCTGCGGTCAATATGCCTAAAAATTGGTCGATTATCTGGTAATAAATGCGCTGTTTTTGAGCCTAGAACGGCTACGGGTAGACGTAGAACGTCAAATAAGGTACCGTTCGCTCCGCCCCATCGTCGTATACAAGATTCGATGGTCACAAATCAGAATGACGCACGGACTATGAGCCTGGGGTCAATGAACCTAAAAATTTGTCGATTATCTGGTAATAATGCGCTATTTTTGAGCCTAGAACGGCTACGGGTAGATTTAGAACGTCAAATAAGATACCGTTCGCTCCGTCTCTTCGCCCTCTACAAGATTCGATGGTCAAAAATCAGAATGACGCACGGACTATGAGCCTGCGGTCAAAAAACCTAAACATTTGTCGATTATCTGGTAACGAATCGGATATTTTTGATCCTAGAACGGCAACGGGTAGACGTAGAACGTCAAGTAAGGTACCGTTCGCTCCGTCTCATCGTCCTCTACAAGATTCGATGGTCAAAAATCAGAATGACCCACGAACTATCTGCCTGCGTTCAAAAAACCTATGTACAATAAGTACTTTTTGGAGAACACAATACATTTTAGAGCAGAAGAAGAACTTTTTAGAGAACACAAAGGACGTTATAGAATACGCAAAGTAATTCTAGTGTACACAAAATAGTTTTGGAGTATAATAAGTACTTAAAAGAGTACACAAAATACTTATTTGGGTACACAATGTACTTATTTTTGTACACACAGTACTTATTACAGTACACAAAATACTCATTAGAGTACACAAAGTACTTATTAGAATACACAAAGTACTTAATAGAATACACAAGGTAATTTCAGTGTACACAAAGTACTTTTAGAGCACAAAAAATTACTTATTATAGTACGAAGTACATATTTGTGTACACAAAGTACTTATTAGAGAGCACAAAGTACTTTTAAGAGTACAAATATTGCTAAGGTGGTGTACAGGGGAGAAACCAAACATGACCTCAAAGGTCACGGCTCTATGAATTTCTTGAAGGGAGGAATTTGAAGATTAAAAAATGGCGGCCTTCAAGATTAAAATAAACTATTTTTGGTGGGTGTGGGATTCTCTAGTCGCTCCTAATCTGAGTGTAGATTGTATTCTGGGTGAGGACTTCATTGCTAAAAGTAATCTGGTTCTCGATATCCATGGGCACGTTTGTTTTTTAAGTTTAACCGTGGCGTGAGCATTCCTTTTTTTGGATATCGTGACGCGTCGGGGGAGGGACTTGAAGGACATCAACCCCGGCGTCCATTAATAATTTAAAGCAGTCCTAACGGACCACATTTCTTCAATTGTTTGAGGAATTCCCCAAAGTACTGACTCCCAATCTCGGACTCACACATAACCTTGAGTATCATATCTGCCTTTGTGACTCCTCGGTTTTCCGTTCGCACCCTTATAAATTCGCCCCTCCCAAAATGACCATTTTGCGTGAGAACGTTCAAGAATTGTTAGACCAGGGCGTCATTGAACCATCCACGTCGGACTATGACAGTCCAGCATTCTTGGTGCCTAAACCGGGAGGGACAAATCGGCTGGTTATTGACTATCGAAAATTAAATCTAAATATAGAGATGAGTCGGTGCCCCTCCCGGACCTGCATTCGGCCTTTGACTGGTTTTCGAAGGGCCCGCTATTTCACTATATTTCCCAAAATTCCGCCTACCACCAGATACCCTTACACAAGGATTCTCGGCCGTACACGGCTTTTGGCGTACCTTGGAACCTGTACCAATATACAGGAGGTGGATGGTGCTCGGCAGCCAGTAGCTCTTGTATCTAGGACCCTCACGGACACCGAAAAGAAATGATCTGTTTATGAGTTGGAGTGTTTGGCAGTTGTCTTCGCCCTTGACAAGTTTAAAAGGTATTTGGAACATGCTGAGTTCCAACAAGAGAATGACAATCAGGCTCTCTCTTGGCTTCTGGCGCATCCCGGACAACTGGGTAAAATTGGCCGCTGGGTGGTCAAAATCTCATCATTTAAGTTCAGGGCACAGCATGTACGTGGGACCCAAAATGTTGTAGCCGACGCTTTATCACGGATGTACCATCTACATAGTGAGGAGACAATAGGTGAACCCTACGCCTTACTCATGCAGTTTCCCCTCACCATTACTGATGTCATCCCACATCAGCTTGATGATGAGACGTTGGGTACTATAATCGAAATAATTAAATCAGGCGAGAGTAATGCTCCTTATTTTCTGTCCAAGTGCGTCCTCTGTTGCAAGGAACGTAGAGGACGGGTTCCTAAGATAGTGCTGCAGAGCAAGCTTGTACCAATGGTCTTCCAGTACTATCACAATCCCCCGGTGGGAGGCCATTTGGGTTTTTCTAAGACCATCGCCGCGATTAGGAAGAACTTCATCTGGAAAGGCATGGACCGGGACATCGCCACCCGGGTCAAGTGTTGTCATCAGTGTAGTCTGAGCAAGCCCGCACACAACACCAAATTGGGTAGATTTAGAACGTCAAGTAAGGTACCGTTCGCTCCGTCTCATCGTCGTCTACAAGATTCGATGGTCAAAAATCAGAATGACCCACGGACTATGAGCCTGCGGTCAATAAACCTAAAAATTTGTCGATTATCTGGTAATTAATGCGCTATTTTTGAGCCTAGAACGGCTACGGGTAGACGTAGAACGTCAAATAAGGTACCGTTCGCTACGCCTCATCGTCTTCTACAAGATTCGATGGTCAAAAATCAGAATGACCCACGGACTATGAGCCTGCGGTCAATATGCCTAAAAATTGGTCGATTATCTGGTAATAAATGCGCTGTTTTTGAGCCTAGAACGGCTACGGGTAGACGTAGAACGTCAAATAAGGTACCGTTCGCTCCGCCCCATCGTCGTATACAAGATTCGATGGCCACAAATCAGAATGACGCACGGACTATGAGCCTGGGGTCAATGAACCTAAAAATTTGTCGATTATCTGGTAATAATGCGCTATTTTTGAGCCTAGAACGGCTACGGGTAGATTTAGAACGTCAAATAAGATACCGTTCGCTCCGTCTCATCGCCCACTACAAGATTCGATGGTCAAAAATCAGAATGACGCACGGACTATGAGCCTGCGGTCAATAAACCTAAACATTTGTCAATTATCTGGTAACGAATCGGATATTTTTGATCCTAGAACGGCAACGGGTAGACGTAGAACGTCAAGTAATGTACCGTTCGCTCCGTCTCATCGTCCTCTACAAGATTCGATGGTCAAAAATCAGAATGACCCACGAAGTATCTGCCTGCGTTCAAAAAACCTATGTACAATAAGTACTTTTTAGAGAACACAATACATTTTAGAGCAGAAGAAGAACTTTTTAGAGAACACAAAGGACGTTATAGAATACGCAAAGTAATTCTAGTGTACACAAAATAGTTTTGGAGTATAATAAGTACTTAAAAGAGTACACAAAATACTTATTTGGGTACACAATGTACTTATTTGTGTACACACAGTACTTATTACAGTACACAAAATACTCATTAGAGTACACAAAGTACTTATTAGAATACACAAAGTACTTAATAGAATACACAAGGTAATTTCAGTGTACACAAAGTGCTTTTAGAGCACAAAAAATTACTTATTAGAGTACGAAGTACATATTAGTGTACACAAAGTACTTATTAGAGAGCACAAAGTACTTTTAAGAGTACAAATATTGCTAAGGTGGTGTACAGGGGAGAAACCAAACATGACCTCAAAGGTCACGGCTCTATGAAATTCTTGAAGGTAGGAATTTGAAGATTAAAAAATGGCGGCCTTCAAGATTAAAATAAACTATTTTTGGTAGGTGTGGGATTCTCTAGTCGCTCCTAATCTGAGTGTAGATTGTATTCTGGGTGAGGACTTCATTGCTAAAAGTAATCTGGTTCTCGATATCCATGGGCACGTTTGTTTTTTTAAGTTTAACCGTGGCGTGAGCATTCCTTTTTTTGGATATCGTGACGCGTCGGGGGAGGGACTTGAAGGACATCAACCCCGGCGTCCATTAATAATTTAAAGCAGTCCTAACGGACCACATTTCTTCAATTGTTTGAGGAATTCCCCAAAGTACTGAGTGCAATCTCGGACTCACACATAACCTTGAGTATCATATCTGCCTTTGTGACTCCTCGGTTTTCCGTTCGCACCCTTATAAATTCGCCCCTCCCAAAATGACCATTTTGCGTGAGAACGTTCAAGAATTGTTAGACCAGGGTGTCATTGAACCATCCACGTCGGCCTATGACAGTCCAGCATTCTTGGTTCCTAAACCGGGAGGGAAAAATCGGCTGGTTATTGACTATCGAAAAGTAAATCAAAATATAGAGATGAGTCGGTGCCCCTCCCGGACCTGCATTCGGCCTTTGACTGGTTTTCGAAGGGCCCGCTATTTCACTATATTTCCCAAAATTCCGCCAACCACCAGATACCCTTACACAAGGATTCTCGGCCGTACACGGCTTTTGGCGTACCTTGGAACCTGTACCAGTATACAGGAGGTGGATGGTGCTCGGCAGCCAGTAGCTCTTGTATCTAGGACCCTCACGGACACCGAAAAGAAAACATCTGTTTATGAGTTGGAGTGTTTGGCAGTTGTCTTCGCCCTTGACAAGTTTAGAAGGTATTTGGAACATGCTGAGTTCCAACTAGAGAATGAAAATCAGGCTCTCACTTGGCTTCTGGCGCATCCCCGACAACTGGGTAAAATTGGCCGCTGGGTGGTCAAAATCTCATCATTTAAGTTCAGGGCACAGCATGTACGTGGGACCCAAAATGTTGTAGCCGACGCTTTATCACGGATGTACCATCTACATAGTGAGGAGCCAATAGGTGAACCCTGCGCCTTACTCATGCAGTTTCCCCTCACCATTACTGATGTCATCCCTCATCAGCTTCATGATGAGACGTTGGGTCCTATAATCGAAATAATTAAATCAGGCGAGAGTAATGCTCCTTATTTTCTGTCCAAGTGCGTCCTCTGTTGCAAGGAACGTAGAGGACGGGTTCTTAAGATAGTGCTGCAGAGCAAGCTTGTACCAATGGTCTTCCAGTACTATTACAATCCCCCGGTGGGAGGCCATTTGGGTGTTTCTAAGACCACCGCCGCGATTAGGAAGAAATTCATCTGGAAAGGCATGGACCGGGACATCGCCACCCGGGTCAAGTGTTGTCATCAGTGTAGTCTGAGCAAGCCCGCTCACAACACCAAATTGGGTAGATTTAGAACGTCAAGTAAGGTACCGTTCGCTCCGTCTCATCGTCGTCTACAAGATTCGATGGTCAAAAATCAGAATGACCCACGGACTATGAGCCTGCGGTCAATAAACCTAAAAATTTGTCGATTTTCTGGTAGTTAATGCGCTATTTTTGAGGCTAGAACGGCTACGGGTAGACTTAGAACGTCAAATAAGGTACCGTTCGCTACGCCTCATCGTCTTCTACAAGATTCGATGGTCAAAAATCAGAATGACCCACGGACTATGAGCCTGCGGTCAATATGCCTAAAAATTGGTCGATTATCTGGTAATAAATGCGCTATTTTTGAGCCTAGAACGGCTACGGGTAGATTTAGAACGTCAAATAAGATACCGTTCGCTCCGTCTCATCGCCCTCTACAAGATTCGATTTTCAAAAATCAGAATGACCCACGGACTATGAGCCTGCGGTCAAAAAACCTAAACATTTGTCGATTATCTGGTAAAGAATCGGATATTTTTGATCCTAGAACGGCAACGGGTAGACGTAGAACGTCAAGTAAGGTACCGTTCGCTCCGTCTCATCGTCCTCTACAAGATTCGATGGTCAAAAATCAGAATGACCAACGAACTATGAGCCTGCGTTCAAAAAACCTATGTACAATAAGTACTTTTTAGAGAACACAATACATTTTAGAGCACAAGAAGAACTTTTTAGAGAACACAAAGGACGTTATAGAATACGCAAAGTAATTCTAGAGTACACAAAATACTTTTGGAGTACAATAAGTACTTAACAGAGTACACAAAATACTTATTTGAGTACACAATGTACTTATTTGTGTACACAAAGTACTTATTACAGTACACAAAATACTCGTTAGAGTACACAAAGTACTTATTAGAATACACAAAGTAATTAATAGAATACACAAGGTAATTTCAGTGTACACAAAGTACTTTTAGAGCACAAAAAATTACTTATTAGAGTACGAAGTACATATTAGTGTACACAAAGTACTCATTAGAGAGCACAAAGTACTTTTAAGAGTACAAATATTGCTAAGGTGGTGTACAGGGGAGAAACCAAACATGACCTCAAAGGTCACGGCTCTATGAATTTCTTGAAGGGAGGAATTTGAAGATTAAAAAATGGCGGCCTTCAAGATTAAAATAAACTATTTTTGGTGGGTGTGGGATTCTCTAGTCGCTCCTAATCTGAGTGTAGATTGTATTCTGGGTGAGGACTTCATTGCTAAAAGTAATCTGGTTCTCGATATCCATGGGCACGTTTGTTTTTTTAAGTTTAACCGTGTCGTGAGCATTCCTTTTTTTGGATATCGTGACGCGTCGGGGGAGGGACTTGAAGGACATCAACCCCGGCGTCCATTAATAATTTAAAGCAGTCCTAACGGACCACATTTCTTCAATTGTTTGAGGAATTCCCCAAAGTACTGAGTGCAATCTCGGACTCAAACATAACCTTGAGTATCATAACTGCCTTTGTGACTCCTCGGATTTCCGTTCGCACCCTTATAAATTCGCCCCTCCCAAAATGACCATTTTGCGTGAGAACGTTCAAGAATTGTTAGACCAGGGTGTCATTGAACCATCCACGTCGGCCTATGACAGTCCAGCATTCTTGGTTCCTAAACCGGGAGGGAAAAATCGGCTGGTTATTGACTATCGAAAAGTAAATCAAAATATAGAGATGAGTCGGTGCCCCTCCCGGACCTGCATTCGGCCTTTGACTGGTTTTCGAAGGGCCCGCTATTTCACTATATTTCCCAAAATTCCGCCAACCACCAGATACCCTTACACAAGGATTCTCGGCCGTACACGGCTTTTGGCGTACCTTGGAACCTGTACCAATATACAGGAGGTGGATGGTGCTCGGCAGCCAGTAGCTCTTGTATCTAGGACCCTCACGGACACCGAAAAGAAATCATCTGTTTATGAGTTGGAGTGTTTGGCAGTTGTCTTCCCCCTTGACAAGTTTAAAAGGTATTTGGAACACGCTGAGTTCCAACTAGACAATGACAATCAGGCTCTCTCTTGGCTTCTGGCGCATCCCCGACAACTGGGTAAAATTGGCCGCTGGGTGGTCAAAATCTGATCATTTAAGTTCAGGGCACAGCATGTACGTGGGACCCAAAATGTTGTAGCCGACGCTTTATCACGGATGTACCATCTACACAGTGAGGAGACAATAGGTGAACCCTACGCCTTACTCATGCAGTTTCCCCTCACCATTACTGATGTCATCCCTCATCAGCTTGATGATGAGACGTTGGGTAATATAATCGAAAAAATTAAATCAGGCGAGAGTAATGCTCCTTATTTTCTGTCCAAGTGCGTCCTCTGTTGCAAGGAAGGTAGAGGACGGGTTCTTAAGATAGTGCTGCAAAGCAAGCTTGTACCAATGGTCTTCCAGTACTATCACAATCCCCCGGTGGGAGGATATTTGGGTGTTTCTAAGACCATCGCCGCGATTAGGAAGAACTTCATCTGGAAAGGCATGGACCGGGACATCGCCACCCGGGTCAAGTGTTGTCATCAGTGTAGTCTGAGCAAGCCCGCTCACAACACCAAATTGGGTAGATTTAGAACGTCAAGTAAGGTACCGTTCGCTCCGTCTCATCGTCGTCTACAAGATTCGATGGTCAAAAATCAGAATGACCCACGGACTATGAGCCTGCGGTCAATAAACCTAAAAATTTGTCGATTATCTGGTAATTAATGCGCTATTTTTGATCCTAGAACGGCTACGGGTAGACTTAGAACGTCAAATAAGGTACCGTTCGCTACGCCTCATCGTCTTCTACAAGATTCGATGGTCAAAAATCAGAATGACCCACGGACTATGAGCCTGCGGTCAATATGCCTAAAAATTGGTCGTTTATCTGGTAATAAATGCGCTGTTTTTGAGCCTAGAACGGCTACGGGTAGACGTAGAACGTCAAATAAGGTACCGTTCGCTCCGCCCCATCGTCGTCTACAAGATTCGATGGTCAAAAATCAGAATGACCCACGGACTATGAGCCTGCGGTCAAAAAACCTAAAAATTGGTCGATTGTCTGGTAATAAATGCGCTATTTTTGAGCCTAGAACTGCTACGGGTAGACGTAGAACGTCATATAAGGTACCGTTCGCTCCGCCTCATCGTCGTCTACAAGATTCGATAGTCAAAAATCAGAATGACCCACGGACTATGAGCCTGCGGTCAAAAAACCTAAAAATTTGTCGATTATCTGGTATTTAATGCGCTATTTTTGAGCGTAGAACGGCTACGGGTAGATTTAGAACGTCAAATAAGATACCGTTCGCTCCGTCTCACCATCCTCTACAAGATTGGATGGTCAAAAGTAAGAATCACCCACGGACTATGAGCCTGCGGTCAATAAACCTAAAAATTGGTCGATTATCTGTTAATGAATCGGCTATTTTTGATCCTAGAACGGCAACGGGTAGCCGTAGAACGTCAAGTAAGGTACCGTTCGCTCCGTCTCATCGTTCTCTACAAGATTCGATGGTCAAAAATCAGAATGGCCCACGAACTATGAGCCAGCGTTCAAAAAACCTATGTACAATAAGTACTTTTTAGAGAACACAATACATTTTAGAGCACAAAAAGAACTTTTTAGAGAACACAAAGGACGTTATAAAATACGCAATGTAAATCTAGAGTACACAAAATACTTATTTGAGTACACAATGTACTTATTTGTGTACACAAAGTACTTATTAGAGTACACAAAATACTCATTATAGTACACAAAGTACTTACTAGAATACACAAAGTACTTAATAGAATACACAAGGTAATTTCAGTGTACACAAAGTACTTTTAGAGCACAAAAAATTACTTATTAGAGTACGAAGTACATATTAGTGTACACAAAGTACTTATTAGAGAGCACAAAGTACTTTTAAGAGTACACAAATTGCTAAGGTAGTGTACAGGGGAGAAACCAAACATGACCTCAAAGGTCACGGCTCTATGAATTTCTTGAAGGGAGGAATTTGAATATTAAAAAATGGCGGCCTTCAATATTAAAATAAACTCTTTTTCGTGGGTGTGGGATTCTCTAGTCGCTCCTAATCTGAGTGTAGATTGTATTCTGGGCGAGGACTTCATTGCTAAAAGTGGTCTAGTTCTCGATATCCATGGGCACGTTTGTTTTTTTAAGTTTAACCGTGGCGTGAGCATTCCTTTTTTTGGATATCGTGACGCGTCGGGGGAGGGACTTGAAGGACATCAACCCCGGCGTCCATTAATAATTTAAAGCAGTCCTAACGGACCACATTTCTTCAATTGTTTGAGGAATTCCCCAAAGTACTGACTCCCAATCTCGGACTCACACATAACCTTGAGTATCATATCTGCCTTTGTGACTCTTCGGTTGTCCGTTCGCACCCTTATAAATTCGCCCCTCCCAAAATAACCATTTTGCGTGAGAACGTTCAAGAATTGTTAGACCAGGGTGTCATTGAACAATCCACGTCGGCCTATGACAGTCCAGCATTCTTGGTGCCTAAACCGGGAGGGAAAAATCGGGTGGTTATTGACTATCGAAAATTAAATCAAAATATAGAGATGAGTCGGTGCCCCTCCCGGACCTGCATTCGGCCTTTGACTGGTTTTCGAAGGGCCCTCTATTTCACTATATTTCCCAAAATTCCGCCTACCACCAGATACCCTTACACAAGCATTCTCGGCCGTACACGGCTTTTGGCGTACCTTGGAACCTGTACCAATATACAGGAGGTGGATGGTGCTCGGCAGCCAGTAGCTCTTGTATCTAGGACCCTCACGGACACCGAAAAGAAATCATCTGTTTATGAGTTGGAGTGTTTGGCAGTTCTCTTCGCCCTTGACAAGTTTAAAAGTTATTTGGAACATGCTGAGTTCCAACTAGAGAATGACAATCAGGCTCTCTCTTGGCTTCTGGCGCATCCGCGACAACTGGGTAAAATTGGCCGCTGGGTGGTCAAAATCTCATCATTTAAGTTCAGGGCACAGCATGTACGTGGGACCCAAAATGTCGTAGCCGACGCTTTATCACGGATGTACCATCTACATAGTGAGGAGCCAATAGGTGAACCCTGCGCCTTACTCATGCAGTTTCCCCACGCCATTACTGATGTCATCCCTCATCAGCTTGATGATGAGACGTTGATTCCTATAATCAAAAATATTAAATCAGGCGAGAGTAATGCTCCTTATTTTCTGTCCAAGTGCGTCCTCTGTTGCAAGGAACGTAGAGGACGGGTTCCTAAGATAGTGCTGCAGAGCAAGCTTGCACCAATGGTCTTCCAGTACTATCACAATCCCCCGGTGGGAGGCCATTTGTGTTTTTCTAAGACCATCGCCGCGATTAGGAAGAACTTCATCTGGAAAGGCATGGACCGGGACATCGCCACCCGGGTCAAGTGTTGTCATCTGTGTAGTCTGAGCAAGCCCGCTCACAACACCAAATTGGGTAGATTTAGAACGTCAAGTAAGGTACTGTTCGCTCCGTCTCATCGTTCTCTACAAGATTCGATGGCCAAAAATCAGAACGACCCACGGACTATAAGCCTGCTGTCAATAAACCTAAAAATTTGTCGATTATCTGGTAATTAATGCGATATTTTTGAGCCTAGAACGGCTACGTGTAGACTTAGAACGTCAAATAAGGTACCGTTCGCTACGCATCATCGTCGTCTACAAGATTCGATGGTCAAAAATCAGAATGACCCACGGACTATGAGCCTGCGGTCAAAAAACCTAAAAATTGGTCGATTATCTGGTAATGAATGCGCTATTTTTAAGCTTAGAACGGCTACGGGTAGACTTAGAACGTCAAATAAGGTACCGCTCGCTCCGTCTCATCGTTGTCTACAAGATTCGATGGTCAAAAATTAGAATGACCCACGGACTATGAGCCTGCGTTCAAAAAACCTAAAAATTTGTCGATTATCTACTAAAAAATGCGCTATTTTTGAGCCTAGAACGGCTACGGGTAGATTTAAAACATCAAATAAGGTACCGTTCGCTCCGTCTCATCGTCCTCTACAAGATTCGAGGGTCAAAAATCAAAATGACCCACGGACTATGAGCCTGCGGTTAATGAACCTAAAAATTTGTCGATTATCTGGTAATTAATGCGCTATTTTTGAGCCTAGAACGGCTACGGGTAGACTTAGAACGTCAAATAAGGTACCGTTCACTCCGCCTCATCGTCTTCTACAAGATTCGATGGTCAAAAATCAGAATGACATACGGACTATGAGCCTGCGGTCAAAAAACCTAAAAATTGGTCGATTATCTGGTAATAAATGCGATATTTTTGAGCCTAGAACGGCTACGGGTATACGTAGAACGTCAAGTAAGGTACCGTTCGCTCCGTCTCATCGTCCTCTAAAAGATTCGATGGTCAAAAATCAGAATGACCCACGAACTATGAGCTTGCGTTCAAAAACCCTATGTACAATAAGTACTTTTTAGATAACACAATACATTTTAGAGCACAAAAAGAACTTTTTAGAGAACACAAAGGACGTTATAGAATACGCAAAGTAAATCTAGAGTACACAAAATACTTTTGGAGTACAATAAGTACTTAACAGAGTACACAAAATACTCATTAGAGTACACAAAGTACTTATTAGAATACACAAAGTACTTAATAGAATACACAAGGTAATTTCAGTGTACACAAAGTACTTTTCGAAGGGCCCTCTATTTCACTATATTTCCCAAAATTCCGCCTACCACCAGATACCCTTACACAAGGATTCTCGGCCGTACACGGCTTTTGGCGTACCTTGGAACCTGTACCAATATACAGGAGGTGGATGGTGCTCGGCAGCCAGTAGCTCTTGTATCTAGGACCCTCACGGACACCGAAAAGAAATCATCTGTTTATGAGTTGGAGTGTTTGGCAGTTCTCTTCGCCCTTGACAAGTTTAAAAGGTATTTGGAACATGCTGAGTTCCAACTAGAGAATGAAAATCAGGCTCTCTCTTGGCTTCTGGCGCATCCCCGACAACTGGGTAAAATTGGCCGCTGGGTGGTCAAAATCTCATCATTTAAGTTCAGGGCACAGCATGTACGTGGGACCCAAAATGTTGTAGCCGACGCTTTATCACGGATGCACCATCTACATAGTGAGGACCCAATAGGTGAACCCTGCGCCATACTCATGCAGTTTCCCCTCACCATTAATGATCTCATCCCTCATCAGCTTCATGATGAGACGTTGGGTCCTATAATCGAAATAATTAAATCAGGCGAGAGTAATGCTCCTTATTTTCTGTCCAAGTGCGTCCTCTGTTGCAAGGAACGTAGAGGACGGGTTCCTAAGATAGTGCTGCAGAGCAAGCTTGTACCAATGGTCTTCCAGTACTATTACAATCCCCCGGTGGGAGGCCATTTGGGTGTTTCTAAGACCACCGCCGCGATTAGGAAGAAATTCATCTGGAAAGGCATGGACCGGGACATCGCCAACCGGGTCAAGTGTTGTATTAATGTAGTCTGAGCAAGCCCGCTCACAACACCAAATTGGGTAGATTTAGAACGTCAAGTAAGGTACCGTTCGCTCCGTCTCATCGTCGTCTACAAGATTCGATGGTCAAAAATCAAAATGACCCACGGACTATGACCCTGCGGTAACTGAACCTAAAAATTTGTCGATTATTTGGTAATTAATGCGCTATTTTTGAGCCTAGAACGGCTACGGGTAGACTTAGAACGTCAAATAAGGTACCGTTCACTCCGTCTCATCGTCGTCTACAAGATTCGATGGTCAAAAATCAGAATGACCTAAGGACTATGAGCCTGCGGTCAAAAAACCTAAAAATTGGTCGATTATCTGGTAATAAATGCGATATTTTTGAGCCTAGAACGGCTACGGGTAGACGTAGAACGTCAAGTAAGGTACCGTTCGCTCCGTCTCATCGTCCTCTACAAGATTCGATGGTCAAAAATCAGAATGACCCACGAACTATGAGCCTGTGTTCATAAAACCTATGTACAATAAGTACTTTTTAAAGAACACAATACATTTTAGAGCAGAAGAAGAACTTTTTAGAGAACACAAAGGACGTTATAGAATACGCAAAGTAATTCTAGAGTACACAAAATACTTTTGGAGTACAATAAGTACTTAACAGAGTACACAAAATACTTATTTGAGTACACATTGTACTTATATGTGTACACAAAGTACTTATTACAGTACACAAAATACTCATTAGAGTACACAAAGTACTTATTAGAATACACAAAGTATTTAATAGAATACACAAGGTAATTTCAGTGTACACAAAGTAGTTTTAGAGCACAAAAAATTACTTATTAGAGTAAGAAGTACATATTAGTGTACACAAAGTACTTATTAGAGAGCACAAAGTACTTTTAAGAGTACACAAATTGCTAAGGTGGTGTACAGGGGAGAAACCAAACATGACCTCAAAGGTCACGGCTCTATGAATTTCTTGAAGGGAGGAATTTGAAGATTAAAAAATGGCGGCCTTCAAGATTAAAATAAACTATTTTTGGTGGGTGTGGGATTCTCTAGTCGCTCCTAATCTGAGTGTAGATTGTATTCTGGGTGAGGACTTCATTGCTAAAAGTGGTCTGGTTCTCGTTATCCATGGGCACATTTGTTTTTTTAAGTTTAACCGTGGCGTGAGCATTCCTTTTTTTGGATATCGTGACGCGTCGGGGTAGGGACTTGAAGGACATCAAGCCCGGCGTCCATTAATAATTTAAAGCAGTCCTAACGGACCACATTTCTTCAATTGTTTGAGGAATTCCCCAAAGTACTGACTGCAATCTCGGACTCACACATAACCTTGAGTATCATATCTGCCTTTGTGACTCCTCGGTTGTCCGTTCGCACCCTTATAAATTCGCCCCTCCCAAAATGACCATTTTGCGTGTGAACGTTCAAGAATTGTTAGACCAGGGTGTCATTGAACCATCCACGTCGGCCTATGACAGTCCAGCATTCTTGGTGCCTAAACCGGGAGGGAAAAATCGGCTGGTTATTGACTATCGAAAATTAAATCAAAATATAGAGATGAGTCGGTGCCCCTCCCGGACCTGCATTCGGCCTTTAACTGGTTTTCGAAGGGCCCGCTATTTCACTATATTTCCCAAAATTCCGCCTACCACCAGATACCCTTACACAAGGATTCTCGGCCGTACACGGCTTTTGGCGTACTTTGGAACCTGTACCAATATACAGGAGGTGGATGGTGCTCGGCAGCCAGTAGCTCTTGTATCTAGGACCCTCACGGACACCGAAAAGAAATGATCTGTTTATGAGTTGGAGTGTTTGGCAGTTGTCTTCGCCCTTGACAAGTTTAAAAGGTATTTGGAACATGCTGAGTTCCAACTAGAGAATGACAATCAGGCTCTCTCTTGGCTTCTGGCGCATCCCCGACAACTGGGTAAAATTGGCCGCTGGGTGGTCAAAATCTCATCATTTAAGTTAAGGGCGCAGCATGTACGTGGGACCCAAAATGTTGTAGCCGACGCTTTATCACGGATGTACCATCTACATAGTGAGGAGACAATAGGTGAACCCTACGCCTTACTCATGCAGTTTCCCCTCACCATAACTGATGTCATCCCTCATCAGCTTGATGATGAGACGTTGGGTACTATAATCGAAATAATTAAATCAGGCGAGAGTAATGCTCCTTATTTTCTGTCCAAGTGCGTCCTCTGTTGCAAGGAACGTAGAGTACGGGTTCCTAAGATAGTGCTGCAGAGCAAGCTTGTACCAATGGTCTTCCAGTACTATCACAATCCCCCGATGGGAGGCCATTTGTGTGTTTCTAAGACCATCGCCGCGATTAGGAAGAACTTCATATGGAAAGGCATGGACCGGGACATCGCCACCCGGGTCAAGTGTTGTCATCAGTGTAGTCTGAGCAAGCCCGCTCACAACACCAAATTGGGTAGATTTAGAACGTCGAGTAAGGTACCGTTCGCTCCGTCTCATCGTCGTCTACAAGATTCGATGGTCAAAAATCAGAATGACCCACGGACTATGAGCCTGCGGTCAATAAACCTAAAAATTTGTCGATTATCTGGTAATAATGCGCTATTTTTGAGCCTAGAACGGCTACGGGTAGACTTAGAACGTCAAATAAGGTACCGTTCGCTACGCCTCATCGTCTTCTACAAGATTCGATGGTCAAAAATGAGAATGACCCACGGACTATGAGCCTGCGGTCAATATGCCTAAAAATTGGTCGAATATCTGGTAATAAATGCGCTGCTTTTGAGCCTAGAACGGCTACGGGTAGACGTAGAACCTCAAATAACGTACCGTTCGCTCCGCCCCATCGTCGTCTACAAGATTCGATGGTCAAAAATCAGAATGACGCACGGACTATGAGCCTGCGGTCAATGAACCTAAAAATTTGTCGATTATCTGGTAATAATGCGCTATTTTTGAGCCTAGAACGGCTACGGGTAGACTTAGAACGTCAAATAAGGTACCGTTCATTCCGTCTCATCGTCGTCTACAAGATTCGATGGTCAAAAATCAGAATGACCCACGAACTATGAGCCTGCGTTCAAAAAACCTATGTACAATAAATATTTTTTAGAGAACACAATACATTTTGGAGCACAAAAAGAACTTTTAGAGAACACAAAGGACGTTATAGAATACGCAAAGTAATTCTAGAGTACACAAAATACATTTGGAGTACAATAAGTGCTTAACAGAGTACACAAAATACTTATTTGAGTACACAATGTACTTATTTGTGTACACAAAGTACTTATTACAGTACACAAAATACTCATTAGAGTACATAAAGTACTTATTAGAATACACAAAGTACTTACTAGAGTACACAAGGTAATTTCAGTGTACACAAAGTACTTTTAGAGTACAAAAAATTACTTAGTAGAGTACGAAGTACATATTAGTGTACACAAAGTACTTATTAGAGAGCACAAAGTACTTTTAAGAGTACACAAATTGCTAAGGTGGTGTACAGGGGAGAAACCAAACATGACCTCAAAGGTCACGGCTCTATGAATTTCATGAAGGGAGGAATTTGAAGATTAAAAAATGGCGGCCTTCAAGATTAAAATAAACTATTTTTCGTGGGCGTGGGATTCTCTAGTCGTTCCTAATCTGAGTGTAGATTGTATTCTGGGTGCGAACTTCATTGCTAAAAGTGGTCTGGTTCTCGATATCCATGGGCACGTTTGTTTTTTTAAGTTTAACCGTGGCGTGAGCATTATTTTTTTTGGATATCGTGACGCGTCGGGGGAGGGACTTGAAGGACATCAACCCCGGCGTCCATTAATAATTTAAAGCAGTCCTAACGGACCACATTTCTTCAATTGTTTGAGGAATTCCCCAAAGTACTGACTGCCAATCTCGAACTCACACATAACCTTGAGTATCATATCTGCCTTTGTGACTCTTCGGTTGTCCGTTCGGACCCTTATAAATTCGCCCCTCCCAAAATGACCATTTTGAGTGAGAACGTTCAAGAATTGTTAGACCAGGGTGTCATTGAACCATCCACGTCGGCCTATGACAGTCCAGCATTCTTGGTGCCTAAACCGGGAGGGAAAAATCGGCTGGTTATTGACTATCGAAAATTAAATCAAAATATAGTGATGCCCCTCCCGGAACTGCATTCGGCCTTTGACTGATTTTCGAAGGGCCCGCTATTTCACTATATTTCCCAAAATTCCGCCAACCACCAGATACCCTTACACAAGGATTCTCGGCCGTACACGGCTTTTGGCGTACCTTGGAACCTGTACCAATATACAGGAGGTGGATGGTGCTCGGCAGCCAGTAGCTCTTGTATCTAGGACCCTCACGCACACAGAAAAGAAATCTACTGTTTATGAGTTGGAGTGTTTGGCAGTTGTCTTCGCCCTTGATAAGTTTAGAAGGTATTTGGAACATGCTGAGTTCCAACTAGAGAATGAAAATCAGGCTCTCTCTTGGCTTCTGACGCATCCCCGACAACTGGGTAAAATTGGCCGCTGGGTGGTCAAAATCTCATCATTTAAGTTCAGGGCACAGCATGTACGTGGGACCCAAAATGTTGTAGCCGACGCTTCATCACGGATGCACCATCTACATAGTGAGGAGCCAATAGGTGAACCCTGCGCCTTACTCATGCAGTTTCCCCTCGCCATTACTGATGTCATCCCTCATCAGCTTAATGATGAGACGTTGATTCCTATAATCGAAAATATTAAATCAGGCGAGAGTAATGCTCCTTATTTTCTGTCCAAGTGCGTCCTCTGTTGCAAGGAACGTAGAGGACGGGTTCCTAAGTTAGTGCTGCAGAGCAAGCTTGTACCAATGGTCTTCCAGTACTATCACAATCCCCCGCTGGGAGGCCATTTGGGTGTTTCTAAGACCATCGCCGCGATTAGGAAGAACTTCATCTGGAAAGGCATGGACCGGGACATCGCCACCCGGGTCAAGTGTTGTCATCTGTGTAGTCTGAGCAAGCCCGCTCGCAACGCCAAATTGGGTAGATTTAGAACGTCAAGTAAGGTACCGTTCGCTCCGTCTCATCGTCGTCTACAAGATTCGACGGTCAAAAATTAAAATGACCCACGGACTATGAGCCTGCGGTGAAAAAACCTGAAAATTTGTCGATTATCTGGTAATTAATGCGCTCTTTTTGAGCCTAGAACGGCTACGGGTAGACTTAGAACGTCAAATAAGGTACCGTTCGCTACGCCTCATCGTCGTCTACAAGATTCGATGGTCAAAAATCAGAATGACCCACGGACTATGAGCCTGCGGTCAATTTGCCTAAAAATTGGTCGATTATCTGGTAATAAATGCGCTATTTATGAGCCTAGAACGGCAACGGGTAGACCTAGAATGTCAAATAAGGTACCGTTCGCTCCGCCTCATCGTCCTCTACAAGATTCGATGGTCAAAAATCAGAATGACCCACGGACTATGAGCCTGCGGTCAATAAACCTAAAAATAGGTCTATTATCTGGTAATGAATGCGCTATTTTTAAGCCTAGAACGGCTACGGGTAAATTTAAAACATCAAATAACGTACCGTTCGCTCCGTCTCATCGTCCTCTACAAGATTCGATGGTCAAAAATCAGAATGACCCACGGACTATGAGCCTGCGGTCAATGAACCTAAAAATTTGTCGATTATCTGGTAATTAATGCGCTATTTTTGAGCCTAGAACGGCTACGGGTAGACTTAGAACGTTAAATAAGGTACCGTTTACTCCGTCTAATCGTCGTCTACAAGATTCGATGGTCAAAAATCAGAACGACCTACGGACTATGAGCCTGCGGTCAAAAAACCTAAAAATTGGTCGATTATCTGGTAATAAATGCGCTATTTTTGAGCCTAGAACGGCTACGGGTAGACGTAGAACGTCAAATAAGGTACCGTTCGCTCCTCCCCATCGTCGTCTACAAGATTCGATGGTCAAAAATCAGAATGACGCACGGACTATGAGCCTGCGTTCAATGAACCTAAAAATTTGTCGATTATCTGGTAATTAATGCGCTATTTTTGAGCCTAGAACGGCTACGGGTAGACTTAGAACGTCAAATAAGGTACCGTTCACTCCGTCTCATCGTCGTCTACAAGATTCGATGGTCAAAAATCAGAATGACCCACGAACTATGTGCCTGCGTTCAAAAAACCTATGTACAATAAATACTTTTTAGAGAACACAATACATTTTAGAGCACAAAAAGAACTTTTAGAGAACACAAAGGACGTTATAGAATACGCAAAGTAATTCTAGAGTACACAAAATACCTTTGGAGTACAATAAGTGCTTAACAGAGTACACAAAATACTTATTTGAGTACACAATGTACTTATTTGTGTACACAAAGTACTTATTACAGTACACAAAATACTCATTAGAGTACACAAAGTACTTATTAGAATACACAAAGTACTTACTAGAGCACACAAGGTAATTTCAGTGTACACAAAGTACTTTTAGAGTACAAAAAATTACTTAGTAGAGTACGAAGTACATATTAGTGTACACAAAGTACTTATTAGAGAGCACAAAGTACTTTTAAGAGTACACAAATTGCTAAGGGGGTGTACAGGGGAGAAACCAAACATGACCTCAAAGGTCACGGCTCTATGAATTTTATGAAGGGAGGAATTTAAAGATTAAAAAATGGCGGCTTCAAGATTAAAATAAACTATTTTTCGTGGGTGTGGGATTCTCTAATCGCTCCTAATCTGAGTGTAGATTGTATTCTGGGTGCGGACTTCATTGCTAAAAATGGTCTGGTTCTCGTTATCCATGGGCACGTTTTTTTTTTTAAGTTTAACCGTGGCGTGAGCATTATTTTTTTTGGATATCGTGACGCGTCGGGGGAGGGACTTGAAGGACATCAACCCCGGCGTCCATTAATAATTTAAAGCAGTCCTAACGGACCACATTTCTTCAATTGTTTGAGGAATTCCCCAAAGTACTGACTGCAATCTCGGACTCACACATAACCTTGAGTATCATATCTGCCTTTGTGACTCCTCGGTTGTCCGTTCGCACCCTTATAAATTCGCCCCTCCCAAAATGACCATTTTGCGTGTGAACGTTCAAGAATTGTTAGACCAGGGTGTCATTGAACCATCCACGTCGGCCTATGACAGTCCAGCATTCTTGGTGCCTAAACCGGGAGGGAAAAATCGGCTGGTTATTGACTATCGAAAATTAAATCAAAATATAGAGATGAGTCGGTGCCCCTCCCGGACCTGCATTCGGCCTTTGACTGGTTTTCGAAGGGCCCGCTATTTCACTATATTTCCCAAAATTCCGCCTACCACCAGATACCCTTACACAAGGATTCTCGGCCGTACACGGCTTTTGGCGTACTTTGGAACCTGTACCAATATACAGGAGGTGGATGGTGCTCGGCAGCCAGTAGCTCTTGTATCTGGGACCCTGACGGACACCGAAAATAAATGATCTGTTTATGAGTTGGAGTGTTTGGCAGTTGTCTTCGCCCTTGACAAGTTTAAAAGGTATTTGGAACATGCTGAGTTCCAACTAGAGAATGACAATCAGGCTCTCTCTTGGCTTCTGGCGCATCCCCGACAACTGGGTAAAATTGGCCGCTGGGTGGTCAAAATCTCATCATTTAAGTTCAGGGCACAGCATGTACGTGGGACCCAAAATGTTGTAGCCGACGCTTTATCACGGATGTACCATCTACATAGTGAGGAGACAATAGGTGAACCCTACGCCTTACTCATGCAGTTTCCCCTCACCATTACTGATGTCATCCCTCATCAGCTTGATGATGAGACGTTGGGTACTATAATCGAAATAATTAAATCAGGCGAGAGTAATGCTCCTTATTTTCTGTCCAAGTGCGTCCTCTGTTGCAAGGAACGTAGAGTACGGGTTCCTAAGATAGTGCTGCAGAGCAAGCTTGTACCAATGGTCTTCCAGTACTATCACAATCCCCCGGTGGGAGGCCATTTGTGTGTTTCTAAGACCATCGCCGCGATTAGGAAGAACTTCATCTGGAAAGGCATGGACCGGGACATCGCCACCCGGGTCAAGTGTTGTCATCAGTGTAGTCTGAGCAAGCCCGCTCACAACACCAAATTGGGTAGATTTAGAACGTCGAGTAAGGTACCGTTCGCTCCGTCTCATCGTCGTCTACAAGATTCGATGGTCAAAAATCAGAATGACCCACGGACTATGAGCCTGCGGTCAATAAACCTAAAAATTTGTCGATTATCTGGTAATTAATGCGCTATTTTTGATCCTAGAACGGCTACGGGTAGACTTAGAACGTCAAATAAGGTACCGTTCGCTACGCCTCATCGTCTTCTACAAGATTCGATGGTCAAAAATGAGAATGACCCACGGACTATGAGCCTGCGGTCAATATGCCTAAAAATTGGTCGATTATCTGGTAATAAATGCGCTGCTTTTGAGCCTAGAACGGCTACGGGTAGACGTAGAACGTCAAATAACGTACCGTTCGCTCCGCCCCTACGTCGTCTACAAGATTCGATGGTCAAAAATCTAAATGACGCACGGACTATGAGCCTGCGGTCAATGAACCTAAAAATTTGTCGATTATCTGGTAATAATGCGCTATTTTTGAGCCTAGAACGGCTACGGGTAGACTTAGAACGTCAAATAAGGTACCGTTCATTCCGTCTCATCGTCGTCTACAAGATTCGATGGTCAAAAATCAGAATGACCCACGAACTATGAGCCTGCGTTCAAAAAACCTAAGTACGATAAGTACTTTTTAGAGAACACAATACATTTTAGAGCAAAAAAGTACTCTTTAGAGACAACAAAGGACGTTAGATGATACGCAAAGTAATTCTAGAGTACACAAAATACTTTTGGAGTACAAAAAGTAATTAACAGAGTACAAAAAATACTTATTTGAGTACACAATGTACTTATTTGTGTACACAAAGTACTTATTACAGTACACAAAATACTCATTAGAGTACACAAAGTACTTATTAGAATACACAAAGTACTTACTAGAGTACACAAGGTAATTTCAGTGTACACAAAGTACTTTTAGAGTACAAAAAATTACTTAGTAGAGTACGAAGTACATATTAGTGTACACAAAGTACTTATTAGAGAGCACAAAGTACTTTTAAGAGTACACAAATTGCTAAGGTGGTGTACAGGGGAGAAACCAAACATGACCTCAAAGGTCACGGCTCTATGAATTTCATGAAGGGAGGAATTTGAAGATTAAAAAATGGCGGCCTTCAAGATTAAAATAAACTATTTTTCGTGGGCGTGGGATTCTCTAGTCGTTCCTAATCTGAGTGTAGATTGTATTCTGGGTGCGAACTTCATTGCTAAAAGTGGTCTGGTTCTCGATATCCATGGGCACGTTTGTTTTTTTAAGTTTAACCGTGGCGTGAGCATTATTTTTTTTGGATATCGTGACGCGTCGGGGGAGGGACTTGAAGGACATCAACCCCGGCGTCCATTAATAATTTAAAGCAGTCCTAACGGACCACATTTCTTCAATTGTTTGAGGAATTCCCCAAAGTACTGACTGCCAATCTCGGACTCACACATAACCTTGAGTATCATATCTGCCTTTGTGACTCTTCGGTTGTCCGTTCGGACCCTTATAAATTCGCCCCTCCCAAAATGACCATTTTGAGTGAGAACGTTCAAGAATTGTTAGACCAGGGTGTCATTGAACCATCCACGTCGGCCTATGACAGTCCAGCATTCTTGGTGCCTAAACCGGGAGGGAAAAATCGGCTGGTTATTGACTATCGAAAATTAAATCAAAATATAGTGATGCCCCTCCCGGAACTGCATTCGGCCTTTGACTGGTTTTCGAAGGGCCCGCTATTTCACTATATTTCCCAAAATTCCGCCAACCACCAGATACCCTTACATAAGGATTCTCGGCCGTACACGGCTTTTGGCGTACCTTGGAACCTGTACCAATATACAGGAGGTGGATGGTGCTCGGCAGCCAGTAGCTCTTGTATCTAGGACCCTCACGCACACAGAAAAGAAATCTACTGTTTATGAGTTGGAGTGTTTGGCAGTTGTCTTCGCCCTTGATAAGTTTAGAAGGTATTTGGCACATGCTGAGTTCCAACTAGAGAATGAAAATCAGGCTCTCTCTTGGCTTCTGACGCATCCCCGACAACTGGGTAAAATTGGCCGCTGGGTGGTCAAAATCTCATCATTTAAGTTCAGGGCACAGCATGTACGTGGGACCCAAAATGTTGTAGCCGACGCTTTATCACGGATGCACCATCTACATAGTGAGGAGCCAATAGGTGAACCCTGCGCCTTACTCATGCAGTTTCCCCTCGCCATTACTGATGTCATCCCTCATCAGCTTAATGATGAGACGTTGATTCCTATAATCGAAAATATTAAATCAGGCGAGAGTAATGCTCCTTATTTTCTGTCCAAGTGCGTCCTCTGTTGCAAGGAACGTAGAGGACGGGTTCCTAAGTTAGTGCTGCAGAGCAAGCTTGTACCAATGGTCTTCCAGTACTATCACAATCCCCGCTGGGAGGCCATTTGGGTGTTTCTAAGACCATCGCCGCGATTAGGAAGAACTTCATCTGGAAAGGCATGGACCGGGACATCGCCACCCGGGTCAAGTGTTGTCATCTGTGTAGTCTGAGCAAGCCCGCTCGCAACGCCAAATTGGGTAGATTTAGAACGTCAAGTAAGGTACCGTTCGCTCCGTCTCATCGTCGTCTACAAGATTCGATGGTCAAAAATTAAAATGACCCACGGACTATGAGCCTGCGGTCAAAAAACCTGAAAATTTGTCGATTATCTGGTAATTAATGCGCTCTTTTTGAGCCTAGAACGGCTACGGGTAGACTTAGAACGTCAAATAAGGTACCGTTCGCTACGCCTCATCGTCTTCTACAAGATTCGATGGTCAAAAATCAGAATGACCCACGGACTATAAGCCTGCGGTCAATTTGCCTAAAAATTGGTCGATTATCTGGTAATAAATGCGCTATTTATGAGCCTAGAACGGCAACGGGTAGACCTAGAATGTCAAATAAGGTACCGTTCGCTCCGCCTCATCGTCCTCTACAAGATTCGATGGTCAAAAATCAGAATGACCCACGGACTATGAGCCTGCGGTCAATAAACCTAAAAATTGGTCTATTATCTGGTAATGAATGCGCTATTTTTAAGCCTAGAACGGCTACGGGTAAATTTAAAACTTCAAATAACGTACCGTTCGCTCCGTCTCATCGTCCTCTACAAGATTCGATGGTCAAAAATCAGAATGACCCACGGACTATGAGCCTGCGGTCAATGAACCTAAAAATTTGTCGATTATCTGGTAATTAATGCGCTATTTTTGAGCCTAGAACGGCTACGGGTAGACTTAGAACGTTAAATAAGGTACCGTTTACTCCGTCTAATCGTCGTCTACAAGATTCGATGGTCAAAAATCAGAACGACCTACGGACTATGAGCCTGCGTTCAAAAAACCTAAAAATTGGTCGATTATCTGGTAATAAATGCGCTATTTTTGATCCTAGAACGGCTACGGGTAGACGTAGAACGTCAAATAAGGTACCGTTCGCTCCGCCCCATCGTCGTCTACAAGATTCGATGGTCAAAAATCAGAATGACGCACGGACTATGAGCCTGCGTTCAATGAACCTAAAAATTTGTCGATTATCTGGTAATTAATGCGCTATTTTTGAGCCTAGAACGGCTACGGGTAGACTTAGAACGTCAAATAAGGTACCGTTCACTCCGTCTCATCGTCGTCTACAAGATTCGATGGTCAAAAATCAGAATGACCCACGAACTATGTGCCTGCGTTCAAAAAACCTATGTACAATAAATACTTTTTAGAGAACACAATACATTTTAGAGCACAAAAAGAACTTTTAGAGAACACAAAGGACGTTATAGAATACGCAAAGTAATTCTAGAGTACACAAAATACATTTGGAGTACAATAAGTGCTTAACAGAGTACACAAAATACTTATTTGAGTACACAATGTACTTATTTGTGTACACAAAGTACTTATTACAGTACACAAAATACTCATTAGAGTACACAAAGTACTTATTAGAATACACAAAGTAATTACTAGAGCACACAAGGTAATTTCAGTGTACACAAAGTACTTTTAGAGTACAAAAAATTACTTAGTAGAGTACGAAGTACATATTAGTGTACAAAAAGTACTTATTTGAGAGCACAAAGTACTTTTAAGAGTACACAAATTGCTAAGGGGGTGTACAGGGGAGAAACCAAACATGACCTCAAAGGTCACGGCTCTATGAATTTTATGAAGGGAGGAATTTAAAGATTAAAAAATGGCGGCTTCAAGATTAAAATAAACTATTTTTCGTGGGTGTGGGATTCTCTAATCGCTCCTAATCTGAGTGTAGATTGTATTCTGGGTGCGGACTTCATTGCTAAAAATGGTCTGGTTCTCGTTATCCATGGGCACGTTTTTTTTTTAAGTTTAACCGTGGCGTGAGCATTCCTTTTTTTGGATATCGTGACGCGTCGGGGGAGGGACTTGAAGGACATCAACCCCGGCGTCCATTAATTATTTAAAGCAGTCCTAACGGACCACATTTCTTCAATTGTTTGAGGAGTTCCCCAAAGTACTGACTGCCAATCTCGGACTCACACATAACCTTGAGTATCATATCTGCCTTTGTGACTCCACGGTTGTCCGTTCGCACCATTATAAATTCGCCCCTCCCAAAATGACCAATTTACGTGAGACGTTCAAGAATTGTTAGACAAGGGTGTCGTTGAACCATCCTCGTCGGCCTATGACAGTCCAGCATTCTTGGTGCCTAAACCGGGAGGGAAAAATCGGCTGGTTATTGACTATCGAAAATTAAATCAAAATATAGAGATGAGTCGGTGCCCCTCCCGGACCTGCATTCGGCCTTTGACTGGTTTTCGAAGGGCCCGCTATTTCACTATATTTCCCAAAATTCCGCCAACCACCAGATACCCTTACACAAGGATTCTCGGCCGTACACGGCTTTTGGCGTACCTTGGAACCTGTACCAATTTACAGGAGGTGGATGGTGCTCGGCAGCCAGTAGCTCTTGTATCTAGGACCCTCACGGACACCGAAAAGAAATGATCTGTTTATGAGTTGGAGTGTTTGGCAGTTGTCTTCGCCCTTGACAAGTTTAGAAGGTATTTGGAACATGCTGAGTTCCAACTAGAGAATGACAATCAGGCTCTCACTTGGCTTCTGGCGCATCCCCGACAACTGGGTAAAATTGGCCGCTGGGTGGTCAAAATCTCATCATTTAAGTTCAGGGCACAGCATGTACGTGGGACCCAAAATGTTGTAGCCGACGCTTTATCACGGATGTACCATCTACATAGTGAGGAGCCAATAGGTGAACCCTGCGCCTTACTCATGCAGTTTCCCCTCACCATTAATGATGTCATCCCTCATCAGCTTCATGATGAGACGTTGGGTCCTATAATCGAAATAATAAAAATCAGGCGAGAGTAATGCTCCTTATTTTCTGTCCAAGTGCGTCCTCTGTTGCAAGGAACGTAGAGGACGGGTTCCTAAGATAGTGCTGCAGAGCAAGCTTGTACCAATGGTCTTCCAGTACTATTACAATCCCCCGGTGGGAGGCCATTTGGGTGTTTCTAAGACCACCGCCGCGATTAGGAAGAAATTCATCTGGAAAGGCATGGACCGGGACATCGCCACCCGGGTCAAGTGTTGTCATCAGTGTAGTCTGAGCAAGCCCGCTCGCAACACCAAATTGGGTAGATTTAGAACGTCAAGTAAGGTACCGTTCGCTTCGTCTCATCGTCGTCTACAAGATTCGATGGTCAAAAATTAGAATGACCCACGGACTATGAGCCTGCGGTCAATGAACCTAAAAATTTGTCGATTATCTGGTAATAATGCGCTATTTTTGAGCCTAGAACGGCTACGGGTAGACTTAGAACGTCAAATAAGGTACCGTTCGCTACGCCTCATCGTCTTCTACAAGATTCGATGGTCAAAAATGAGAATGACCCACGGACTAAGAGCCTGCGGTCAATATGCCTAAAAATTGGTCGATTATCTGGTAATAAATGCGCTATTTTTGAGCCTAGAACGGCTACGGGTAGATTTAGAACGTCAAATAAGATACCGTTCGCTCCGTCTCATCGCCCTCTACAAGATTCGATGGTCAAAAATCAGAATGACGCACGGACTATGAGCCTGCGGTCAATGAACCTAAAAATTTGTCGATTATCTGGTAATAATGCGCTATTTTTGAGCCTAGAACGGCTACGGGTAGACTTAGAACGTCAAATAAGGTACCGTTCGCTACGCCTCATCGTCTTCTACAAGATTCGATGGTCAAAAATGAGAATGACCCACGGACTATGAGCCTGCGGTCAATATGCCTAAAAATTGGTCGATTATCTGGTAATAAATGCGCTGCTTTTGAGCCTAGAACGGCTACGGGTAGACGTAGAACGTCAAATAACGTACCGTTCGCTCCGCCCCATCGTCGTCTACAAGATTCGATGGTCAAAAATCAGAATGACGCACGGACTATGAGCCTGCGGTCAATGAACCTAAAAATTTGTCGATTATCTGGTAATAATGCGCTATTTTTGAGCCTAGAACGGCTACGGGTAGACTTAGAACGTCAAATAAGGTACCGTTCATTCCGTCTCATCGTCGTCTACAAGATTCGATGGTCAAAAATCAGAATGACCCACGAACTATGAGCCTGCGTTCAAAAAACCTAAGTACGATAAGTACTTTTTAGAGAACACAATACATTTTAGAGCAAAAAAGTACTCTTTAGAGACAACAAAGGACGTTAGATGATACGCAAAGTAATTCTAGAGTACACAAAATACTTTTGGAGTACAAAAAGTAATTAACAGAGTACACAAAATACTTATTTGAGTACACAATGTACTTATTTGTGTACACAAAGTACTTATTACAGTACACAAATTACTCATTAGAGTACACAAAGTACTTATTAGAATACACAAAGTACTTACTAGAGTACACAAGGTAATTTCAGTGTACACAAAGTACTTTTAGAGTACAAAAAATTACTTAGTAGAGTACGAAGTACATATTAGTGTACACAAAGTACTTATTAGAGAGCACAAAGTACTTTTAAGAGTACACAAATTGCTAAGTTGGTGTACAGGGGAGAAACCAAACATGACCTCAAAGGTCACGGCTCTATGAATTTCATGAAGGGAGGAATTTGAAGATTAAAAAATGGCGGCCTTCAAGATTAAAATAAACTATTTTTCGTGGGCGTGGGATTCTCTAGTCGTTCCTAATCTGAGTGTAGATTGTATTCTGGGTGCGAACTTCATTGCTAAAAGTGGTCTGGTTCTCGATATCCATGGGCACGTTTGTTTTTTTAAGTTTAACCGTGGCGTGAGCATTATTTTTTTTGGATATCGTGACGCGTCGGGGGAGGGACTTGAAGGACATCAACCCCGGCGTCCATTAATAATTTAAAGCAGTCCTAACGGACCACATTTCTTCAATTGTTTGAGGAATTCCCCAAAGTACTGACTGCCAATCTCGGACTCACACATAACCTTGAGTATCATATCTGCCTTTGTGACTCTTCGGTTGTCCGTTCGGACCCTTATAAATTCGCCCCTCCCAAAATGACCATTTTGAGTGAGAACGTTCAAGAATTGTTAGACCAGGGTGTCATTGAACCATCCACGTCGGCCTATGACAGTCCAGCATTCTTGGTGCCTAAACCGGGAGGGAAAAATCGGCTGGTTATTGACTATCGAAAATTAAATCAAAATATAGTGATGCCCCTCCCGGAACTGCATTCGGCCTTTGACTGGTTTTCGAAGGGCCCGCTTTTTCACTATATTTCCCAAAATTCCGCCAACCACCAGATACCCTTACATAAGGATTCTCGGCCGTACACGGCTTTTGGCGTACCTTGGAACCTGTACCAATATACAGAAGGTGGATGGTGCTCGGCAGCCAGTAGCTCTTGTATCTAGGACCCTCACGCACACAGAAAAGAAATCTACTGTTTATGAGTTGGAGTGTTTGGCAGTTGTCTTCGCCCTTGATAAGTTTAGAAGGTATTTGGAACATGCTGAGTTCCAACTAGAGAATGAAAATCAGGCTCTCTCTTGGCTTCTGGCGCATCCCCGACAACTGGGTAAAATTGGCCGCTGGGTGGTCAAAATCTCATCATTTAAGTTCAGGGCACAGCATGTACGTGGGACCCAAAATGTTGTAGCCGACGCTTTATCACGGATGCACCATCTACATAGTGAGGAGCCAATAGGTGAACCCTGCGCCTTACTCATGCAGTTTCCCCTCGCCATTACTGATGTCATCCCTCATCAGCTTAATGATGAGACGTTGATTCCTATAATCGAAAATATTAAATCAGGCGAGAGTAATGCTCCTTATTTTCTGTCCAAGTGCGTCCTCTGTTGCAAGGAACGTAGAGGACGGGTTCCTAAGTTAGTGCTGCAGAGCAAGCTTGTACCAATGGTCTTCCAGTACTATCACAATCCCCCGCTGGGAGGCCATTTGGGTGTTTCTAAGACCATCGCCGCGATTAGGAAGAACTTCATCTGGAAAGGCATGGACCGGGACATCGCCATCCGGGTCAAGTGTTGTCATCTGTGTAGTCTGAGCAAGCCCGCTCGCAACGCCAAATTGGGTAGATTTAGAACGTCAAGTAAGGTACCGTTCGCTCCGTCTCATCGTCGTCTACAAGATTCGATGGTCAAAAATTAAAATGACCCACGGACTATGAGATTGCGGTCAAAAAACCTGAAAATTTGTCGATTATCTGGTAATTAATGCGCTCTTTTTGAGCCTAGAACGGCTACGGGTAGACTTAGAACGTCAAATAAGGTACCGTTCGCTACGCCTCATCGTCTTCTACAAGATTCGATGGTCAAAAATCAGAATGACCCACGGACTATAAGCCTGCGGTCAATTTGCCTAAAAATTGGTCGATTATCTGGTAATAAATGCGGTATTTATGAGCCTAGAACGGCAACGGGTAGACCTAGAATGTCAAATAAGGTACCGTTCGCTCCGCCTCATCGTCCTCTAGAAGATTCGATGGTCAAAAATCAGAATGACCCACGGACTATGAGCCTGCGGTCAATAAACCTAAAAATTGGTCTATTATCTGGTAATGAATGCGCTATTTTTAAGCCTAGAACGGCTACGGGTAAATTTAAAACATCAAATAACGTACCGTTCGCTCCGTCTCATCGTCCTCTACAAGATTCGATGGTCAAAAATCAGAATGACCCACGGACTATGAGCCTGCGGTCAATGAACCTAAAAATTTGTCGATTATCTGGTAATTAATGCGCTATTTTTGAGCCTAGAACGGCTACGGGTAGACTTAGAACGTTAAATAAGGTACCGTTTACTCTGTCTAATCGTCGTCTACAAGATTCGATGGTCAAAAATCAGAACGACCTACGGACTATGAGCCTGCGGTCAAAAAACCTAAAAATTGGTCGATTATCTGGTAATAAATGCGCTATTTTTGAGCCTAGAACGGCTACGGGTAGACGTAGAACGTCAAATAAGGTACCGTTCGCTCCGCCCCATCGTCGTCTACAAGATTCGATGGTCAAAAATCAGAATGACGCACGGACTATGAGCCTGCGTTCAAAAAACCTATGTACAATAAATACTTTTTAGAGAACACAATACATTTTAGAGCACAAAAAGAACTTTTAGAGAACACAAAGGACGTTATAGAATACGGAAAGTAATTCTAGAGTACACAAAATATATTTGGAGTACAATAAGTGCTTAACAGAGTACACAAAATACTTATTTGAGTACACAATGTACTTATTTGTGTACACAAAGTACTTATTACAGTACACAAAATACTCATTAGAGTACACAAAGTACTTATTAGAATACACAAAGTACTTACTAGAGCACACAAGGTAATTTCAGTGTACACAAAGTACTTTTAGAGTACAAAAAATTACTTAGTAGAGTACGAAGTACATATTAGTGTACACAAAGTACTTATTAGAGAGCACAAAGTACTTTTAAGAGTACACAAATTCTAAGGGGGTGTACAGGGGAGAAACCAAACATGACCTCAAAGGTCACGGCTCTATGAATTTTATGAAGGGAGGAATTTAAAGATTAAAAAATGGCGGCTTGAAGATTAAAATAAACTATTTTTCGTGGGTGTGGGATTCTCTAATCGCTCCTAATCTGAGTGTAGATTGTATTCTGGGTGCGGACTTCATTGCTAAAAATGGTCTGGTTCTCGTTATCCATGGGCACGTTTTTTTTTTTAAGTTTAACCGTGGCGTGAGCATTCCTTTTTTTGGATATCGTGACGCGTCGGGGGAGGGACTTGAAGGACATCAACCCCGGCGTCCATTAATAATTTAAAGCAGTCCTAACGGACCACATTTCTTCAATTGTTTGAGGAGTTCCCCAAAGTACTGACTGCCAATCTCGGACTCACACATAACCTTGAGTATCATATCTGCCTTTGTGACTCCACGGTTCTTGGAGTCACAGCACCAAGAATGCTGTGACTCCAGCATTCTTGGTGCCTAAACCGGGAGGGAAAAATCGGCTGGTTATTGACTATCGAAAATTAAATCTAAATATAGAGATGAGTCGGTGCCCCTCCCGGACCTGCATTCGGCCTTTGAATGGTTTTCGAAGGGCCCGCTATTTCACTATATTTCCCAAAATTCCGCCTACCACCAGATACCCTTACACAAGGATTCTCGGCCGTACACGGCTTTTGGCGTACCTTGGAACCTGTACCAATATACAGGAGGTGGATGGTGCTCGGCAGCCAGTAGCTCTTGTATCTAGGACCCTCACGGACACCGAAAAGAAATGATCTGTTTATGAGTTGGAGTGTTTGGCAGTTGTCTTCGCCCTTGACAAGTTTAAAAGGTATTTGGAACATGCTGAGTTCCAACAAGAGAATGACAATCAGGCCCTCTCTTGGCTTCTGGCGCATCCCCGACAACTGGGTAAAATTGGCCGCTGGGTGGTCAAAATCTCATCATTTAAGTTCAGGGCACAGCATGTACGTGGGACCCAAAATGTTGTAGCCGACGCTTTATCACGGATGTACCATCTACATAGTGAGGAGACAATAGGTGAACCCTACGCCTTACTCATGCAGTTTCCCCTCACCATTACTGATGTCATCCCACATCAGCTTGATGATGAGACGTTGGGTACTATAATCGAAATAATTAAATCAGGCGAGAGTAATGCTCCTTATTTTCTGTCCAAGTGCGTCCTCTGTTGCAAGGAACGTAGAGGACGGGTTCCTAAGATAGTGCTGCAGAGCAAGCTTGTACCAATGGTCTTCCAGTACTATCACAATCCCCCGGTGGGAGGCCATTTGGGTTTTTCTAAGACCATCGCCGCGATTAGGAAGAACTTCATCTGGAAAGGCATGGACCGGGACATCGCCACCCGGGTCAAGTGTTGTCATCAGTGTAGTCTGAGCAAGCCCGCACACAACACCAAATTGGGTAGATTTAGAACGTCAAGTAAGGTACCGTTCGCTCCGTCTCATCGTCGTCTACAAGATTCGATGGTCAAAAATCAGAATGACCCACGGACTATGAGCCTGCGGTCAATAAACCTAAAAATTTGTCGATTATCTGGTAATTAATGCGCTATTTTTGAGCCTAGAACGGCTACGGGTAGACTTAGAACGTCAAATAAGGACCGTTCGCTACGCCTCATCGTCTTCTACAAGATTCGATGGTCAAAAATGAGAATGACCCACGGACTATGAGCCTGCGGTCAATATACCTAAAAATTGGTCGATTATCTGGTAATAAATGCGCTGCTTTTGAGCCTAGAACGGCTACGGGTAGACGTAGAACGTCAAATAACGTACCGTTCGCTCCGCCCCATCGTCGTCTACAAGATTCGATGGTCAAAAATCAGAATGACGCACGGACTATGAGCCTGCGGTCAATGAACCTAAAAATTTGTCGATTATCTGGTAATAATGCGCTATTTTTGAGCCTAGAACGGCTACGGGTAGACTTAGAACGTCAAATAAGGTACCGTTCATTCCGTCTCATCGTCGTCTACAAGATTCGATGGTCAAAAATCAGAATGACCCACGAACTATGAGCCTGCGTTCCAAAAACCTAAGTACGATAAGTACTTTTTAGAGAACACAATACATTTTAGAGCAAAAAAGTACTCTTTAAAGACAACAAAGGACGTTAGATGATACGCAAAGTAATTTTAGAGTACACAAAATACTTTTGGAGTACAAAAAGTAATTAACAGAGTACATAAAATACTTATTTGAGTACACAATGTACTTATTTGTGTACACAAAGTACTTATTACAGTACACAAAATACTCATTAGAGTACACAAAGTACTTATTAGAATACACAAATTACTTACTAGAGTACACAAGGTAATTTCAGTGTACACAAAGTACTTTTAGAGTACAAAAAATTACTTAGTAGAGTACGAAGTACATATTAGTGTACACAAAGTACTTATTAGAGAGCACAAAGTACTTTTAAGAGTACACAAATTGCTAAGGTGGTGTACAGGGGAGAAACCAAACATGACCTCAAAGGTCACGGCTCTATGAATTTCATGAAGGGAGGAATTTGAAGATTAAAAATGGCGGCCTTCAAGATTAAAATAAACTATTTTTCGTGGGCGTGGGATTCTCTAGTCGTTCCTAATCTGAGTGTAGATTGTATTCTGGGTGCGAACTTCATTGCTAAAAGTGGTCTGGTTCTCGATATCCATGGGCACGTTTGTTTTTTTAAGTTTAACCGTGGCGTGAGCATTATTTTTTTTGGATATCGTGACGCGTCGGGGGAGGGACTTGAAGGACATCAACCCCGGCGTCCATTAATAATTTAAAGCAGTCCTAACGGACCACATTTCTTCAATTGTTTGAGGAATTCCCCAAAGTACTGACTGCCAATCTCGGACTCACACATAACCTTGAGTATCATATCTGCCTTTGTGACTCTTCGGTTGTCCGTTCGGACCCTTATAAATTCGCCCCTCCCAAAATGACCATTTTGAGTGAGAACGTTCAAGAATTGTTAGACCAGGGTGTCATTGAACCATCCACGTCGGCCTATGACAGTCCAGCATTCTTGGTGCCTAAACCGGGAGGGAAAAATCGGCTGGTTATTGACTATCGAAAATTAAATCAAAATATAGTGATGCCCCTCCCGGAACTGCATTCGGCCTTTGACTGGTTTTCGAAGGGCCCGCTTTTTCACTATATTTCCCAAAATTCCGCCAACCACCAGATACCCTTACATAAGGATTCTCGGCCGTACACGGCTTTTGGCGTACCTTGGAACCTGTACCAATATACAGAAGGTGGATGGTGCTCGGCAGCCAGTAGCTCTTGTATCTAGGACCCTCACGCACACAGAAAAGAAATCTACTGTTTATGAGTTGGAGTGTTTGGCAGTTGTCTTCGCCCTTGATAAGTTTAGAAGGTATTTGGAACATGCTGAGTTCCAACTAGAGAATGAAAATCAGGCTCTCTCTTGGCTTCTGGCGCATCCCCGACAACTGGGTAAAATTGGCCGCTGGGTGGTCAAAATCTCATCATTTAAGTTCAGGGCACAGCATGTACGTGGGACCCAAAATGTTGTAGCCGACGCTTTATCACGGATGCACCATCTACATAGTGAGGAGCCAATAGGTGAACCCTGCGCCTTACTCATGCAGTTTCCCCTCGCCATTACTGATGTCATCCCTCATCAGCTTAATGATGAGACGTTGATTCCTATAATCGAAAATATTAAATCAGGCGAGAGTAATGCTCCTTATTTTCTGTCCAAGTGCGTCCTCTGTTGCAAGGAACGTAGAGGACGGGTTCCTAAGTTAGTGCTGCAGAGCAAGCTTGTACCAATGGTCTTCCAGTACTATCACAATCCCCCGCTGGGAGGCCATTTGGGTGTTTCTAAGACCATCGCCGCGATTAGGAAGAACTTCATCTGGAAAGGCATGGACCGGGACATCGCCACCCGGGTCAAGTGTTGTCATCTGTGTAGTCTGAGCAAGCCCGCTCGCAACGCCAAATTGGGTAGATTTAGAACGTCAAGTAAGGTACCGTTCGCTCCGTCTCATCGTCGTCTACAAGATTCGATGGTCAAAAATTAAAATGACCCACGGACTATGAGCCTGCGGTCAAAAAACCTGAAAATTTGTCGATTATCTGGTAATTAATGCGCTCTTTTTGAGCCTAGAACGGCTACGGGTAGACTTAGAACGTCAAATAAGGTACCGTTCGCTACGCCTCATCGTCTTCTACAAGATTCGATGGTCAAAAATCAGAATGACCCACGGACTATAAGCCTGCGGTCAATTTGCCTAAAAATTGGTCGATTATCTGGTAATAAATGCGCTATTTATGAGCCTAGAACGGCAACGGGTAGACCTAGATTGTCAAATAAGGTACCGTTCGCTCCGCCTCATCGTCCTCTACAAGATTCGATGGTCAAAAATCAGAATGACCCACGGACTATGAGCCTGCGGTCAATAAACCTAAAAATTGGTCTATTATCTGGTAATGAATGCGCTATTTTTAAGCCTAGAACGGCTACGGGTAAATTTAAAACATCAAATAACGTACTGTTCGCTCCGTCTCATCGTCCTCTACAAGATTCGATGGTCAAAAATCAGAATGACCCACGGACTATGAGCCTGCGGTCAATGAACCTAAAAATTTGTCGATTATCTGGTAATTAATGCGCTATTTTTGAGCCTAGAACGGCTACGGGTAGACTTAGAACGTTAAATAAGGTACCGTTTACTCCGTCTAATCGTCGTCTACAAGATTCGATGGTCAAAAATCAGAACGACCTACGGACTATGAGCCTGCGGTCAAAAAACCTAAAAATTGGTCGATTATCTGGTAATAAATGCGCTATTTTTGAGCCTAGAACGGCTACGGGTAGACGTAGAACGTCAAATAAGGTACCGTTCGCTCCGCCCCATCGTCGTCTACAAGATTCGATGGTCAAAAATCAGAATGACGCACGGACTATGAGCCTGCGTTCAATGAACCTAAAAATTTGTCGATTATCTGGTAATTAATGCGCTATTTTTGAGCCTAGAACGGCTACGGGTAGACTTAGAACGTCAAATAAGGTACCGTTCACTCCGTCTCATCGTCGTCTACAAGATTCGATGGTCAAAAATCAGAATGACCCACGAACTATGTGCCTGCGTTCAAAAAACCTATGTACAATAAATACTTTTTAGAGAACACAATACATTTTAGAGCACAAAAAGAACTTTTAGAGAACACAAAGGACGTTATAGAATACGCAAAGTAATTCTAGAGTACACAAAATACATTTGGAGTACAATAAGTGCTTAACAGAGTACACAAAATACTTATTTGAGTACACAATGTACTTATTTGTGTACACAAAGTACTTATTACAGTACACAAAATACTCATTAGAGTACACAAAGTACTTATTAGAATACACAAAGTACTTACTAGAGCACACAAGGTAATTTCAGTGTACACAAAGTACTTTTAGAGTACAAAAAATTACTTAGTAGAGTACGAAGTACATATTAGTGTACACAAAGTACTTATTAGAGAGCACAAAGTACTTTTAAGAGTACACAAATTGCTAAGGGGGTGTACAGGGGAGAAACCAAACATGACCTCAAAGGTCACGGCTCTATGAATTTTATGAAGGGAGGAATTTAAAGATTAAAAAATGGCGGCTTCAAGATTAAAATAAACTATTTTTCGTGGGTGTGGGATTCTCTAATCGCTCCTAATCTGAGTGTAGATTGTATTCTGGGTGCGGACTTCATTGCTAAAAATGGTCTGGTTCTCGTTATCCATGGGCACGTTTTTTTTTTTAAGTTTAACCGTGGCGTGAGCATTCCTTTTTTTGGATATCGTGACGCGTCGGGGGAGGGACTTGAAGGACATCAACCCCGGCGTCCATTAATAATTTAAAGCAGTCCTAACGGACCACATTTCTTCAATTGTTTGAGGAGTTCCCCAAAGTACTGACTGCCAATCTCGGACTCACACATAACCTTGAGTATCATATCTGCTTTTGTGACTCCACGGTTGTCCGTTCGCACCATTATAAATTCGCCCCTCCCAAAATGACCAATTTACGTGAGACGTTCAAGAATTGTTAGACAAGGGTGTCGTTGAACCATCCTCGTCGGCCTATGACAGTCCAGCATTCTTGGTGCCTAAACCGGGAGGGAAAAATCGGCTGGTTATTGACTATCGAAAATTAAATCAAAATATAGAGATGAGTCGGTGCCCCTCCCGGACCTGCATTCGGCCTTTGACTGGTTTTCGAAGGGCCCGCTATTTCACTATATTTCCCAAAATTCCGCCAACCACCAGATACCCTTACACAAGGATTCTCGGCCGTACACGGCTTTTGGCGTACCTTGGAACCTGTACCAATTTACAGGAGGTGGATGGTGCTCGGCAGCCAGTAGCTCTTGTATCTAGGACCCTCACGGACACCGAAAAGAAATGATCTGTTTATGAGTTGGAGTGTTTGGCAGTTGTCTTCGCCCTTGACAAGTTTAGAAGGTATTTGGAACATGCTGAGTTCCAACTAGAGAATGACAATCAGGCTCTCACTTGGCTTCTGGCGCATCCCCGACAACTGGGTAAAATTGGCCGCTGGGTGGTCAAAATCTCATCATTTAAGTTCAGGGCACAGCATGTACGTGGGACCCAAAATGTTGTAGCCGACGCTTTATCACGGATGTACCATCTACATAGTGAGGAGCCAATAGGTGAACCCTGCGCCTTACTCATGCAGTTTCCCCTCACCATTAATGATGTCATCCCTCATCAGCTTCATGATGAGACGTTGGGTCCTATAATCGAAATAATAAAAATCAGGCGAGAGTAATGCTCCTTATTTTCTGCCCAAGTGCGTCCTCTGTTGCAAGGAACGTAGAGGACGGGTTCCTAAGATAGTGCTGCAGAGCAAGCTTGTACCAATGGTCTTCCAGTACTATTACAATCCCCCGGTGGGAGGCCATTTGGGTGTTTCTAAGACCACCGCCGCGATTAGGAAGAAATTCATCTGGAAAGGCATGGACCGGGACATCGCCACCCGGGTCAAGTGTTGTCATCAGTGTAGTCTGAGCAAGCCCGCTCGCAACACCAAATTGGGTAGATTTAGAACGTCAAGTAAGGTACCGTTCGCTTCGTCTCATCGTCGTCTACAAGATTCGATGGTCAAAAATTAGAATGACCCACGGACTATGAGCCTGCGGTCAATAAACCTAAAAATATGTCGATTATCTGGTAATTAATGCGCTATTTTTGAGCCTAGAACGGCTACGGGTAGACTTAGAACGTCAAATAAGGTACCGTTCGCTACGCCTCATCGTCTTCTACAAGATTCGATGGTCAAAAATCAGAATGACCCACGGACTATGAGCCTGCGGTCAATATGCCTAAAAATTGGTCGATTATCTGGTAATAAATGCGCTATTTTTGAGCCTAGAACGGCTACGGGTAGATTTAGAACGTCAAATAAGATACCGTTCGCTCCGTCTCATCGCCCTCTACAAGATTCGATGGTCAAAAATCAGAATGACGCACGGACTATGAGCCTGCGGTCAATGAACCTAAAAATTTGTCGATTATCTGGTAATAATGCGCTATTTTTGAGCCTAGAACGGCTACGGGTAGACTTAGAACGTCAAATAAGGTACCGTTCGCTACGCCTCATCGTCTTCTACAAGATTCGATTGTCAAAAATGAGAATGACCCACGGACTATGAGCCTGCGGTCAATATGCCTAAAAATTGGTCGATTATATGGTAATAAATGCGCTGCTTTTGAGCCTAGAACGGCTACGGGTAGACGTAGAACGTCAAATAACGTACCGTTCGCTCCGCCCCATCGTCGTCTACAAGATTAGATGGTCAAAAATCAGAATGACGCACGGACTATGAGCCTGCGGTCAATGAACCTAAAAATTTGTCGATTATCTGGTAATAATGCGCTATTTTTGAGCCTAGAACGGCTACGGGTAGACTTAGAACGTCAAATAAGGTACCGTTCATTCCGTCTCATCGTCGTCTACAAGATTCGATGGTCAAAAATCAGAATGACCCACGAACTATGAGCCTGCGTTCAAAAAACCTAAGTACGATAAGTACTTTTTAGAGAACACAATACATTTTAGAGCAAAAAAGTACTCTTTAGAGACAACAAAGGACGTTAGATGATACGCAAAGTAATTCTAGAGTACACAAAATACTTTTGGAGTACAAAAAGTAATTAACAGAGTACACAAAATACTTATTTGAGTACACAATGTACTTATTTGTGTACACAAAGTACTTATTACAGTACACAAAATACTCATTAGAGTACACAAAGTACTTATTAGAATACACAAAGTACTTACTAGAGTACACAAGGTAATTTCAGTGTACACAAAGTACTTTTAGAGTACAAAAAATTACTTAGTAGAGTACGAAGTACATATTAGTGTACACAAAGTACTTATTAGAGAGCACAAAGTACTTTTAAGAGTACACAAATTGCTAAGTTGGTGTACAGGGGAGAAACCAAACATGACCTCAAAGGTCACGGCTCTATGAATTTCATGAAGGGAGGAATTTGAAGATTAAAAAATGGCGGCCTTCAAGATTAAAATAAACTATTTTTCGTGGGCGTGGGATTCTCTAGTCGTTCCTAATCTGAGTGTAGATTGTATTCTGGGTGCGAACTTCATTGCTAAAAGTGGTCTGGTTCTCGATATCCATGGGCACGTTTGTTTTTTTAAGTTTAACCGTGGCGTGAGCATTATTTTTTTTGGATATCGTGACGCGTCGGGGGAGGGACTTGAAGGACATCAACCCCGGCGTCCATTAATAATTTAAAGCAGTCCTAACGGACCACATTTCTTCAATTGTTTGAGGAATTCCCCAAAGTACTGACTGCCAATCTCGGACTCACACATAACCTTGAGTATCATATCTGCCTTTGTGACTCTTCGGTTGTCCGTTCGGACCCTTATAAATTCGCCCCTCCCAAAATGACCATTTTGAGTGAGAACGTTCAAGAATTGTTAGACCAGGGTGTCATTGAACCATCCACGTCGGCCTATGACAGTCCAGCATTCTTGGTGCCTAAACCGGGAGGGAAAAATCGGCTGGTTATTGACTATCGAAAATTAAATCAAAATATAGTGATGCCCCTCCCGGAACTGCATTCGGCCTTTGACTGGTTTTCGAAGGGCCCGCTTTTTCACTATATTTCCCAAAATTCCGCCAACCACCAGATACCCTTACATAAGGATTCTGGGCCGTACACGGCTTTTGGCGTACCTTGGAACCTGTACCAATATACAGAAGGTGGATGGTGCTCGGCAGCCAGTAGCTCTTGTATCTAGGACCCTCACGCACACAGAAAAGAAATCTACTGTTTATGAGTTGGAGTGTTTGGCAGTTGTCTTCGCCCTTGATAAGTTTAGAAGGTATTTGGAACATGCTGAGTTCCAACTAGAGAATGAAAATCAGGCTCTCTCTTGGCTTCTGGCGCATCCCCGACAACTGGGTAAAATTGGCCGCTGGGTGGTCAAAATCTCATCATTTAAGTTCAGGGCACAGCATGTACGTGGGACCCAAAATGTTGTAGCCGACGCTTTATCACGGATGCACCATCTACATAGTGAGGAGCCAATAGGTGAACCCTGCGCCTTACTCATGCAGTTTCCCCTCGCCATTACTGATGTCATCCCTCATCAGCTTAATGATGAGACGTTGATTCCTATAATCGAAAATATTAAATCAGGCGAGAGTAATGCTCCTTATTTTCTGTCCAAGTGCGTCCTCTGTTGCAAGGAACGTAGAGGACGGGTTCCTAAGTTAGTGCTGCAGAGCAAGCTTGTACCAATGGTCTTCCAGTACTATCACAATCCCCCGCTGGGAGGCCATTTGGGTGTTTCTAAGACCATCGCCGCGATTAGGAAGAACTTCATCTGGAAAGGCATGGACCGGGACATCGCCATCCGGGTCAAGTGTTGTCATCTGTGTAGTCTGAGCAAGCCCGCTCGCAACGTCAAATTGGGTAGATTTAGAACGTCAAGTAAGGTACCGTTCGCTCCGTCTCATCGTCGTCTACAAGATTCGATGGTCAAAAATTAAAATGACCCACGGACTATGAGATTGCGGTCAAAAAACCTGAAAATTTGTCGATTATCTGGTAATTAATGCGCTATTTTTGAGCCTAGAACGGCTACGGGTAGACTTAGAACGTCAAATAAGGTACCGTTCGCTACGCCTCATCGTCTTCTACAAGATTCGATGGTCAAAAATCAGAATGACCCACGGACTATAAGCCTGCGGTCAATTTGCCTAAAAATTGGTCGATTATCTGGTAATAAATGCGGTATTTATGAGCCTAGAACGGCAACGGGTAGACCTAGAATGTCAAATAAGGTACCGTTCGCTCCGCCTCATCGTCCTCTAGAAGATTCGATGGTCAAAAATCAGAATGACCCACGGACTATGAGCCTGCGGTCAATAAACCTAAAAATTGGTCTATTATCTGGTAATGAATGCGCTATTTTTAAGCCTAGAACGGCTACGGGTAAATTTAAAACATCAAATAACGTACCGTTCGCTCCGTCTCATCGTCCTCTACAAGATTCGATGGTCAAAAATCAGAATGACCCACGGACTATGAGCCTGCGGTCAATGAACCTAAAAATTTGTCGATTATCTGGTAATTAATGCGCTATTTTTGAGCCTAGAACGGCTACGGGTAGACTTAGAACGTTAAATAAGGTACCGTTTACTCTGTCTAATCGTCGTCTACAAGATTCGATGGTCAAAAATCAGAACGACCTACGGACTATGAGCCTGCGGTCAAAAAACCTAAAAATTGGTCGATTATCTGGTAATAAATGCGCTATTTTTGAGCCTAGAACGGCTACGGGTAGACGTAGAACGTCAAATAAGGTACCGTTCGCTCCGCCCCATCGTCGTCTACAAGATTCGATGGTCAAAAATCAGAATGACGCACGGACTATGAGCCTGCGTTCAAAAAACCTATGTACAATAAATACTTTTTAGAGAACACAATACATTTTAGAGCACAAAAAGAACTTTTAGAGAACACAAAGGACGTTATAGAATACGGAAAGTAATTCTAGAGTACACAAAATATATTTGGAGTACAATAAGTGCTTAACAGAGTACACAAAATACTTATTTGAGTACACAATGTACTTATTTGTGTACACAAAGTACTTATTACAGTACACAAAATACTCATTAGAGTACACAAAGTACTTATTAGAATACACAAAGTACTTACTAGAGCACACAAGGTAATTTCAGTGTACACAAAGTACTTTTAGAGTACAAAAAATTACTTAGTAGAGTACGAAGTACATATTAGTGTACACAAAGTACTTATTAGAGAGCACAAAGTACTTTTAAGAGTACACAAATTCTAAGGGGGTGTACAGGGGAGAAACCAAACATGACCTCAAAGGTCACGGCTCTATGAATTTTATGAAGGGAGGAATTTAAAGATTAAAAAATGGCGGCTTGAAGATTAAAATAAACTATTTTTCGTGGGTGTGGGATTCTCTAATCGCTCCTAATCTGAGTGTAGATTGTATTCTGGGTGCGGACTTCATTGCTAAAAATGGTCTGGTTCTCGTTATCCATGGGCACGTTTTTTTTTTTAAGTTTAACCGTGGCGTGAGCATTCCTTTTTTTGGATATCGTGACGCGTCGGGGGAGGGACTTGAAGGACATCAACCCCGGCGTCCATTAATAATTTAAAGCAGTCCTAACGGACCACATTTCTTCAATTGTTTGAGGAGTTCCCCAAAGTACTGACTGCCAATCTCGGACTCACACATAACCTTGAGTATCATATCTGCCTTTGTGACTCCACGGTTCTTGGAGTCACAGCACCAAGAATGCTGTGACTCCAGCATTCTTGGTGCCTAAACCGGGAGGGAAAAATCGGCTGGTTATTGACTATCGAAAATTAAATCTAAATATAGAGATGAGTCGGTGCCCCTCCCGGACCTGCATTCGGCCTTTGAATGGTTTTCGAAGGGCCCGCTATTTCACTATATTTCCCAAAATTCCGCCTACCACCAGATACCCTTACACAAGGATTCTCGGCCGTACACGGCTTTTGGCGTACCTTGGAACCTGTACCAATATACAGGAGGTGGATGGTGCTCGGCAGCCAGTAGCTCTTGTATCTAGGACCCTCACGGACACCGAAAAGAAATGATCTGTTTATGAGTTGGAGTGTTTGGCAGTTGTCTTCGCCCTTGACAAGTTTAAAAGGTATTTGGAACATGCTGAGTTCCAACAAGAGAATGACAATCAGGCCCTCTCTTGGCTTCTGGCGCATCCCCGACAACTGGGTAAAATTGGCCGCTGGGTGGTCAAAATCTCATCATTTAAGTTCAGGGCACAGCATGTACGTGGGACCCAAAATGTTGTAGCCGACGCTTTATCACGGATGTACCATCTACATAGTGAGGAGACAATAGGTGAACCCTACGCCTTACTCATGCAGTTTCCCCTCACCATTACTGATGTCATCCCACATCAGCTTGATGATGAGACGTTGGGTACTATAATCGAAATAATTAAATCAGGCGAGAGTAATGCTCCTTATTTTCTGTCCAAGTGCGTCCTCTGTTGCAAGGAACGTAGAGGACGGGTTCCTAAGATAGTGCTGCAGAGCAAGCTTGTACCAATGGTCTTCCAGTACTATCACAATCCCCCGGTGGGAGGCCATTTGGGTTTTTCTAAGACCATCGCCGCGATTAGGAAGAACTTCATCTGGAAAGGCATGGACCGGGACATCGCCACCCGGGTCAAGTGTTGTCATCAGTGTAGTCTGAGCAAGCCCGCACACAACACCAAATTGGGTAGATTTAGAACGTCAAGTAAGGTACCGTTCGCTCCGTCTCATCGTCGTCTACAAGATTCGATGGTCAAAAATCAGAATGACCCACGGACTATGAGCCTGCGGTCAATAAACCTAAAAATTTGTCGATTATCTGGTAATTAATGCGCTATTTTTGAGCCTAGAACGGCTACGGGTAGACTTAGAACGTCAAATAAGGACCGTTCGCTACGCCTCATCGTCTTCTACAAGATTCGATGGTCAAAAATGAGAATGACCCACGGACTATGAGCCTGCGGTCAATATACCTAAAAATTGGTCGATTATCTGGTAATAAATGCGCTGCTTTTGAGCCTAGAACGGCTACGGGTAGACGTAGAACGTCAAATAACGTACCGTTCGCTCCGCCCCATCGTCGTCTACAAGATTCGATGGTCAAAAATCAGAATGACGCACGGACTATGAGCCTGCGGTCAATGAACCTAAAAATTTGTCGATTATCTGGTAATAATGCGCTATTTTTGAGCCTAGAACGGCTACGGGTAGACTTAGAACGTCAAATAAGGTACCGTTCATTCCGTCTCATCGTCGTCTACAAGATTCGATGGTCAAAAATCAGAATGACCCACGAACTATGAGCCTGCGTTCCAAAAACCTAAGTACGATAAGTACTTTTTAGAGAACACAATACATTTTAGAGCAAAAAAGTACTCTTTAAAGACAACAAAGGACGTTAGATGATACGCAAAGTAATTCTAGAGTACACAAAATACTTTTGGAGTACAAAAAGTAATTAACAGAGTACATAAAATACTTATTTGAGTACACAATGTACTTATTTGTGTACACAAAGTACTTATTACAGTACACAAAATACTCATTAGAGTACACAAAGTACTTATTAGAATACACAAATTACTTACTAGAGTACACAAGGTAATTTCAGTGTACACAAAGTACTTTTAGAGTACAAAAAATTACTTAGTAGAGTACGAAGTACATATTAGTGTACACAAAGTACTTATTAGAGAGCACAAAGTACTTTTAAGAGTACACAAATTGCTAAGGTGGTGTACAGGGGAGAAACCAAACATGACCTCAAAGGTCACGGCTCTATGAATTTCATGAAGGGAGGAATTTGAAGATTAAAAATGGCGGCCTTCAAGATTAAAATAAACTATTTTTCGTGGGCGTGGGATTCTCTAGTCGTTCCTAATCTGAGTGTAGATTGTATTCTGGGTGCGAACTTCATTGCTAAAAGTGGTCTGGTTCTCGATATCCATGGGCACGTTTGTTTTTTTAAGTTTAACCGTGGCGTGAGCATTATTTTTTTTGGATATCGTGACGCGTCGGGGGAGGGACTTGAAGGACATCAACCCCGGCGTCCATTAATAATTTAAAGCAGTCCTAACGGACCACATTTCTTCAATTGTTTGAGGAATTCCCCAAAGTACTGACTGCCAATCTCGGACTCACACATAACCTTGAGTATCATATCTGCCTTTGTGACTCTTCGGTTGTCCGTTCGGACCCTTATAAATTCGCCCCTCCCAAAATGACCATTTTGAGTGAGAACGTTCAAGAATTGTTAGACCAGGGTGTCATTGAACCATCCACGTCGGCCTATGACAGTCCAGCATTCTTGGTGCCTAAACCGGGAGGGAAAAATCGGCTGGTTATTGACTATCGAAAATTAAATCAAAATATAGTGATGCCCCTCCCGGAACTGCATTCGGCCTTTGACTGGTTTTCGAAGGGCCCGCTTTTTCACTATATTTCCCAAAATTCCGCCAACCACCAGATACGCTTACATAAGGATTCTCGGCCGTACACGGCTTTTGGCGTACCTTGGAACCTGTACCAATATACAGAAGGTGGATGGTGCTCGGCAGCCAGTAGCTCTTGTATCTAGGACCCTCACGCACACAGAAAAGAAATCTACTGTTTATGAGTTGGAGTGTTTGGCAGTTGTCTTCGCCCTTGATAAGTTTAGAAGGTATTTGGAACATGCTGAGTTCCAACTAGAGAATGAAAATCAGGCTCTCTCTTGGCTTCTGGCGCATCCCCGACAACTGGGTAAAATTGGCCGCTGGGTGGTCAAAATCTCATCATTTAAGTTCAGGGCACAGCATGTACGTGGGACCCAAAATGTTGTAGCCGACGCTTTATCACGGATGCACCATCTACATAGTGAGGAGCCAATAGGTGAACCCTGCGCCTTACTCATGCAGTTTCCCCTCGCCATTACTGATGTCATCCCTCATCAGCTTAATGATGAGACGTTGATTCCTATAATCGAAAATATTAAATCAGGCGAGAGTAATGCTCCTTATTTTCTGTCCAAGTGCGTCCTCTGTTGCAAGGAACGTAGAGGACGGGTTCCTAAGTTAGTGCTGCAGAGCAAGCTTGTACCAATGGTCTTCCAGTACTATCACAATCCCCCGCTGGGAGGCCATTTGGGTGTTTCTAAGACCATCGCCGCGATTAGGAAGAACTTCATCTGGAAAGGCATGGACCGGGACATCGCCACCCGGGTCAAGTGTTGTCATCTGTGTAGTCTGAGCAAGCCCGCTCGCAACGCCAAATTGGGTAGATTTAGAACGTCAAGTAAGGTACCGTTCGCTCCGTCTCATCGTCGTCTACAAGATTCGATGGTCAAAAATTAAAATGACCCACGGACTATGAGCCTGCGGTCAAAAAACCTGAAAATTTGTCGATTATCTGGTAATTAATGCGCTCTTTTTGAGCCTAGAACGGCTACGGGTAGACTTAGAACGTCAAATAAGGTACCGTTCGCTACGCCTCATCGTCTTCTACAAGATTCGATGGTCAAAAATCAGAATGACCCACGGACTATAAGCCTGCGGTCAATTTGCCTAAAAATTGGTCGATTATCTGGTAATAAATGCGCTATTTATGAGCCTAGAACGGCAACGGGTAGACCTAGATTGTCAAATAAGGTACCGTTCGCTCCGCCTCATCGTCCTCTACAAGATTCGATGGTCAAAAATCAGAATGACCCACGGACTATGAGCCTGCGGTCAATAAACCTAAAAATTGGTCTATTATCTGGTAATGAATGCGCTATTTTTAAGCCTAGAACGGCTACGGGTAAATTTAAAACATCAAATAACGTACTGTTCGCTCCGTCTCATCGTCCTCTACAAGATTCGATGGTCAAAAATCAGAATGACCCACGGACTATGAGCCTGCGGTCAATGAACCTAAAAATTTGTCGATTATCTGGTAATTAATGCGCTATTTTTGAGCCTAGAACGGCTACGGGTAGACTTAGAACGTTAAATAAGGTACCGTTTACTCCGTCTAATCGTCGTCTACAAGATTCGATGGTCAAAAATCAGAACGACCTACGGACTATGAGCCTGCGGTCAAAAAACCTAAAAATTGGTCGATTATCTGGTAATAAATGCGCTATTTTTGAGCCTAGAACGGCTACGGGTAGACGTAGAACGTCAAATAAGGTACCGTTCGCTCCGCCCCATCGTCGTCTACAAGATTCGATGGTCAAAAATCAGAATGACGCACGGACTATGAGCCTGCGTTCAATGAACCTAAAAATTTGTCGATTATCTGGTAATTAATGCGCTATTTTTGAGCCTAGAACGGCTACGGGTAGACTTAGAACGTCAAATAAGGTACCGTTCACTCCGTCTCATCGTCGTCTACAAGATTCGATGGTCAAAAATCAGAATGACCCACGAACTATGTGCTTGCGTTCAAAAAACCTATGTACAATAAATACTTTTTAGAGAACACAATACATTTTAGAGCACAAAAAGAACTTTTAGAGAACACAAAGGACGTTATAGAATACGCAAAGTAATTCTAGAGTACACAAAATACATTTGGAGTACAATAAGTGCTTAACAGAGTACACAAAATACTTATTTGAGTACACAATGTACTTATTTGTGTACACAAAGTACTTATTACAGTACACAAAATACTCATTAGAGTACACAAAGTACTTATTAGAATACACAAAGTACTTACTAGAGCACACAAGGTAATTTCAGTGTACACAAAGTACTTTTAGAGTACAAAAAATTACTTAGTAGAGTACGAAGTACATATTAGTGTACACAAAGTACTTATTAGAGAGCACAAAGTACTTTTAAGAGTACACAAATTGCTAAGGGGGTGTACAGGGGAGAAACCAAACATGACCTCAAAGGTCACGGCTCTATGAATTTTATGAAGGGAGGAATTTAAAGATTAAAAAATGGCGGCTTCAAGATTAAAATAAACTATTTTTCGTGGGTGTGGGATTCTCTAATCGCTCCTAATCTGAGTGTAGATTGTATTCTGGGTGCGGACTTCATTGCTAAAAATGGTCTGGTTCTCGTTATCCATGGGCACGTTTTTTTTTTTAAGTTTAACCGTGGCGTGAGCATTCCTTTTTTTGGATATCGTGACGCGTCGGGGGAGGGACTTGAAGGACATCAACCCCGGCGTCCATTAATAATTTAAAGCAGTCCTAACGGACCACATTTCTTCAATTGTTTGAGGAGTTCCCCAAAGTACTGACTGCCAATCTCGGACTCACACATAACCTTGAGTATCATATCTGCCTTTGTGACTCCACGGTTGTCCGTTCGCACCATTATAAATTCGCCCCTCCCAAAATGACCAATTTACGTGAGACGTTCAAGAATTGTTAGACAAGGGTGTCGTTGAACCATCCTCGTCGGCCTATGACAGTCCAGCATTCTTGGTGCCTAAACCGGGAGGGAAAAATCGGCTGGTTATTGACTATCGAAAATTAAATCAAAATATAGAGATGAGTCGGTGCCCCTCCCGGACCTGCATTCGGCCTTTGACTGGTTTTCGAAGGGCCCGCTATTTCACTATATTTCCCAAAATTCCGCCAACCACCAGATACCCTTACACAAGGATTCTCGGCCGTACACGGCTTTTGGCGTACCTTGGAACCTGTACCAATTTACAGGAGGTGGATGGTGCTCGGCAGCCAGTAGCTCTTGTATCTAGGACCCTCACGGACACCGAAAAGAAATGATCTGTTTATGAGTTGGAGTGTTTGGCAGTTGTCTTCGCCCTTGACAAGTTTAGAAGGTATTTGGAACATGCTGAGTTCCAACTAGAGAATGACAATCAGGCTCTCACTTGGCTTCTGGCGCATCCCCGACAACTGGGTAAAATTGGCCGCTGGGTGGTCAAAATCTCATCATTTAAGTTCAGGGCACAGCATGTACGTGGGACCCAAAATGTTGTAGCCGACGCTTTATCACGGATGTACCATCTACATAGTGAGGAGCCAATAGGTGAACCCTGCGCCTTACTCATGCAGTTTCCCCTCACCATTAATGATGTCATCCCTCATCAGCTTCATGATGAGACGTTGGGTCCTATAATCGAAATAATAAAAATCAGGCGAGAGTAATGCTCCTTATTTTCTGTCCAAGTGCGTCCTCTGTTGCAAGGAACGTAGAGGACGGGTTCCTAAGATAGTGCTGCAGAGCAAGCTTGTACCAATGGTCTTCCAGTACTATTACAATCCCCCGGTGGGAGGCCATTTGGGTGTTTCTAAGACCACCGCCGCGATTAGGAAGAAATTCATCTGGAAAGGCATGGACCGGGACATCGCCACCCGGGTCAAGTGTTGTCATCAGTGTAGTCTGAGCAAGCCCGCTCGCAACACCAAATTGGGTAGATTTAGAACGTCAAGTAAGGTACCGTTCGCTTCGTCTCATCGTCGTCTACAAGATTCGATGGTCAAAAATTAGAATGACCCACGGACTATGAGCCTGCGGTCAATGAACCTAAAAATTTGTCGATTATCTGGTAATAATGCGCTATTTTTGAGCCTAGAACGGCTACGGGTAGACTTAGAACGTCAAATAAGGTACCGTTCGCTACGCCTCATCGTCTTCTACAAGATTCGATGGTCAAAAATGAGAATGACCCACGGACTAAGAGCCTGCGGTCAATATGCCTAAAAATTGGTCGATTATCTGGTAATAAATGCGCTATTTTTGAGCCTAGAACGGCTACGGGTAGATTTAGAACGTCAAATAAGATACCGTTCGCTCCGTCTCATCGCCCTCTACAAGCTTCGATGGTCAAAAATCAGAATGACGCACGGACTATGAGCCTGCGGTCAATGAACCTAAAAATTTGTCGATTATCTGGTAATAATGCGCTATTTTTGAGCCTAGAACGGCTACGGGTAGACTTAGAACGTCAAATAAGGTACCGTTCGCTACGCCTCATCGTCTTCTACAAGATTCGATGGTCAAAAATGAGAATGACCCACGGACTATGAGCCTGCGGTCAATATGCCTAAAAATTGGTCGATTATCTGGTAATAAATGCGCTGCTTTTGAGCCTAGAACGGCTACGGGTAGACGTAGAACGTCAAATAACGTACCGTTCGCTCCGCCCCATCGTCGTCTACAAGATTCGATGGTCAAAAATCAGAATGACGCACGGACTATGAGCCTGCGGTCAATGAACCTAAAAATTTGTCGATTATCTGGTAATAATGCGCTATTTTTGAGCCTAGAACGGCTACGGGTAGACTTAGAACGTCAAATAAGGTACCGTTCATTCCGTCTCATCGTCGTCTACAAGATTCGATGGTCAAAAATCAGAATGACCCACGAACTATGAGCCTGCGTTCAAAAAACCTAAGTACGATAAGTACTTTTTAGAGAACACAATACATTTTAGAGCAAAAAAGTACTCTTTAGAGACAACAAAGGACGTTAGATGATACGCAAAGTAATTCTAGAGTACACAAAATACTTTTGGAGTACAAAAAGTAATTAACAGAGTACACAAAATACTTATTTGAGTACACAATGTACTTATTTGTGTACACAAAGTACTTATTACAGTACACAAAATACTCATTAGAGTACACAAAGTACTTATTAGAATACACAAAGTACTTACTAGAGTACACAAGGTAATTTCAGTGTACACAAAGTACTTTTAGAGTACAAAAAATTACTTAGTAGAGTACGAAGTACATATTAGTGTACACAAAGTACTTATTAGAGAGCACAAAGTACTTTTAAGAGTACACAAATTGCTAAGTTGGTGTACAGGGGAGAAACCAAACATGACCTCAAAGGTCACGGCTCTATGAATTTCATGAAGGGAGGAATTTGAAGATTAAAAAATGGCGGCCTTCAAGATTAAAATAAACTATTTTTCGTGGGCGTGGGATTCTCTAGTCGTTCCTAATCTGAGTGTAGATTGTATTCTGGGTGCGAACTTCATTGCTAAAAGTGGTCTGGTTCTCGATATCCATGGGCACGTTTGTTTTTTTAATTTTAACCGTGGCGTGAGCATTATTTTTTTTGGATATCGTGACGCGTCGGGGGAGGGACTTGAAGGACATCAACCCCGGCGTCCATTAATAATTTAAAGCAGTCCTAACGGACCACATTTCTTCAATTGTTTGAGGAATTCCCCAAAGTACTGACTGCCAATCTCGGACTCACACATAACCTTGAGTATCATATCTGCCTTTGTGACTCTTCGGTTGTCCGTTCGGACCCTTATAAATTCGCCCCTCCCAAAATGACCATTTTGAGTGAGAACGTTCAAGAATTGTTAGACCAGGGTGTCATTGAACCATCCACGTCGGCCTATGACAGTCCAGCATTCTTGGTGCCTAAACCGGGAGGGAAAAATCGGCTGGTTATTGACTATCGAAAATTAAATCAAAATATAGTGATGCCCCTCCCGGAACTGCATTCGGCCTTTGACTGGTTTTCGAAGGGCCCGCTTTTTCACTATATTTCCCAAAATTCCGCCAACCACCAGATACCTTTACATAAGGATTCTCGGCCGTACACGGCTTTTGGCGTACCTTGGAACCTGTACCAATATACAGAAGGTGGATGGTGCTCGGCAGCCAGTAGCTCTTGTATCTAGGACCCTCACGCACACAGAAAAGAAATCTACTGTTTATGAGTTGGAGTGTTTGGCAGTTGTCTTCGCCCTTGATAAGTTTAGAAGGTATTTGGAACATGCTGAGTTCCAACTAGAGAATGAAAATCAGGCTCTCTCTTGGCTTCTGGCGCATCCCCGACAACTGGGTAAAATTGGCCGCTGGGTGGTCAAAATCTCATCATTTAAGTTCAGGGCACAGCATGTACGTGGGACCCAAAATGTTGTAGCCGACGCTTTATCACGGATGCACCATCTACATAGTGAGGAGCCAATAGGTGAACCCTGCGCCTTACTCATGCAGTTTCCCCTCGCCATTACTGATGTCATCCCTCATCAGCTTAATGATGAGACGTTGATTCCTATAATCGAAAATATTAAATCAGGCGAGAGTAATGCTCCTTATTTTCTGTCCAAGTGCGTCCTCTGTTGCAAGGAACGTAGAGGACGGGTTCCTAAGTTAGTGCTGCAGAGCAAGCTTGTACCAATGGTCTTCCAGTACTATCACAATCCCCCGCTGGGAGGCCATTTGGGTGTTTCTAAGACCATCGCCGCGATTAGGAAGAACTTCATCTGGAAAGGCATGGACCGGGACATCGCCACCCGGGTCAAGTGTTGTCATCTGTGTAGTCTGAGCAAGCCCGCTCGCAACGCCAAATTGGGTAGATTTAGAACGTCAAGTAAGGTACCGTTCACTCCGTCTCATCGTCGTCTACAAGATTCGATGGTCAAAAATTAAAATGACCCACGGACTATGAGCCTGCGGTCAAAACACCTGAAAATTTGTCGATTATCTGGTAATTAATGCGCTCTTTTTGAGCCTAGAACGGCTACGGGTAGACTTAGAACGTCAAATAAGGTACCGTTCGCTACGCCTCATCGTCTTCTACAAGATTCGATGGTCAAAAATCAGAATGACCCACGGACTATAAGCCTGCGGTCAATTTGCCTAAAAATTGGTCGATTATCTGGTAATAAATGCGCTATTTATGAGCCTAGAAAGGCAACAGGTAGACCTAGAATGTCAAATAAGGTACCGTTCGCTCCGCCTCATCGTCCTCTAGAAGATTCGATGGTCAAAAATCAGAATGACCCACGGACTATGAGCCTGCGGTCAATAAACCTAAAAATTGGTCTATTATCTGGTAATGAATGCGCTATTTTTAAGCCTAGAACGGCTACGGGTAAATTTAAAACATCAAATAACGTACCGTTCGCTCCGTCTCATCGTCCTCTACAAGATTCGATGGTCAAAAATCAGAATGACCCACGGACTATGAGCCTGCGGTCAATGAACCTAAAAATTTGTCGATTATCTGGTAATTAATGCGCTATTTTTGAGCCTAGAAAGGCTACGGGTAGACTTAGAACGTTAAATAAGGTACCGTTTACTCCGTCTAATCGTCGTCTACAAGATTCGATGGTCAAAAATCAGAACGACCTACGGACTATGAGCCTGCGGTCAAAAAACCTAAAAATTGGTCGATTATCTGGTAATAAATGCGCTATTTTTGAGCCTAGAACGCCTACGGGTAGACGTAGAACGTCAAATAAGGTACCGTTCGCTCCGCCCCATCGTCGTCTACAAGATTCGATGGTCAAAAATCAGAATGACGCACGGACTATGAGCCTGCGTTCAATGAACCTAAAAATTTGTCGATTATCTGGTAATTAATGCGCTATTTTTGAGCCTAGAACGGCTACGGGTAGACTTAGAACGTCAAATAAGGTACCGTTCACTCCGTCTCATCGTCGTCTACAAGATTCGATGGTCAAAAATCAGAATGACCCACGAACTATGTGCCTGCGTTCAAAAAACCTATGTACAATAAATACTTTTTAGAGAACACAATACATTTTAGAGCACAAAAAGAACTTTTAGAGAACACAAAGGACGTTATAGAATACGCAAAGTAATTCTAGAGTACACAAAATACATTTGGAGTACAATAAGTGCTTAACAGAGTACACAAAATACTTATTTGAGTACACAATGTACTTATTTGTGTACACAAAGTACTTATTACAGTACACAAAATACTCATTAGAGTACACAAAGTACTTATTAGAATACACAAAGTACTTACTAGAGCACACAAGGTAATTTCAGTGTACACAAAGTACTTTTAGAGTACAAAAAATTACTTAGTAGAGTACGAAGTACATATTAGTGTACACAAAGTACTTATTAGAGAGCACAAAGTACTTTTAAGAGTACACAAATTGCTAAGGGGGTGTACAGGGGAGAAACCAAACATGACCTCAAAGGTCACGGCTCTATGAATTTTATGAAGGGAGGAATTTAAAGATTAAAAAATGGCGGCTTCAAGATTAAAATAAACTATTTTTTGTGGGTGTGGGATTCTCTAATCGCTCCTAATCTGAGTGTAGATTGTATTCTGGGTGCGGACTTCATTGCTAAAAATGGTCTGGTTCTCGTTATCCATGGGCACGTTTTTTTTTTTAAGTTTAACCGTGGCGTGAGCATTCCTTTTTTTGGATATCGTGACGCGTCGGGGGAGGGACTTGAAGGACATCAACCCCGGCGTCCATTAATAATTTAAAGCAGTCCTAACGGACCACATTTCTTCAATTGTTTGAGGAGTTCCCCAAAGTACTGACTGCCAATCTCGGACTCACACATAACCTTGAGTATCATATCTGCCTTTGTGACTCCACGGTTGTCCGTTCGCACCATTATAAATTCGCCCCTCCCAAAATGACCAATTTACGTGAGACGTTCAAGAATTGTTAGACAAGGGTGTCGTTGAACCATCCTCGTCGGCCTATGACAGTCCAGCATTCTTGGTGCCTAAACCGGGAGGGAAAAATCGGCTGGTTATTGACTATCGAAAATTAAATCAAAATATAGAGATGAGTCGGTGCCCCTCCCGGACCTGCATTCGGCCTTTGACTGGTTTTCGAAGGGCCCGCTATTTCACTATATTTCCCAAAATTCCGCCAACCACCAGATACCCTTACACAAGGATTCTCGGCCGTACACGGCTTTTGGCGTACCTTGGAACCTGTACCAATTTACAGGAGGTGGATGGTGCTCGGCAGCCAGTAGCTCTTGTATCTAGGACCCTCACGGACACCGAAAAGAAATGATCTGTTTATGAGTTGGAGTGTTTGGCAGTTGTCTTCGCCCTTGACAAGTTTAGAAGGTATTTGGAACATGCTGAGTTCCAACTAGAGAATGACAATCAGGCTCTCACTTGGCTTCTGGCGCATCCCCGACAACTGGGTAAAATTGGCCGCTGGGTGGTCAAAATCTCATCATTTAAGTTCAGGGCACAGCATGTACGTGGGACCCAAAATGTTGTAGCCGACGCTTTATCACGGATGTACCATCTACATAGTGAGGAGCCAATAGGTGAACCCTGCGCCTTACTCATGCAGTTTCCCCTCACCATTAATGATGTCATCCCTCATCAGCTTCATGATGAGACGTTGGGTCCTATAATCGAAATAATAAAAATCAGGCGAGAGTAATGCTCCTTATTTTCTGTCCAAGTGCGTCCTCTGTTGCAAGGAACGTAGAGGACGGGTTCCTAAGATAGTGCTGCAGAGCAAGCTTGTACCAATGGTCTTCCAGTACTATTACAATCCCCCGGTGGGAGGCCATTTGGGTGTTTCTAAGACCACCGCCGCGATTAGGAAGAAATTCATCTGGAAAGGCATGGACCGGGACATCGCCACCCGGGTCAAGTGTTGTCATCAGTGTAGTCTGAGCAAGCCCGCTCGCAACACCAAATTGGGTAGATTTAGAACGTCAAGTAAGGTACCGTTCGCTTCGTCTCATCGTCGTCTACAAGATTCGATGGTCAAAAATTAGAATGACCCACGGACTATGAGCCTGCGGTCAATAAACATAAAAATATGTCGATTATCTGGTAATTAATGCGCTATTTTTGAGCCTAGAACGGCTACGGGTAGACTTAGAACGTCAAATAAGGTACCGTTCGCTACGCCTCATCGTCTTCTACAAGATTCGATGGTCAAAAATCAGAATGACCCACGGACTATGAGCCTGCGGTCAATATGCCTAAAAATTGGTCGATTATCTGGTAATAAATGCGCTATTTTTGAGCCTAGAACGGCTACGGGTAGATTTAGAACGTCAAATAAGATACCGTTCGCTCCGTCTCATCGCCCTCTACAAGATTCGATGGTCAAAAATCAGAATGACCCACGGACTATGAGCCTGCGGTCAAAAAACCTAAACATTTGTCGATTATCTGGTAATGAATCGGATATTTTTGATCCTAGAACGGCAACGGGTAGACGTAGAACGTCAAGTAAGGTACCGTTCGCTCCGTCTCATCGTCCTCTACAAGATTCGATGGTCAAAAATCAGAATGACCCACGAACTATGAGCCTGCGTTCAAAAAACCTATGTACAATAAGTACTTTTTAGAGAACACAATACATTTTAGAGAACAAAAAGAACTTTTTAGAGAACACAATACATTTTAGAGAACAAAAAGAACTTTTTAGAGAACACAAAATACTTTTGGTGTACAATAAGTACTTAACAGAGTACACAAAATACTTATTTGAGTACACAATGTACTTATTTGTGTACACAAAGTACTTATTAGAGAACACAAAATACTCATTAGAGTACACAAAGTACTTATTAGAATACACAAAGTACTTACTAGAGTACACAAGGTAATTTCAGTGTACACAAAGTACTTTTAGAGTACAAAAAATTACTTATTAGAGTACGAAGTACATATTAGTGTACACAAAGTACTTATTAGGGAGCACAAACTACTTTTAAGAGTACATAAATTGCTAAGGTGGTGTACAGGGGAGAAACCAAACATGACCTCAAAGGTCACGGCTCTATGAATTTCATGAAGGGAGGAATTTGAAGATTAAAAAATGGCGGCCTTCAAGATTAAAATAAACTATTTTTCGTGGGTGTGGGATTCTCTAGTCGCTCCTAATCTGAGTGTAGATTGTATTCTGGGTGCGGACTTCATTGCTAAAAGTGGTCTGGTTCTCGATATCCATGGGCACGTTTGTTTTTTTAAGTTTAACCGTGGCGTGAGCATTCCTTTTTTTAGATATCGTGACGCGTCGGGGGAGGGACTTGAAGGATATCAACCCCGGCGTCCATTAATAATTTAAAGCAGTCCTAACGGACCACATTTCTTCAATTGTTTGAGGAATTCCCCAAAGTACTGACTGCCAATCTCGGACTCACACATAACCTTGAGTATCATATCTGCCTTTGTGACTCTTCGGTTGTCCGTTCGCACCCTTATAAATTCGCCCCTCCCAAAATGACCATTTTGCGTGAGAACGTTCAAGAATTGTTAGACCAGGGTGTCATTGAACCATCCACGTCGGCCTATGACAGTCCAGCATTCTTGGTGCCTAAACCGGGAGGGAAAAATCGGCTGGTTATTGACTATCGAAAATTAAATCTAAATATAGAGATGAGTCGGTGCCCTTCCCGGACCTGCATTCGGCCTTTGACTGGTTTTCGAAGGGCCCGCTATTTCACTATATTTCCCAAAATTCCGCCTACCACCAGATACCCTTACACAAGGATTCTCGGCCGTACACGGCTTTTGGCGTACCTTGGAACCTGTACCAATATACAGGAGGTGGATGGTGCTCGGCAGCCAGTAGCTCTTGTATCTAGGACCCTCACGGACACCGAAAAGAAATGATCTGTTTATGAGTTGGAGTGTTTGGCAGTTGCCTTCGCCCTTGACAAGTTTAAAAGGTATTTGGAACATGCTGAGTTCCAACAAGAGAATGACAATCAGGCCCTCTCTTGGCTTCTGGCGCATCCCAGACAACTGGGTAAAATTGGCCGCTGGGTGGTCAAAATCTCATCATTTAAGTTCAGGGCACAGCATGTACGTGGGACCCAAAATGTTGTAGCCGACGCTTTATCACGGATGTACCATCTACATAGTGAGGAGACAATAGGTGAACCCTACGCCTTACTCATGCAGTTTCCCCTCACCATTACTGATGTCATCCCACATCAGCTTGATGATGAGACGTTGGGTACTATAATCGAAATAATTAAATCAGGCGAGAGTAATGCTCCTTATTTTCTGTCCAAGTGCGTCCTCTGTTGCAAGGAACGTAGAGGACGGGTTCCTAAGATAGTGCTGCAGAGCAAGCTTGTACCAATGGTCTTCCAGTACTATCACAATCCCCCGGTGGGAGGCCATTTGGGTTTTTCTAAGACCATCGCCGCGATTAGGAAGAACTTCATCTGGAAAGGCATGGACCGGGACATCGCCACCCGGGTCAAGTGTTGTCATCAGTGTAGTCTGAGCAAGCCCGCACACAACACCAAATTGGGTAGATTTAGAACGTCAAGTAAGGTACCGTTCGTTCCGTCTCATCGTCGTCTACAAGATTCGATGGTCAAAAATCAGAATGACCCACGGACTATGAGCCTGCGGTCAATAAACCTAAAAATTTGTCGATTATCTGGTAATTAATGCGCTATTTTTGAGCCTAGAACGGCTACGGGTAGACTTAGAACGTCAAATAAGGTACCGTTCGCTACGCCTCATCGTCTTCTACAAGATTCGATGGTCAAAAATCAGAATGACCCACGGACTATGAGCCTGCGGTCAATATGCCTAAAAATTGGTCGATTATCTGGTATTTAGTGCGCTGTTTTTGAGCCTAGAACGGCTACGGGTAGACGTAGAACGTCAAATAATGTACCGTTCGCTCCGCCCCATCGTCGTATACAAGATTCGATGGTCACAAATCAGAATGACGCACGGACTATGAGCCTGCGGTCAATGAACCTAAAAATTTGTCGATTATCTGGTAATAATGCGCTATTTTTGAGCCTAGAACGGCTACGGGTAGATTTAGAACGTCAAATAAGATACCGTTCGCTCCGTCTCATCGCCCTCTACAAGATTCGATGGTCAAAAATCAGAATGACGCACGGACTATGAGCCTGCGGTCAAAAAACCTAAACATTTGTCGATTATCTGGTAATGAATCGGATATTTTTGATCCTAGAACGGCAACGGGTAGACGTAGAACGTCAAGTAAGGTACCGTTCGCTCCGTCTCATCGTCCTCTACAAGATTCGATGGTCAAAAATCAGAATGACCCACGAACTATGAGCCTGCGTTCAAAAAACCTATGTACAATAAGTACTTTTTAGAGAACACAATACATTTTAGAGAACAAAAAGAACTTTTCAGATAACACAATACATTTTAGAGAACAAAAAGAACTTTTTAGAGAACACAAAATACTTTTGGTGTACAATAAGTACTTAACAGAGTACACAAAATACTTATTTGAGTACACAATGTACTTATTTGTGTACACAAAGTACTTATTACAGTACACAAAATACTCATTTGAGTACACAAAGTACTTATTAGAATACACAAAGTACTTACTAGAGTACACAAGGTAATTTCAGTGTACACAAAGTACTTTTAGAGTACATAAAATTACTTATTAGAGTACGAAATACATATTAGTGTACACAAAGTACTTATTAGAGAGCACAAACTACTTTTAAGAGTACATAAATTGCTAAGGTGGTGTACAGGGGAGAAACCAAACATGACCTCAAAGGTCACGGCTCTATGAATTTCATGAAGGGAGGAATTTGAAGATTAAAAAATGGCGGCCTTCAAGATTAAAATAAACTATTTTTGGTGGGTGTGGGATTCTCTAGTCGCTCCTAATCTGAGTGTAGATTGTACTCTGGGTGCGGACTTCATTGCTAAAAGTGGTCTGGTTCTCGATATCCATGGGCACGTTTGTTTTTTTAAGTTTAACCGTGGCGTGAGCATTCCTTTTTTTGGATATCGTGACGCGTCGGGGGAGGGACTTGAAGGATATCAACCCCGGCGTCCATTAATAATTTAAAGCAGTCCTAACGGACCACATTTCTTCAATTGTTTGAGGAATTCCCCAAAGTACTGACTGCCAATCTCGGACTCACACATAACCTTGAGTATCATATCTGCCTTTGTGACCCCATGGTTGTCCGTTCGCACCCTTATAAATTCGCCCCTCCCAAAATGACCATTTTGCGTGAGAACGTTCAAGAATTGTTAGACCAGGGTGTCATTGAACCATCCACGTCGGCCTATGACAGTCCAGCATTCTTGGTGCCTAAACCGGGAGGGAAAAATCGGCTGGTTATTGACTATCGAAAATTAAATCAAAATATAGAGATGAGTCGGTGCTCCTCCCGGACCTGCATTCGGCCTTTGACTGGTTTTCGAAGGGCCCGCTATTTCACTATATTTCCCAAAATTCCGCATACCACCAGATACCCTTACATAAGGATTCTCGGCCGTACACGGCTTTTGGCGTACCTTGGAACCTGTACCAATATACAGGAGGTGGATGGTGCTCAGCAGCCAGTAGCTCTTGTATCTAGGACCCTCACGGACACCGAAAAGAAATCATCTGTTTATGAGTTGGAGTGTTTGGCAGTTGTCTTCGCCCTTGACAAGTTTAGAAGGTATTTGGAACATGCTGAGTTCCAACTAGAGAATGACAATCAGGCTCTCACATGGCTTCTGGCGCATCCCCGACAACTGGGTAAAATTGGCCGCTGGGTGGTCAAAATCTCATCATTTAAGTTCAGGGCACTGCACGTACGTGGGACCCAAAATGTTGTAGCCGACGCTTTATCACGGATGTACCATCTACATAGTGAGGAGCCAATAGGTGAACCCTGCGCCTTACTCATGCAGTTTCCCCTCGCCATTACTGATGTCATCCCTCATCAGCTTAATGATGAGACGTTGGGTCCTATAATCGAAAATATTAAATCAGGCGAGAGTAATGCTCCTTATTTTCTGTCCAAGTGCGTCCTCTGTTGCAAGGAACGTAGAGGACGGGTTCCTAAGTTAGTGCTGCAGAGCAAGCTTGTACCAATGGTCTTCCAGTACTATCACAATCCCCGGGTGGGAGGCCATTTGGGTGTTTCAAACACCATCGCCGCGATTAGGAAGAACTTCATCTGGAAAGGCATGGACCGGGACATCGCCACCCGGGTCAAGTGTTGTCATCTGTGTAGTCTTAGCAAGCCCGCTCGCAACACCAAATTGGGTAGATTTAGAACGTCAAGTAAGGTACCGTTCGCTCCGTCTCATCGTCGTCTACAAGATTCGATGGTCAAAAATTAAAATGTCCCACGGACTATGAGCCTGCGGTCAAAAAACCTAAATATTTGTCAATTATCTGGTAATTAATGCGCTCTTTTGGAGCCTAGAACGGCTACGGGTAGACTTAGAACGTCAAATAAGGTACCGTTCTCTACGCCTCATCGTCTTCTACAAGATTCGATGGTCAAAAATCAGAATGACCCACGGACTATGAGCCTGCGGTCAATGAACCTAAAAATTTGTCGATTATCTGGTAATTAATGCGCTATTTTTGAGCCTAGAACGGCTACGGGTAGACTTAGAACGTTAAATAAGGTACCGTTTACTCCGTCTAATCGTCGTCTACAAGATTCGATGGTCAAAAATCAGAATGACCTACAAACTATGAGCCTGCGGTCAAAAAACCTAAAAATTGGTCGATTATCTGGTAATAAATGCGCTATTTTTGAGCCTAGAACGGCTACGGGTAGACGTAGAACGTCAAATAAGGTACCGTTCGCTCCGCCCCATCGTCGTCTACAAGATTCGATGGTCAAAAATCAGAATGACGCACGGACTATGAGCCTGCGGTCAATGAACCTAAAAATTTGTCGATTATCTGGTAATTAATGCGCTATTTTTGAGCCTAGAACGGCTACGGGTAGACTTAGAACGTCAAATAAGGTACCGTTCACCCCGTCTCATCGTCGTCTACAAGATTCGATGGTCAAAAATCAGAATGACCCACGAACTATCTGCCTGCGTTCAAAAAACCTATGTACAATAAATACTTTTTAGAGAACACAATACATTTTAGAGCAGAAGAAGAACTTTTTAGAGAACACAAAGGACGTTATAGAATACGCAAAGTAATTCTAGTGTACACAAAATAGTTTTGGAGTATAATAAGTACTTAAAAGAGTACACAAAATACTTATTTGGGTACACAATGTACTTATTTGTGTACACACAGTACTTATTACAGTACACAAAATACTCATTAGAGTACACAAAGTACTTATTAGAATACACAAAGTACTTAATAGAATACACAAGGTAATTTCAGTGTACACAAAGTACTTTTAGAGCACAAAAAATTACTTATTAGAGTACGAAGTACATATTAGTGTACACTAAGTACTTATTAGAGAGCACAAAGTACTTTTAAGAGTACAAAAATTGCTAAGGTGGTGTACAGGGGAGAAACCAAACATGACCTCAAAGGTCACGGCTCTATGAATTTCTTGAAGGGAGGAATTTGAAGATTAAAAAATGGCGGCCTTCAAGATTAAAATAAACTATTTTTGGTGGGTGTGGGATTCTCTAGTCGCTCCTAATCTGAGTGTAGATTGTATTCTGGGTGAGGACTTCATTGCTAAAAGTAATCTGGTTCTCGATATCCATGGGCACGTTTGTTTTTTTAAGTTTAACCGTGGCGTGAGCATTCCTTTTTTTGGATATCGTGACGCGTCGGGGGAGGGACTTGAAGGACATCAACCCCGGCGTCCATTAATAATTTAAAGCAGTCCTAACGGACCACATTTCTTCAATTGTTTGAGGAATTCCCCAAAGTACTGAGTGCAATCTCGGACTCACACATAACCTTGAGTATCATATCTGCCTTTGTGACTCCTCGGTTTTCCGTTCGCACCCTTATAAATTCGCCCCTCCCAAAATGACCATTTTGCGTGAGAACGTTCAAGAATTGTTAGACCAGGGTGTCATTGAACCATCCACGTCGGCCTATGACAGTCCAGCATTCTTGGTTCCTAAACCGGGAGGGAAAAATCGGCTGGTTATTGACTATCGAAAAGTAAATCAAAATATAGAGATGAGTCGGTGCCCCTCCCGGACCTGCATTCGGCCTTTGACTGGTTTTCGAAGGGCCCGCTATTTCACTATATTTCCCAAAATTCCGCCAACCACCAGATACCCTTACACAAGGATTCTCGGCCGTACACGGCTTTTGGCGTACCTTGGAACCTGTACCAATATACAGGAGGTGGATGGTGCTCGGCAGCCAGTAGCTCTTGTATCTAGGACACTCACGGACACCGAAAAGAAAACATCTGTTTATGAGTTGGAGTGTTTGGCAGTTGTCTTCGCCCTTGACAAGTTTAGAAGGTATTTGGAACATGCTGAGTTCCAACTAGAGAATGAAAATCAGGCTCTCACATGGCTTCTGGCGCATCCCCGACAACTGGGTAAAATTGGCCGCTGGGTGGTCAAAATCTCATCATTTAAGTTCAGGGCACTGCACGTACGTGGGACCCAAAATGTTGTAGCCGACGCTTTATCACGGATGTACCATCTACATAGTGAGGAGCCAATAGGTGAACCCTGCGCCTTACTCATGCAGTTTCCCCTCGCCATTACTGATGTCATCCCTCATCAGCTTAATGATGAGACGTTGGGTCCTATAATCGAAAATATTAAATCAGGCGAGAGTAATGCTCCTTATTTTCTGTCCAAGTGCGTCCTCTGTTGCAAGGAACGTAGAGGACGGGTTCCTAAGTTAGTGCTGCAGAGCAAGCTTGTACCAATGGTCTTCCAGTACTATCACAATCCCCGGGTGGGAGGCCATTTGAGTGTTTCAAACACCATCGCCGCGATTAGGAAGAACTTCATCTGGAAAGGCATGGACCGGGACATCGCCACCCGGGTCAAGTGTTGTCATCTGTGTAGTCTTAGCAAGCCCGCTCGCAACACCAAATTGGGTAGATTTAGAACGTCAAGTAAGGTACCGTTCGCTCCGTCTCATCGTCGTCTACAAGATTCGATGGTCAAAAATTAAAATGTCCCACGGACTATGAGCCTGCGGTCAAAAAACCTATATATTTGTCAATTATCTGGTAATTAATGCGCTCTTTTGGAGCCTAGAACGGCTACGGGTAGACTTAGAACGTCAAATAAGGTACCGTTCTCTACGCCTCATCGTCTTCTACAAGATTCGATGGTCAAAAATCAGAATGACCCACGGACTATGAGCCTGCGGTCAATGAACCTAAAAATTTGTCGATTATCTGGTAATTAATGCGCTATTTTTGAGCCTAGAACGGCTACGGGTAGACTTAGAACGTTAAATAAGGTACCGTTTACTCCGTCTAATCGTCGTCTACAAGATTCGATGGTCAAAAATCAGAATGACCTACAAACTATGAGCCTGCGGTCAAAAAACCTAAAAATTGGTCGATTATCTGGTAATAAATGCGCTATTTTTGAGCCTAGAACGGCTACGGGTAGACGTAGAACGTCAAATAAGGTACCGTTCGCTCCGCCCCATCGTCGTCTACAAGATTCGATGGTCAAAAATCAGAATGACGCACGGACTATGAGCCTGCGGTCAATGAACCTAAAAATTTGTCGATTATCTGGTAATTAATGCGCTATTTTTGAGCCTAGAACGGCTACGGGTAGACTTAGAACGTCAAATAAGGTACCGTTCACCCCGTCTCATCGTCGTCTATAAGATTCGATGGTCAAAAATCAGAATGACCCACGAACTATCTGCCTGCGTTCAAAAAACCTATGTACAATAAATACTTTTTAGAGAACACAATACATTTTAGAGCAGAAGAAGAACTTTTTAGAGAACACAAAGGACGTTATAGAATACGCAAAGTAATTCTAGTGTACACAAAATAGTTTTGGAGTATAATAAGTACTTAAAAGAGTACACAAAATACTTATTTGGGTACACAATGTACTTATTTGTGTACACACAGTACTTATTACAGTACACAAAATACTCATTAGAGTACACAAAGTACTTATTAGAATACACAAAGTACTTAATAGAATACACAAGGTAATTTCAGTGTACACAAAGTACTTTTAGAGCACAAAAAATTACTTATTAGAGTACGAAGTACATATTAGTGTACACAAAGTACTTATTAGAGAGCACAAAGTACTTTTAAGAGTACAAAAATTGCTAAGGTGGTGTACAGGGGAGAAACCAAACATGACCTCAAAGGTCACGGCTCTATGAATTTCTTGAAGGGAGGAATTTGAAGATTAAAAAATGGCGGCCTTCAAGATTAAAATAAACTATTTTTGGTGGGTGTGGGATTCTCTAGTCGCTCCTAATCTGAGTGTAGATTGTATTCTGGGTGAGGACTTCATTGCTAAAAGTAATCTGGTTCTCGATATCCATGGGCACGTTTGTTTTTTTAAGTTTAACCGTGGCGTGAGCATTCCTTTTTTTGGATATCGTGACGCGTCGGGGGAGGGACTTGAAGGACATCAACCCCGGCGTCCATTAATAATTTAAAGCAGTCCTAACGGACCACATTTCTTCAATTGTTTGAGGAGTTCCCCAAAGTACTGACTGCCAATCTCGGACTCACACATAACCTTGAGTATCATATCTGCCTTTGTGACTCCACGGTTGTCCGTTCGCACCATTATAAATTCGCCCCTCCCAAAATGACCAATTTACGTGAGACGTTCAAGAATTGTTAGACAAGGGTGTCGTTGAACCATCCTCGTCGGCCTATGACAGTCCAGCATTCTTGGTGCCAAAACCGGGAGGGAAAAATCGGCTGGTTATTGACTATCGAAAATTAAATCAAAATATAGAGATGAGTCGGTGCCCCTCCCGGACCTGCATTCGGCCTTTGACTGGTTTTCGAAGGGCCCGCTATTTCACTATATTTCCCAAAATTCCGCCAACCACCAGATACCCTTACACAAGGATTCTCGGCCGTACACGGCTTTTGGCGTACCTTGGAACCTGTACCAATTTACAGGAGGTGGATGGTGCTCGGCAGCCAGTAGCTCTTGTATCTAGGACCCTCACGGACACCGAAAAGAAATGATCTGTTTATGAGTTGGAGTGTTTGGCAGTTGTCTTCGCCCTTGACAAGTTTAGAAGGTATTTGGAACATGCTGAGTTCCAACTAGAGAATGACAATCAGGCTCTCACTTGGCTTCTGGCGCATCCCCGACAACTGGGTAAAATTGGCCGCTGGGTGGTCAAAATCTCATCATTTAAGTTCAGGGCACAGCATGTACGTGGGACCCAAAATGTTGTAGCCGACGCTTTATCACGGATGTACCATCTACATAGTGAGGAGCCAATAGGTGAACCCTGCGCCTTACTCATGCAGTTTCCCCTCACCATTAATGATGTCATCCCTCATCAGCTTCATGATGAGACGTTGGGTCCTATAATCGAAATAATAAAAATCAGGCGAGAGTAATGCTCCTTATTTTCTGTCCAAGTGCGTCCTCTGTTGCAAGGAACGTAGAGGACGGGTTCCTAAGATAGTGCTGCAGAGCAAGCTTGTACCAATGGTCTTCCAGTACTATTACAATCCCCCGGTGGGAGGCCATTTGGGTGTTTCTAAGACCACCGCCGCGATTAGGAAGAAATTCATCTGGAAAGGCATGGACCGGGACATCGCCACCCGGGTCAAGTGTTGTCATCAGTGTAGTCTGAGCAAGCCCGCTCGCAACACCAAATTGGGTAGATTTAGAACGTCAAGTAAGGTACCGTTCGCTTCGTCTCATCGTCGTCTACAAGATTCGATGGTCAAAAATTAGAATGACCCACGGACTATGAGCCTGCGGTCAATAAACATAAAAATATGTCGATTATCTGGTAATTAATGCGCTATTTTTGAGCCTAGAACGGCTACGGGTAGACTTAGAACGTCAAATAAGGTACCGTTCGCTACGCCTCATCGTCTTCTACAAGATTCGATGGTCAAAAATCAGAATGACCCACGGACTATGAGCCTGCGGTCAATATGCCTAAAAATTGGTCGATTATCTGGTAATAAATGCGCTATTTTTGAGCCTAGAACGGCTACGGGTAGATTTAGAACGTCAAATAAGATACCGTTCGCTCCGTCTCATCGCCCTCTACAAGATTCGATGGTCAAAAATCAGAATGACCCACGGACTATGAGCCTGCGGTCAAAAAACCTAAACATTTGTCGATTATCTGGTAATGAATCGGATATTTTTGATCCTAGAACGGCAACGGGTAGACGTAGAACGTCAAGTAAGGTACCGTTCGCTCCGTCTCATCGTCCTCTACAAGATTCGATGGTCAAAAATCAGAATGACCCACGAACTATGAGCCTGCGTTCAAAAAACCTATGTACAATAAGTACTTTTTAGAGAACACAATACATTTTAGAGAACAAAAAGAACTTTTTAGAGAACACAATACATTTTAGAGAACAAAAAGAACTTTTTAGAGAACACAAAATACTTTTGGTGTACAATAAGTACTTAACAGAGTACACAAAATACTTATTTGAGTACACAATGTACTTATTTGTGTACACAAAGTACTTATTAGAGAACACAAAATACTCATTAGAGTACACAAAGTACTTATTAGAATACACAAAGTACTTACTAGAGTACACAAGGTAATTTCAGTGTACACAAAGTACTTTTAGAGTACAAAAAATTACTTATTAGAGTACGAAGTACATATTAGTGTACACAAAGTACTTATTAGGGAACACAAACTACTTTTAAGAGTACATAAATTGCTAAGGTGGTGTACAGGGGAGAAACCAAACATGACCTCAAAGGTCACGGCTCTATGAATTTCATGAAGGGAGGAATTTGAAGATTAAAAAATGGCGGCCTTCAAGATTAAAATAAACTATTTTTCGTGGGTGTGGGATTCTCTAGTCGCTCCTAATCTGAGTGTAGATTGTATTCTGGGTGCGGACTTCATTGCTAAAAGTGGTCTGGTTCTCGATATCCATGGGCACGTTTGTTTTTTTAAGTTTAACCGTGGCGTGAGCATTCCTTTTTTTAGATATCGTGACGCGTCGGGGGAGGGACTTGAAGGATATCAACCCCGGCGTCCATTAATAATTTAAAGCAGTCCTAACGGACCACATTTCTTCAATTGTTTGAGGAATTCCCCAAAGTACTGACTGCCAATCTCGGACTCACACATAACCTTGAGTATCATATCTGCCTTTGTGACTCTTCGGTTGTCCGTTCGCACCCTTATAAATTCGCCCCTCCCAAAATGACCATTTTGCGTGAGAACGTTCAAGAATTGTTAGACCAGGGTGTCATTGAACCATCCACGTCGGCCTATGACAGTCCAGCATTCTTGGTGCCTAAACCGGGAGGGAAAAATCGGCTGGTTATTGACTATCGAAAATTAAATCTAAATATAGAGATGAGTCGGTGCCCCTCCCGGACCTGCATTCGGCCTTTGACTGGTTTTCGAAGGGCCCGCTATTTCACTATATTTCCCAAAATTCCGCCTACCACCAGATACCCTTACACAAGGATTCTCGGCCGTACACGGCTTTTGGCGTACCTTGGAACCTGTACCAATATACAGGAGGTGGATGGTGCTCGGCAGCCAGTAGCTCTTGTATCTAGGACCCTCACGGACACCGAAAAGAAATGATCTGTTTATGAGTTGGAGTGTTTGGCAGTTGTCTTCGCCCTTGACAAGTTTAAAAGGTATTTGGAACATGCTGAGTTCCAACAAGAGAATGACAATCAGGCCCTCTCTTGGCTTCTGGCGCATCCCCGACAACTGGGTAAAATTGGCCGCTGGGTGGTCAAAATCTCATCATTTAAGTTCAGGGCACATCATGTACGTGGGACCCAAAATGTTGTAGCCGACGCTTTATCACGGATGTACCATCTACATAGTGAGGAGACAATAGGTGAACCCTAAGCCTTACTCATGCAGTTTCCCCTCACCATTACTGATGTCATCCCACATCAGCTTGATGATGAGACGTTGGGTACTATAATCGAAATAATTAAATCAGGCGAGAGTAATGCTCCTTATTTTCTGTCCAAGTGCGTCCTCTGTTGCAAGGAACGTAGAGGACGGGTTCCTAAGATAGTGCTGCAGAGCAAGCTTGTACCAATGGTCTTCCAGTACTATCACAATCCCCCGGTGGGAGGCCATTTGGGTTTTTCTAAGACCATCGCCGCGATTAGGAAGAACTTCATCTGGAAAGGCATGGACCGAGACATCGCCACCCGGGTCAAGTGTTGTCATCAGTGTAGTCTGAGCAAGCCCGCACACAACACCAAATTGGGTAGATTTAGAACGTCAAGTAAGGTACCGTTCGTTCCGTCTCATCGTCGTCTACAAGATTCGATGGTCAAAAATCAGAATGACCCACGGACTATGAGCCTGCGGTCAATAAACCTAAAAATTTGTCGATTATCTGGTAATTAATGCGCTATTTTTGAGCCTAGAACGGCTACGGGTAGACTTAGAACGTCAAATAAGGTACCGTTCGCTACGCCTCATCGTCTTCTACAAGATTCGATGGTCAAAAATCAGAATGACCCACGGACTATGAGCCTGCGGTCAATATGCCTAAAAATTGGTCGATTATCTGGTAATAAATGCGCTGTTTTTGAGCCTAGAACGGCTACGGGTAGACGTAGAACGTCAAATAATGTACCGTTCGCTCCGCCCCATCGTCGTATACAAGATTCGATGGTCACAAATCAGAATGACGCACGGACTATGAGCCTGCGGTCAATGAACCTAAAAATTTGTCGATTATCTGGTAATAATGCGCTATTTTTGAGCCTAGAACGGCTACGGGTAGATTTAGAACGTCAAATAAGATACCGTTCGCTCCGTCTCATCGCCCTCTACAAGATTCGATGGTCAAAAATCAGAATGACGCACGGACTATGAGCCTGCGGTCAAAAAACCTAAACATTTGTCGATTATCTGGTAATGAATCGGATATTTTTGATCCTAGAACGGCAACGGGTAGACGTAGAACGTCAAGTAAGGTACCGTTCGCTCCGTCTCATCGTCCTCTACAAGATTCGATGGTCAAAAATCAGAATGACCCACGAACTATGAGCCTGCGTTCAAAAAACCTATGTACAATAAGTACTTTTTAGAGAACACAATACATTTTAGAGAACAAAAAGAACTTTTTAGAGAACACAATACATTTTAGAGAACAAAAAGAACTTTTTAGAGAACACAAAATACTTTTGGTGTACAATAAGTACTTAACAGAGTACACAAAATACTTATTTGAGTACACAATGTACTTATTTGTGTACACAAAGTACTTATTAGAGAACACAAAATACTCATTAGAGTACACAAAGTACTTATTAGAATACACAAAGTACTTACTAGAGTACACAAGGTAATTTCAGTGTACACAAAGTACTTTTAGAGTACAAAAAATTACTTATTAGAGTACGAAGTACATATTAGTGTACACAAAGTACTTATTAGGGAACACAAACTACTTTTAAGAGTACATAAATTGCTAAGGTGGTGTACAGGGGAGAAACCAAACATGACCTCAAAGGTCACGGCTCTATGAATTTCATGAAGGGAGGAATTTGAAGATTAAAAAATGGCGGCCTTCAAGATTAAAATAAACTATTTTTCGTGGGTGTGGGATTCTCTAGTCGCTCCTAATCTGAGTGTAGATTGTATTCTGGGTGCGGACTTCATTGCTAAAAGTGGTCTGGTTCTCGATATCCATGGGCACGTTTGTTTTTTTAAGTTTAACCGTGGCGTGAGCATTCCTTTTTTTAGATATCGTGACGCGTCGGGGGAGGGACTTGAAGGATATCAACCCCGGCGTCCATTAATAATTTAAAGCAGTCCTAACGGACCACATTTCTTCAATTGTTTGAGGAATTCCCCAAAGTACTGACTGCCAATCTCGGACTCACACATAACCTTGAGTATCATATCTGCCTTTGTGACTCTTCGGTTGTCCGTTCGCACCCTTATAAATTCGCCCCTCCCAAAATGACCATTTTGCGTGAGAACGTTCAAGAATTGTTAGACCAGGGTGTCATTGAACCATCCACGTCGGCCTATGACAGTCCAGCATTCTTGGTGCCTAAACCGGGAGGGAAAAATCGGCTGGTTATTGACTATCGAAAATTAAATCTAAATATAGAGATGAGTCGGTGCCCCTCCCGGACCTGCATTCGGCCTTTGACTGGTTTTCGAAGGGCCCGCTATTTCACTATATTTCCCAAAATTCCGCCTACCACCAGATACCCTTACACAAGGATTCTCGGCCGTACACGGCTTTTGGCGTACCTTGGAACCTGTACCAATATACAGGAGGTGGATGGTGCTCGGCAGCCAGTAGCTCTTGTATCTAGGACCCTCACGGACACCGAAAAGAAATGATCTGTTTATGAGTTGGAGTGTTTGGCAGTTGTCTTCGCCCTTGACAAGTTTAAAAGGTATTTGGAACATGCTGAGTTCCAACAAGAGAATGACAATCAGGCCCTCTCTTGGCTTCTGGCGCATCCCCGACAACTGGGTAAAATTGGCCGCTGGGTGGTCAAAATCTCATCATTTAAGTTCAGGGCACATCATGTACGTGGGACCCAAAATGTTGTAGCCGACGCTTTATCACGGATGTACCATCTACATAGTGAGGAGACAATAGGTGAACCCTACGCCTTACTCATGCAGTTTCCCCTCACCATTACTGATGTCATCCCACATCAGCTTGATGATGAGACGTTGGGTACTATAATCGAAATAATTAAATCAGGCGAGAGTAATGCTCCTTATTTTCTGTCCAAGTGCGTCCTCTGTTGCAAGGAACGTAGAGGACGGGTTCCTAAGATAGTGCTGCAGAGCAAGCTTGTACCAATGGTCTTCCAGTACTATCACAATCCCCCGGTGGGAGGCCATTTGGGTTTTTCTAAGACCATCGCCGCGATTAGGAAGAACTTCATCTGGAAATGCATGGACCGAGACATCGCCACCCGGGTCAAGTGTTGTCATCAGTGTAGTCTGAGCAAGCCCGCACACAACACCAAATTGGGTAGATTTAGAACGTCAAGTAAGGTACCGTTCGTTCCGTCTCATCGTCGTCTACAAGATTCGATGGTCAAAAATCAGAATGACCCACGGACTATGAGCCTGCGGTCAATAAACCTAAAAATTTGTCGATTATCTGGTAATTAATGCGCTATTTTTGAGCCTAGAACGGCTACGGGTAGACTTAGAACGTCAAATAAGGTACCGTTCGCTACGCCTCATCGTCTTCTACAAGATTCGATGGTCAAAAATCAGAATGACCCACGGACTATGAGCCTGCGGTCAATATGCCTAAAAATTGGTCGATTATCTGGTAATAAATGCGCTGTTTTTGAGCCTAGAACGGCTACGGGTAGACGTAGAACGTCAAATAATGTACCGTTCGCTCCGCCCCATCGTCGTATACAAGATTCGATGGTCACAAATCAGAATGACGCACGGACTATGAGCCTGCGGTCAATGAACCTAAAAATTTGTCGATTATCTGGTAATAATGCGCTATTTTTGAGCCTAGAACGGCTACGGGTAGATTTAGAACGTCAAATAAGATACCGTTCGCTCCGTCTCATCGCCCTCTACAAGATTCGATGGTCAAAAATCAGAATGACGCACGGACTATGAGCCTGCGGTCAAAAAACCTAAACATTTGTCGATTATCTGGTAATGAATCGGATATTTTTGATCCTAGAACGGCAACGGGTAGACGTAGAACGTCAAGTAAGGTACCGTTCGCTCCGTCTCATCGTCCTCTACAAGATTCGATGGTCAAAAATCAGAATGACCCACGAACTATGAGCCTGCGTTCAAAAAACCTATGTACAATAAGTACTTTTTAGAGAACACAATACATTTTAGAGAACAAAAAGAACTTTTTAGATAACACAATACATTTTAGAGAACAAAAAGAACTTTTTAGAGAACACAAAATACTTTTGGTGTACAATAAGTACTTAACAGAGTACACAAAATACTTATTTGAGTACACAATGTACTTATTTGTGTACACAAAGTACTTATTACAGTACACAAAATACTCATTAGAGTACACAAAGTACTTATTAGAATACACAAAGTACTTACTAGAGTACACAAGGTAATTTCAGTGTACACAAAGTACTTTTAGAGTACATAAAATTACTTATTAGAGTACGAAATACATATTAGTGTCACAAAGTACTTATTAGAGAGCACAAACTACTTTTAAGAGTACATAAATTGCTAAGGTGGTGTACAGGGGAGAAACCAAACATGACCTCAAAGGTCACGGCTCTATGAATTTCATGAAGGGAGGAATTTGAAGATTAAAAAATGGCGGCCTTCAAGATTAAAATAAACTATTTTTGGTGGGTGTGGGATTCTCTAGTCGCTCCTAATTTGAGTGTAGATTGTACTCTGGGTGCGGACTTCATTGCTAAAAGTGGTCTGGTTCTCGATATCCATGGGCACGTTTGTTTTTTTAAGTTTAACCGTGGCGTGAGCATTCCTTTTTTTGGATATCGTGACGCGTCGGGGGAGGGACTTGAAGGATATCAACCCCGGCGTCCATTAATAATTTAAAGCAGTCCTAACGGACCACATTTCTTCAATTGTTTGAGGAATTCCCCAAAGTACTGACTGCCAATCTCGGACTCACACATAACCTTGAGTATCATATCTGCCTTTGTGACCCCACGGTTGTCCGTTCGCACCCTTATAAATTCGCCCCTCCCAAAATGACCATTTTGCGTGAGAACGTTCAAGAATTGTTAGACCAGGGTGTCATTGAACCATCCACGTCGGCCTATGACAGTCCAGCATTCTTGGTGCCTAAACCGGGAGGGAAAAATCGGCTGGTTATTGACTATCGAAAATTAAATCAAAATATAGAGATGAGTCGGTGCTCCTCCCGGACCTGCATTCGGCCTTTGACTGGTTTTCGAAGGGCCCGCTATTTCACTATATTTCCCAAAATTCCGCATACCACCAGATACCCTTACATAAGGATTCTCGGCCGTACACGGCTTTTGGCGTACCTTGGAACCTGTACCAATATACAGGAGGTGGATGGTGCTCAGCAGCCAGTAGCTCTTGTATCTAGGACCCTCACGGACACCGAAAAGAAATCATCTGTTTATGAGTTGGAGTGTTTGGCAGTTGTCTTCGCCCTTGACAAGTTTAGAAGGTATTTGGAACATGCTGAGTTCCAACTAGAGAATGACAATCAGGCTCTCACATGGCTTCTGGCGCATCCCCGACAACTGGGTAAAATTGGCCGCTGGGTGGTCAAAATCTCATCATTTAAGTTCAGGGCACTGCACGTACGTGGGACCCAAAATGTTGTAGCCGACGCTTTATCACGGATGTACCATCTACATAGTGAGGAGCCAATAGGTGAACCCTGCGCCTTACTCATGCAGTTTCCCCTCGCCATTACTGATGTCATCCCTCATCAGCTTAATGATGAGACGTTGGGTCCTATAATCGAAAATATTAAATCAGGCGAGAGTAATGCTCCTTATTTTCTGTCCAAGTGCGTCCTCTGTTGCAAGGAACGTAGAGGACGGGTTCCTAAGTTAGTGCTGCAGAGCAAGCTTGTACCAATGGTCTTCCAGTACTATCACAATCCCCGGGTGGGAGGCCATTTGGGTGTTTCAAACACCATCGCCGCGATTAGGAAGAACTTCATCTGGAAAGGCATGGACCGGGACATCGCCACCCGGGTCAAGTGTTGTCATCTGTGTAGTCTTAGCAAGCCCGCTCGCAACACCAAATTGGGTAGATTTAGAACGTCAAGTAAGGTACCGTTCGCTCCGTCTCATCGTCGTCTACAAGATTCGATGGTCAAAAATTAAAATGTCCCACGGACTATGAGCCTGCGGTCAAAAAACCTAAATATTTGTCAATTATCTGGTAATTAATGCGCTCTTTTGGAGCCTAGAACGGCTACGGGTAGACTTAGAACGTCAAATAAGGTACCGTTCTCTACGCCTCATCGTCTTCTACAAGATTCGATGGTCAAAAATCAGAATGACCCACGGTCTATGAGCCTGCGGTCAATGAACCTAAAAATTTGTCGATTATCTGGTAATTAATGCGCTATTTTTGAGCCTAGAACGGCTACGGGTAGACTTAGAACGTTAAATAAGGTACCGTTTACTCCGTCTAATCGTCGTCTACAAGATTCGATGGTCAAAAATCAGAATGACCTACAAACTATGAGCCTGCGGTCAAAAAACCTAAAAATTGGTCGATTATCTGGTAATAAATGCGCTATTTTTGAGCCTAGAACGGCTACGGGTAGACGTAGAACGTCAAATAAGGTACCGTTCGCTCCGCCCCATCGTCGTCTACAAGATTCGATGGTCAAAAATCAGAATGACGCACGGACTATGAGCCTGCGGTCAATGAACCTAAAAATTTGTCGATTATCTGGTAATTAATGCGCTATTTTTGAGCCTAGAACGGCTACGGGTAGACTTAGAACGTCAAATAAGGTACCGTTCACCCCGTCTCATCGTCGTCTACAAGATTCGATGGTCAAAAATCAGAATGACCCACGAACTATCTGCCTGCGTTCAAAAACCTATGTACAATAAATACTTTTTAGAGAACACAATACATTTTAGAGCAGAAGAAGAACTTTTTAGAGAACACAAAGGACGTTATAGAATACGCAAAGTAATTCTAGTGTACACAAAATAGTTTTGGAGTATAATAAGTACTTAAAAGAGTACACAAAATACTTATTTGGGTACACAATGTACTTATTTGTGTACACACAGTACTTATTACAGTACACAAAATACTCATTAGAGTACACAAAGTACTTATTAGAATACACAAAGTACTTAATAGAATACACAAGGTAATTTCAGTGTACACAAAGTACTTTTAGAGCACAAAAAATTACTTATTAGAGTACGAAGTACATATTAGTGTACACAAAGTACTTATTAGAGAGCACAAAGTACTTTTAAGAGTACAAAAATTGCTAAGGTGGTGTACAGGGGAGATACCAAACATGACCTCAAAGGTCACGGCTCTATGAATTTCTTGAAGGGAGGAATTTGAAGATTAAAAAATGGCGGCCTTCAAGATTAAAATAAACTATTTTTGGTGGGTGTGGGATTCTCTAGTCGCTCCTAATCTGAGTGTAGATTGTATTCTGGGTGAGGACTTCATTGCTAAAAGTAATCTGGTTCTCGATATCCATGGGCACGTTTGTTTTTTTAAGTTTAACCGTGGCGTGAGCATTCCTTTTTTTGGATATCGTGACGGGTCGGGGGAGGGACTTGAAGGACATCAACCCCGGCGTCCATTAATAATTTAAAGCAGTCCTAACGGACCACATTTCTTCAATTGTTTGAGGAATTCCCCAAAGTACTGAGTGCAATCTCGGACTCACACATAACCTTGAGTATCATATCTGCCTTTGTGACTCCTCGGTTTTCCGTTCGCACCCTTATAAATTCGCCCCTCCCAAAATGACCATTTTGCGTGAGAACGTTCAAGAATTGTTAGACCAGGGTGTCATTGAACCATCCACGTCGGCCTATGACAGTCCAGCATTCTTGGTTCCTAAACCGGGAGGGAAAAATCGGCTGGTTATTGACTATCGAAAAGTAAATCAAAATATAGAGATGAGTCGGTGCCCCTCCCGGACCTGCATTCGGCCTTTGACTGGTTTTCGAAGGGCCCGCTATTTCACTATATTTCCCAAAATTCCGCCAACCACCAGATACCCTTACACAAGGATTCTCGGCCGTACACGGCTTTTGGCGTACCTTGGAACCTGTACCAATATACAGGAGGTGGATGGTGCTCGGCAGCCAGTAGCTCTTGTATCTAGGACACTCACGGACACCGAAATGAAAACATCTGTTTATGAGTTGGAGTGTTTGGCAGTTGTCTTCGCCCTTGACAAGTTTAGAAGGTATTTGGAACATGCTGAGTTCCAACTAGAGAATGAAAATCAGGCTCTCACTTGGCTTCTGGCGCATCCCCGACAACTGGGTAAAATTGGCCGCTGGGTGGTCAAAATCTCATCATTTAAGTTCAGGGCACAGCATGTACGTGGGACCCAAAATGTTGTAGCCGACGCTTTATCACGGATGTACCATCTACATAGTGAGGAGCCAATAGGTGAACCCTGCGCCTTACTCATGCAGTTTCCCCTCACCATTACTGATGTCATCCCTCATCAGCTTCATGATGAGACGTTGGGTCCTATAATCGAAATAATTAAATCAGGCGAGAGTAATGGTCCTTATTTTCTGTCCAAGTGCGTCCTCTGTTGCAAGGAACGTAGAGGACGGGTTCCTAAGATAGTGCTGCAGAGCAAGCTTGTACCAATGGTCTTCCAGTACTATTACAATCCCCCGGTGGGAGGCCATTTGGGTGTTTCTAAGACCACCGCCGCGATTAGGAAGAAATTCATCTGGAAAGGCATGGACCGGGACATCGCCACCCGGGTCAAGTGTTGTCATCAGTGTAGTCTGAGCAAGCCCGCTCACAACACCAAATTGGGTAGATTTAGAACGTCAAGTAAGGTACCGTTCGCTCCGTCTCATCGTCGTCTACAAGATTCGATGGTCAAAAATCAGAATGACCCACGGACTATGAGCCTGCGGTCAATAAACCTAAAAATTTGTCGATTTTCTGGTAATTAATGCGCTATTTTTGAGGCTAGAACGGCTACGGGTAGACTTAGAACGTCAAATAAGGTATCGTTCGCTACTCCTCATCGTCTTCTACAAGTTTGGATGGTCAAAAATCAGAATGACCCACGGACTATGAGCCTGCGGTCAATATGCCTAAAAATTGGTCGATTATCTGGTAAGGTTAGGTTATGTTAGGTTAGGTTAGGTTAGGTTAGGTTAGGTTAGGTTAGGTTAGGTTAGGTTAGGTTAGGTTAGGTTAGGTTATGTTAGGTTAGGTTAGGTTGGGTTAGGTTAGGTTAGGTTAGGTTAGGTTAGGTTAGGTTAGGTTAGGTTAGGTTGGGTTAGGTTAGGTTAGGTTAGGTTAGGTTGGGTTAGGTTAGGTTGGGTTAGGTTGGGTTAGGTTAGGTTGGGTTAGGTTAGGTTGGGTTAGGTTAGGTTAGGTTAGGTTAGGTTAGGTTAGGTTAGGTTAGGTTAGGTTAGGTTAGGTTAGGTTAGGTTAGGTTAGGTTAGGTTAGGTTAGGTTAGGTTAGGTTAGGTTAGGTTAGGTTAGGTTAGGTTAGGTTAGGTTAGGTTAGGTTAGGTTAGGTTAGGTTAGGTTAGGTTAGGTTAGGTTAGGTTAGGTTAGGTTAGGTTAGGTTAGGTTAGGTTAGGTTAGGTTAGGTTAGGTTAGGTTAGGTTAGGTTAGGTTAGGTTAGGTTAGGTTAGGTTAGGTTAGGTTAGGTTAGGTTAGGTTAGGTTAGGTTAGGTTAGGTTAGGTTAGGTTAGGTTAGGTTAGGTTAGGTTAGGTTAGGTTAGGTTAGGTTAGGTTAGGTTAGGTTAGGTTAGGTTAGGTTAGGTTAGGTTAGGTTAGGTTAGGTTAGGTTAGGTTAGGTTAGGTTAGGTTAGGTTAGGTTAGGTTAGGTTAGGTTAGGTTAGGTTAGGTTAGGTTAGGTTAGGTTAGGTTAGGTTAGGTTAGGTTAGGTTAGGTTAGGTTAGGTTAGGTTAGGTTAGGTTAGGTTAGGTTAGGTTAGGTTAGGTTAGGTTAGGTTAGGTTAGGTTAGGTTAGGTTAGGTTAGGTTAGGTTAGGTTAGGTTAGGTTAGGTTAGGTTAGGTTAGGTTAGGTTAGGTTAGGTTAGGTTAGGTTAGGTTAGGTTAGGTTAGGTTAGGTTAGGTTAGGTTAGGTTAGGTTAGGTTAGGTTAGGTTAGGTTAGGTTAGGTTAGGTTAGGTTAGGTTAGGTTAGGTTAGGTTAGGTTAGGTTAGGTTAGGTTAGGTTAGGTTAGGTTAGGTTAGGTTAGGTTAGGTTAGGTTAGGTTAGGTTAGGTTAGGTTAGGTTAGGTTAGGTTAGGTTAGGTTAGGTTAGGTTAGGTTAGGTTAGGTTAGGTTAGGTTAGGTTAGGTTAGGTTAGGTTAGGTTAGGTTAGGTTAGGTTAGGTTAGGTTAGGTTAGGTTAGGTTAGGTTAGGTTAGGTTAGGTTAGGTTAGGTTAGGTTAGGTTAGGTTAGGTTAGGTTAGGTTAGGTTAGGTTAGGTTAGGTTAGGTTAGGTTAGGTTAGGTTAGGTTAGGTTAGGTTAGGTTAGGTTAGGTTAGGTTAGGTTAGGTTAGGTTAGGTTAGGTTAGGTTAGGTTAGGTTAGGTTAGGTTAGGTTAGGTTAGGTTAGGTTAGGTTAGGTTAGGTTAGGTTAGGTTAGGTTAGGTTAGGTTAGGTTAGGTTAGGTTAGGTTAGGTTAGGTTAGGTTAGGTTAGGTTAGGTTAGGTTAG
>JAWRYS010001985.1:122500-125000 GCA_034769895.1 Magicicada septendecula
TTAGGTTAGGTTAGGTTAGGTTAGGTTAGGTTAGTTAGGTTAGGTTAGGTTAGGTTAGGTTAGGTTAGGTTAGGTTAGGTTAGGTTAGGTTAGGTTAGGTTAGGTTAGGTTAGGTTAGGTTAGGTTAGGTTAGGTTAGGTTAGGTTAGGTTAGGTTAGTTTAGGTTAGGTTAGGTTAGGTTAGGTTAGGTTAGGTTAGGTTAGTTAGGTTAGGTTAGGTTAGGTTAGGTTAGGTTAGGTTAGGTTAGGTTAGGTTAGGTTAGGTTAGGTTAGGTTAGGTTAGGTTAGGTTAGGTTAGGTTAGGTTAGGTTAGGTTAGGTTAGGTTAGGTTAGGTTAGGTTAGGTTAGGTAGTTAGGTTAGGTTAGGTTAGGTTAGGTTAGTTAGGTTAGGTAGGTTAGGTTAGGTTAGGTTAGGTTAGGTTAGGTTAGGTTAGGTAGGTTAGGTTAGGTTAGGTTAGGTTAGTTAGGTTAGGTTAGGTTAGGTTAGGTTAGGTTAGGTTAGGTTAGGTTAGGTTAGGTTAGGTTAGGTTAGGTTAGGTTAGGTTAGGTTAGGTTAGGTTAGGTTAGGTTAGGTTAGGTTAGGTTAGGTTAGGTTAGGTAGGTTAGGTTAGGTTAGGTTAGGTTAGGTTAGGTTAGGTTAGGTTAGGTTAGGTTAGGTTAGGTTAGGTTAGGTTAGGTTAGGTTAGGTTAGGTTAGGTTAGGTTAGGTTAGGTTAGGTTAGGTTAGGTTAGGTTAGGTTAGGTTAGGTTAGGTTAGGTTAGGTTAGGTTAGGTTAGGTTAGGTTAGGTTAGGTTAGGTTAGGTTAGTTAGGTTAGGTTAGGTTAGGTTAGTTAGGTTAGTTAGGTTAGGTTAGGTTAGGTTAGTTAGGTTAGGTTAGGTTAGGTTAGGTTAGGTTAGGTTAGGTTAGGTTAGGTTAGGTTAGGTTAGGTTAGGTAGGTTAGGTTAGGTTAGGTTAGGTTAGGTTAGTTAGGTTAGGTTAGGTTAGGTTAGGTTAGGTTAGGTTAGGTTAGGTTAGGTAGGTAGGTTAGGTTAGGTTAGGTTAGGTTAGGTTAGGTTAGGTTAGGTTAGGTTAGGTTAGGTTAGGTTAGGTTAGGTTAGGTTAGGTTAGGTTAGGTTAGGTTAGGTTAGGTTAGGTTAGGTTAGGTTAGGTTAGGTTAGGTTAGGTTAGGTTAGGTTAGGTTAGGTTAGGTTAGGTTAGGTTAGTTAGGTTAGGTTAGGTTAGGTTAGGTTAGGTTAGGTTAGGTTAGGTAGTTAGGTTAGGTTAGGTTAGGTTAGGTTAGGTTAGGTTAGGTTAGTTAGGTTAGGTTAGGTTAGGTTAGGTTAGGTTAGGTTAGGTTAGGTTAGGTTAGGTTAGGTTAGTTAGGTTAGGTTAGGTTAGGTTAGGTTAGGTTAGGTTAGGTTAGGTTAGGTAGGTAGGTTAGGTTAGGTTAGGTTAGGTTAGGTTAGGTTAGGTTAGGTTAGGTTAGGTTAGGTAGGTTAGGTTAGGTTAGTTAGGTTAGGTTAGTTAGGTTAGGTTAGGTTAGGTTAGGTTAGGTTAGGTTAGGTTAGGTTAGGTTAGGTTAGGTTAGGATAGGTTAGGTTAGGTTAGGTTAGGTTAGGTTAGGTTAGGTTAGGTTAGGTTAGGTTAGGTTAGGTTAGGTTAGGTTAGGTTAGGTTAGGTTAGGTTAGTTAGGTTAGGTTAGGTTAGGTTAGGTTAGGTTAGGTTAGGTTAGGTTAGGTTAGGTTAGGTTAGGTTAGGTTAGGTTAGGTTAGGTTAGGTTAGTTAGGTTAGGTTAGGTTAGGTTAGGTTAGGTTAGGTTAGTTAGGTTAGGTTAGGTTAGGTTAGGTTAGGTTAGGTTAGGTTAGGTTAGGTTAGGTTAGGTTAGGTTAGGTTAGGTTAGGTTAGTTAGGTTAGGTTAGGTTAGGTTAGGTTAGTTAGGTTAGGTTAGGTTAGGTTAGGTTAGGTTAGGTTAGGTTAGTAAGGTTAGGTTAGGTTAGTTAGGTTAGGTTAGGTTAGGTTAGGTTAGGTTAGGTTAGGTTAGTTAGGTTAGGTTAGGTTAGGTTAGGTTAGGTTAGGTTAGGTTAGGTTAGGTTAGGTTAGGTTAGGTTAGGTTAGGTTAGGTTAGGTTAGGTTAGGTTAGTTAGGTTAGGTTAGGTTAGGTTAGGTTAGGTTAGGTTAGGTTAGGTTAGGTTAGGTTAGGTTAGGTTAGGTTAGGTTAGGTTAGGTTAGGTTAGGTTAGGTTAGGTTAGGTTAGGTTAGGTTAGGTTAGGTTAGTTAGGTTAGGTTAGGTTAGGTTAGGTTAGGTTAGGTTAGGTTAGGTTAGGTTAGTTAGGTTAGGTTAGGTTAGGTTAGGTTAGGTAGGTTAGGTTAGGTTAGGTTAGGTTAGGTTAGGTTAGTTAGGTTAGGTTAGGTTAGGTTAGGTTAGGTTAGGTTAGGTTAGGTTAGGTTAGGTTAGGTTAGGTTAGGTTAGGTTAGGTTAGGTTAGGTTAGGTTAGGTTAGGTTAGGTAGGTTAGGTTAGGT
>JAWRYS010001988.1:635000-900000 GCA_034769895.1 Magicicada septendecula
AGTGCGATATATTTACAGAGCGGTTCGGGTTATTACTGTGTACGTGCAAGTAGTTAGTAGTGAAGTGTTGCGTTTTATATTCGGACGGTATAATTGCAATACAATTGAGTTTTAATATTTGTGGACATTTTATTGCGTGTTTACAATTTTCATTTGATTTGTTGTAGAGACTGTGTTGTTAATTACGAACTGTTTTACTGTAACAATTAAAGGTGTGATTAGTGACTTAATTGGTGTCTTGTACTTATACTGTTTCCACTGTACCTACGACGATCGAATAGACCGTCGTAACAATATTTATATTATTAATAAAAACAACAATAACTGTAATGGTGTGTAAATAAAAGTCTGAAATTGAATCATGATTGAACTTTTTAACACTTCCCATCTGTGTTCACCTTTCTTAGTCTGTCTCAAAGCTGACGAAGGTGCACATCACGCCGAAACGCGTACGGGAAGAAAAGACAAGTAAGTTTCACAAGTTGAAAGTTTCAATATTCTATATTAGTTTTTATTATACGTATTCAGTTGCTGATACAAATATTTTATTTCCTGTCTTACCCATAACTGTTCACTTAACTTCTTGACTTTTTTCTGTATGTCACTACTTCCTTTTTTTAGATTTCTGCATACTTTGGTATTATATTATTAAGTAAACACTGCTTATTAAACCAAATTTTAGACAAAATTATCTTTAACGTAACTTTTGTTTTTAAATATTTATAGAAATCTCCTACTTTATTTCTCTGCTCCATTACTCTGCTACTCCTTAGATTTGTCAATCTATTAATTTATTGTTGTATTAGAGTGTTAGTGGTCTCAAATATTTCTACTAGTAATTTTGTACAAAGCACAATGTTATCTTTGGTATTGACTAGTGGCGGTCTGGCTAGGTCGGCTGGTCGGCGATCGCCGAGGGCCTCCGGCCAGAGGCGGCTGTAGGGGCCTCCAATCCCGAAGTAGCAGTTTTTGATATTGAAGCTTTAAAATTTATAGGAAGCCCTTCAATTGCAATGACGTCTTTTACTCGACATCTTGCTCATCGTAACATATATTTCAATTTTGCTTTCTAAAAAAAGTGCCTGAATCAAAAATTTACATTAAAATTCGTTGACAGTTTCAGTGACTAAATATTTTTTGAAAACACAAGTTTAAACAATGCCTTGGTTATTTAACAAGCTAACAGATAAATTATGTAAAAATACCTATTGTTAATTTATTTCAAAATGTCATATTTATTAAAAAAATAACTAATTATATTGTAACATTCTTATTCTAAAATAAATTGCTGCAAACATGAACCTAAAAAATGCGCGCAAAGTGGGCTAAATAAACTCTAGTATAGGAGAGAATACGTGATGAGAAAAATCGAATCGACTCTTTGATTCTCTCGACAAAATAATCGGTTCCATCGAATTGATACTTTTATGAAGTGATAGATCCGTAGTACAAATACTCTCTCTAAGAAAGCAATCTCTAGTTCGACACCACGCCGCCGCACCGCGCCATCTTCCAGAGCAGTTGATATAGATGAGAGGGTTATTGTACGTTAAGTGTAATCTGCACCGATACAGCGCTGACAGTTATATTTAGGAGACTGTGTATCGTCCAGCTTTGTCTGTTTTATTGTCCCGTTTTGCACTCCGTTTTCATATTTAGATTTTTAAATATGAAGCGAGAATGGGTTCATCCGAGTGGTGCCCACAAAAGGCAAGAGAAGAAAAGGAAAACTGCGGAGTCGGCCAAAAGCTCGGAGAGGGTAAGTTCCTGGCTAAGTAGTTCAAGTTCCCAGGCACAAGTTCAGTCTGCTGGAATTGAGAATGAATGTAACAAGAAAGGTAAGAATAAATAAATTAATAATTATTACATATTTGTCAAGTATGAAACACTCATTGATTATCGTTTTTAAATCAATGTATAAATTGGTTAAAGAATAGTTTAGGTTAAGGGAGTTCGGTACTTAAAAATGATTGCAGACTTTAATGATCTTTAAAATTATGGTATATTTTTTTTTACTATACTATAAATACAAAACTATAGTAATAAAACTACAGTAATAAAAAAAAGTCATTTTCGGCATAGTATCTGTGTGTATGACTGTCTGTCTATATGTCTATCTGTAAATTTTTTCTATGGCAAACGATAACTGCGGCAAACTCAAACAGAATAAAATAATTTTTTGCATACAGCCCTGAATTGTGGATCACTCGAAGTATATTGTTTTTGGTGAAGATCGGTTAAAGGAAAGGGGTAGTTTACCAGCAACCTTTTTTGTTTTAATAAGGGTATTTCCTATGGCAAACTATAACATCTGCAAATTCAAACAGAATCAAACAATTTTTACTTTCTCTTACCGTGTATGTAATATAGGTTAGAGGAAGTAATGCATTCGGCGCAAAAATTCTGTGTGTGTTTGTCTGTGTGTGTGTGTGTGTGTGTTTGAACAAAATATCTGGAAAACTAAAAATCATAAAACAGCCAAATTTGGAAATTTAGATAGTCATGTTTCGGTGATGTGACGGCAAGGTTTTGGTTAAAATCGGCCAACCGGAAGTGCCACTTTACTCTTGAAATTTTTCGGTTTTTTGCGATTTTATCAAAAACGGCTCCAAAGGTATTGTTTAAATTTCCTGTATTTATAGTATTTTAGTTGTTCTTTAATATGTACTAGTCTCTTTTTCACGAAAATTGTTTGAAGTGGCTTTTTATAGGTTTTTATGGAAAATCGGTATCTGACGACGTAATTTACATAATAATTAGCATATTATACACGTGAAAATTTAAAAAAGTTGATCTTAAACATTTTTTTCCTTATAATAATAAATTATACGCGTTTTGTCTGGAAACAAATGACGATAAAAGTTATCTTAATGGGTGGGCAACTAAGGTATCGGACCCACGGAAGCTTTTCCTTCCTACTCACCACAACAACCAGATTACTTATTTTATGTTAGTTATTATAAAAACGATCAAGAAATTAAATTATCATATATTAAATAAAGTGTAAAGTGATTTAAAACATTTTAAGTCTCATTATTCTCAATTTTATTTTAAATGTAACATGTAGTGTATCAGCAAATATGAGTATAAAACACATTTATACCCAGAATAAATAGTAGTAATGAACGAGTATAAATCTCTATTCGATTAAACTGGTTTACATTCTGAGAAGATGTTGTTCAAAATTCCTGTAAGTATTAAATTCTGTGTTATTCGGTACATACTATTTAGATTTCTTGCAATAATGATCTGAAGGCGTTTTCTGGAAACATTCCAGGAAGATTCGTATCGATTTGTGTATCAAATACTGTAAATAAATGTATTATACGTGTCAAAATATTAATATTAAAAAATAATAATGTTTTTCCCAAAATAACAAAATACACATGTAGTCCTTAGGAACACGTTATTGATTATTAATAAGATTCATTATTATAAATTTTATTTTAATATTTATATATAAACGGTAATGTAATTGAATGTAAAACACATCATATCATTTTAGCGGAAGTAAAATAGGTAGGCCTACATGTGTAATATACAATACATGTACAGCAAGCTATAAGAAAATTAATTTTAAATAGTGTTTTACGAAATTGCAATAAATCTAAACGGCAAATGAAAGTAACGCTACTGATTAAATTTGAAGCACACAGAAAAGTTGGGTAAGAGAAAGTCGTGTGATGTTTCACATCAGATTTTTTGTATACAGCTCTGAATTGTATCAAGGTTTGTTGATTTTTATGAAGATCGGCTAAGGGCTAAGGTAAAGGGGTAGTTTACCTGCAACGTTTTTATAAATGAAAATGGTAGTTGAAGGAGAAGGGAATAATTTTTTATCGAGTGTGCTAATGTGTGGTGGTATACGAAGTGACCACGTTTCTGTGGTTAAGGTTGAAGAAAGAAATAGTTTCTATAGAAATATTTCATTTCGAACTGAATTCTAGTAAATGATTTTAAATAAAAATCTTAGGACATGGAAGTACTATACGGTTCTCCATACCGATTTTTAAAATTATTTTGGATTAAACTATTAATATAATGAAAAATTCATCGAAAGTGTGCACATTAGTAACGTGTCATTGACTATCATAACTTTATAACCGTATATTAATATATAATTTTGTTTTACAGAATATGAAGAACATTTACCAGCACCTTCTACGAGTCAAACCTCGGGTGATTCTCCACCAGCTGAAATGTCTGTCATAGCATCCTGCAAAATTCCTGTGGAAACGGAATCTTCTAGAATGTATCGCCCTTAGTGAGTAAGGTTATAGATAAGAATTGGGCTTCTGATCAACTGTTTTCTAATATTCCTCAAACATTATTCTCTGAGATTAATAGTGGTAAACCTGAATGTACCTCCCATTCTGAATCAGAAGATGAAGAACATAGCCAGCAACCATATGAAACGCTTTCAGAGCTTGGATGCTTTATTAGCCCCAAAGAACATGATTCAATATAAATTAAAAAAGCTTTTATGGAGAAGCATCCGACTCAGGTCAGTGATGGAAAAGGAAAAAATTTACAATTTGAACCTTCAAAATTGTACTACCGGACTTTGCTTAGTGGAGAAAAAATTCATAGAAAATGGTTATCCTACTCTATTGATCTGAATAAGGTATACTGTGCCTCCTGCATGGCCTTCGGTGATAAAGATAACAGAGATTCCGCTTTTATTACTGGACATGACGTGTCTATCAAACATATATATAAAGCTGTAGAGATCCACGAAAATGCACAGAATCATAAACTCGCAGTGACAGCAGCTTTCTAATGCCTCCAGGGGTGTGATATTACAACTCTTATTAACTCAAATCAAGCAAAAAAGAGAGCTAAGGAAATAGAGATAAGAAGATTAGTCGTTCAGCGAATAATTGACATAGTCCTATTTATAGGAAGACAAGGTGTTACCAATAGGGGGGACAGAGCAGAAGGTGCACATTCTCTGGGATCCTCAGAGAATCATGGAAACTTTCTGGAATTGGTATTACTAGTTGCAAAGTATGACGTCATTTTACATAATCATGTGGAACAGTGCATTGAAGACAGTAAAAGAAACAGACAAAAAATAATGAAAAAAAGAAGAAACTGGAAGGGCAAAAAAAGGACAAATCGGTAGGGGTTCTCTATTAACCTTTTTATCGAAAGTTTTGTAAATAAAATAATCAACATCATTTGAGCATTAGGGCCCAATTTGATATTGCAAGACCTCCATGACAGTGTTATTTGTAGCTTAATACAAATAATAGCCTAATACCACACAGGACGTTGCAGTGATGGATCAATTAGCTATTTGCATCCGATATGTATTGCAAGGGACGGTATATGAACGATTTTTAAGTCTAATCATTGTAGAAGACACGAGTGGTGCTGCACTGTATGAGCATATAAACACAGAGCTGTCGAAGCAAGGGATTTCGACCTCCAAAATAGTCGCTTGTTCTTTTGATGGAGCTAGTAATATGAAAGGGTGCTACAATGGTTTGCAAGCCCACTTAAAAGATGCAAATTCAGATTTAATTTTTACGCATTGTATGGGCCACGTCTTAAACTTAGGTTTAGCCGATTCTTCAGGACAAATTCTTCAATCAGAAAACTTATTTGGATTAGTGCAGGAAACTGCTGTGTTCTTGAGTACATCGTGCAAAAGAATGGCTGTATGGCAAAAGAAACAAAAAAGGAGCATCGTGGGCATGCAAAACTGTACAAATTACATAAGATCGGTGCCACTAGATGGTGAAGCAAACATAAAGCTCTATCATCAATTGTAGATGAAGAATTCCTAGTTGATAGTGAAAAAAAATTCAAGTTGTTCCAAGTTATTAAGGTTTTGCTAAATATTTCAAACAACAGGTTCGACTCCCAGACGAGATTTATGGACAGGAACTTAATAAGTGTATGGTCAACATTTGAAAACGTTTTCATGGCTTTCGTTTTACTTGATATATTTTTGGTTACTTTACCTATATCAAAGTTTTTACAGAGTAAAAGTATAGATTGTGCTAGGGCTTGGGACTTAGTACACAATTTACTAAAACAAATTAACAGTAAAAGAAGTGATGAGCGTTTTGATTTTATATACAACAAATCGAAAGAATATGCAAATGTGGTTAGTAGCAATTTTATTGACGATGGTGAGAGTGTAGAGACAGAGTTAGGTTTTAAGGAGAGAAGGGTTTCCCAAAAGAAACGAATGTTTGCCGAGAAAGAGAAAGCAACAGACGATAGTGCTCAGATACCTGCTTCTCAAAAATATAAAATAATTTATTTTGAAATAATTGATTGCGTCCGTTCAAATATTGAGGAGCGATTTGAACCTAACAAAGATATTCTTAATGATTGTTCCTGGCTGAATCCTAAAAAATTTCCTGAGATCTTGAAAATAGAAGAATTTTCATCTGGAGAGTTGATTAGTATTGCTAAACTTTCAAAAGTTGATAGAAGTACTTTATTAGTTGAACTAAGGCAATTTGCCGGTAAATACTCAAATTTGATCAAGGTGGAAAAAGACAAAGAAGTCAAAAGAAAAATGGACTTAAATAATGATGAAGACGAATATTCAACAGAATCAGAAGAATTCGAAAACGAAACACAGACAAATGACAACAAGCATTGCTCAAAAAGGAAATGCTATGAATGTTTATCGTGTGCATTTCCCCTTATTTATGAAATCTCCTTATCTGGACTATTCACGAATTTATATATTGTTTATAAGTTTGCTCTAACTCTTCCCTCCACGCAAGTTACTTGCGAAAGGTACTTTCAAAACTTAAAATAATAAAGAATAGGTTAAGAAGCAGTATAAACGAAGAGTTATTATCTGATCTTTTGTTGATGAATATTGAAAGAGATATATTTGCAGATTTAGATAAATACTTAGTTATCGATAAAGTAGGAGCAACTTCTGAAGAACTGAAAAAAAAATTATTAATTTAATTTATAACCTGGTTTGTGTGGTTATTATTTATTTATTTTTTTGTAATTAATAAAGTGTGGTGATTAATAAAGCTCTTACGTTTGTTAATTATTTTCTGCCTAATATACAAAAATAAGAATTATAAATAAGATCAAATTCTGCATAATTTCTGCATGATTTTCTCTACAATTGTTCTGCAGAAAATTCTTCAGCGATTTCGTGTATTTTTTCCACAAATAAGTTCTGCAGAATATCTGCAGTAATTTATGCATAAATTTTTTTAATGTTCTACACAAACGGGTTATAGGTGCAACAGTATGCGTACCTATTAAACACTTAGGGGCCTCCAAAAGGCTCGGAGCCGACTGCTCCCAGTGGAGCCAGACCGCCACTGGTATTGACGAGCGCTTTCGGCGGCTTGGTATTACCCGAAAGCGCTCGTCAATACCAAAGATAACACAGTGGTTTGTACAAAATTACTAGTAGAAATATTTGAGACTACTAACACTCTAATACAACAATAAATTAAAGCTGTTCGTTATCAAATCGCTTATGTGCATGATGCGCTGGTAGCTCTGGCGGAATCAGAGAAAAATTTTGATAATCAAGCTGCTCACGAAGCCTCAACCTTATCTGAGCAGCTAAAAGACTTTACATTCTTAGTATCACTTGTGGTATGGTACGATATTCTATGTCAATTTAATATTCTGAGTGAGTCAATGCAAAATGAAAAAAATTGATATTCAAGATGTTCAGAAATTAGCTGATAATTGTTTCAAGTTTTAAAAAATTATAAAGAGAAAGGATTTAAAGATGCCATTGCAACTGCGAAAGAGCTTGCTCTGGAATTAAAAACTGAAGCAGTTTTTAAAAATATTAAAAGAATTAGAAAAGTTAAGCGTCAATTTGATTACGAAGCTCAAGATCAACCTATTGAATATCCTAAAAAAGAAATTGGAAACTGAGTTTTTTAATACACTGCTTGATACTGCATTAACATCATTTGAAGAACGCTTTCTTCTGTTTCATGAACATTCTAAAATTTGGAGCTTTTTATATGATATAAATAAATTGCTTTCTGACAAGCAGATATTACTTGAAAAGTGCATCTTACAAGTAAGATTGACGAATAATTCACTTGTAGATATTGATGGGATTTGTTTGTGTGATGAACTTAGGAGTATTCAGTATTTTTTTGAAAATGATGAAGATTCTAGTCCATTAGCTCTATTAAATGTTGTAAAAAAAAAGGAAACTTGAAGATTTGTACCCAAAAGTATATATTTCATTTAGAATACTACTAACCATGCCAGTAACTGTTGCAAGTAGTGAAAGGAGTTTTTTTTAATTAAAACTGATTAAGATGTACTTGAGAGCTATGATAAGTGAAGATCAATTAAATTATTTAGCAAAATTATCTACTGAACATGTATTAGCTGGTGATATAGATTATCAGAAGATTATCAAAACATTTGCAGACGCCAAGTCAAGAAAAGTTAATTTTATTAAATGAAATCTAAAATATTATTTGTTACATTTTCAACTGTTTGTAAAACTGTTAAACTACAACTACTTTATACTTGTATATATAAAAATGTAAAAAAATATATATTATATACGAATATTTGATGTACAAGTGTTTCATTTCTTCACTCATGTGCAAATATTTATTAAATCCTTAAATTTTTAGTGACCGTCAATCAGTGAATGTTTTAGTGGATGGTTAGTGAGGATCGGTCAATAATACAACTTTTAGTTATTTTGCGTCGACGTTTCGACAATATTTATTGTCATCTTCAGGACCTGTGTATGAAATACAATAGAAATATCAAACAAAACGAAACAATTAAATATTTGGGTGAACGTGTTGGTGATGTGAGTGTGTGCGTGCGTATGTATGTATCATTTTTTATGTGAAGACTTATGATAGTTTGTTTACATCTTCAAATTATCTTTACTATAATTTGCTTGCTTTCTTAAAGATAATTTGAAGATATAAACAAACTATCATAAGTCTTTACATAAAAAATGATACATACATACGCACGCACACACTCACATCACCAACACGTTCACCCAAATATTTAATTGTTTCGTTTTGTTTGATATTTCTATTGTATTTCATACACAGGTCCTGAAGATGACAATAAATATTGTCGAAACGTCGACGCAAAATAACTAAAAGTTGTATTATTGACCGTTCCTCACTAACCATCCACTAAAACATTCGCAAATATTTATGTTTAAACATTTAAGGATGAATGAACAAAGTCGATAAGTGGAAGGGGGAAGAGGGCGCCTCCAAAATCTCGCACAGGGGGCTGGGACGGCTAAGGCCGGCTCTGGAATAGAGTATCTTATTTCTTACGGGTCGATATAATTGCTTTTCTTCTATTTAATGTTATCTATTTGTTGTGGTGTAAGACAATTTGATAAATTTAAATTATGAATTAAATAAGTTTATTTAATTATAAAATGATTCGGATTATTCACTGGTGCTCGCTGGTATGTAACTACTTTAGATTGTTCTAATTTTCTTTAATTATTTCTTAATTGATTTATTAAAAGTTTGTCTTAATTGTTATTCTCAAGTTTTTTGTTTAATTTATTCTCTTTACTTTATTAGAGTTCACTGACATAGTTACCTCATTTAAAAAGCACGTGTTACTCCAAAATAGGTACTGCCAACTTAATCTTCTTGAGTTGATGTAACGTCTAATAATTGTGTATTGCGAAAATATCGTTAATTATAAAAATGATTATTCGTAAACTAGTAGGCCTAATTCTCTTCCATATTCTTTTATTTTCTTATTTTGTATTAAATTCTCTTCTTTCGATATTAAAATGGAATAATATTTCTCGTAATACAAATCAGTTAACCAGCCTTGTTACAATGATAGCTCAACAGTTGGTAACATGAGTTTTCGTCATCTCAGAAAATCAGATTAAATATTTACGTTACAATAATATAAACTTTGGGGGTTCTTTTGACTACAATTATTGATGCGAAAATGTCTTTTGTGAAGAAAAAAACATTGCAATAACATTTAAATATAATTTTACAAAGTAATAACTTAAATCTAAAGTGATGAACAGTTCGTATATTGGCCAGTGTCCGGTTTTGAGGTTAACCGATTTAGGCTATGTTCTTCAGGTTTATACATTAAGTACTAAGAAATTATAGTTTAACAAGAAATAATAATAATAGTGTTAGTGTTTATATACTGGGATAATATTAAAATTATTTCACCTGTGTATATAAAAATTTAACGTGTGATCAAAATCCTTAATTACTAATTAGTGTTAAGCTTTAAAAAATGCACACTGTACTTCCTTTCCGTTACACACTTTTATATTTCACTGTATTTATATATTCACTCTATTGTCCTTTAATTATTAAAACACAATGCACAATACTTGCGATTCACTGTAAGGTTACGTTCACATTCGAAGGTTATACTACTGTTTGTTTACATTCACCTAACCTCACTAGGGGTTCGAGATTCTATTTCGACTTTGAGGACAAGACTATTTATCCATTGGGTACGAGACTATTCACATTTTTTGTGTCACAGAGGAGGTGTTCTGTACTGTATGACCACCGGCGAACAACTAACTCCTTCGCGTTGCCTAACGGTCGCGTCACCTGACAGGTGACGGATTCTTATTGATTGAAAACCAATATTCCGTTTTTAATTACCACCATTTCATTTGATACATTCAAACAATTTCTGTTTTTAAGCGTCATGTTTTGGGTACAAGATTATCAACTAAGCGTCACTTTTTCTGAACAAATTTATAAAAATATTTTAGAATTGACATAATATCCTTACGCTACGTACAATTAAAAATATGTTACTACCATTAAACAGCATTTATATGGTGATCATTTTGAGACCTCATAAGGCATGGTCCTGTTCAGTAATAATAAAAATACCAATTTTTACAGACTGACTTAGTCTAGAATTCTCTATAAAATATTAAATATTTTGTTCCATCAGTTAATTCTTAGTTGTACAATTGGTTTTACTTTAACATTATATGGTTTAACAATAGTGATAATAATTATAAACATCAATTTATTATAAAAACCTAGTATTGCCATCCAGGCCAAATCATGTCCATGCTCGTTGGGACCTCAATTCCTTTCTCAAACTAAAATTACTTAATTCTAATACAATACAACAACTCTTAATTATCCCTTATGATCTACATTAGCTTACACAATATTTTTTATAATCTAATACAAGCTGTATAAAGTGTTTGTCAAAGTTGGCATCATTTTATGTACATTATGCCTGGTCTATTATTGACATTTCTTATTATTACCTTCTTACTCTACTAATATACATTATTTTATAATCTAGGCCTATACTATATAATTTAACAGGTTTTATTTACATAACTTGTTATCATTTTTCCTTCAAGTAAGTGTAGGCTTTTGTCTCATCAGTTTCTTACTATTTACATTATTATTTAGTTCCTAAATGTCAAGTGACAGGCATCACAAGAACAAAGTGATTAATTTTTAAAGGGGTGCACCATAAAGGGAAGCTCATCCTACACCTTGTAAATTAAGTTACGAGATGGAAATTGATAGATGGGCTTAGCACAGTCTCAAAAAAGTAAATAGGAAAAATCATGATTTGTCTCAATATTAAAAATTACCTTAATATTATCTACTTTAATATTTGTTATATTATAATATTTAATAATAATAATTTTCAATTTTAATATAATACATTAATTTTTAAATTTTAATTAGATTTTAACAAATTCAATGTGATTGCCTGGATTTCTTCTTTTGCCATGATGCTTCTGTATGTGTCCTTTTCTGAGGCGTATAATGTGTTGTGTATCATACACATGAACACACACACAAATATATTATGCATTCACACATCCACACATGCAATCTCAACACTTCAATTAAATTCTATCATCAAAACCATTATTTCTACTGGAATTTTTAAAATCGATTTTTTTTGGTGGAACACAATAATGTCTTCATAAACATTTGTAGGTGAGATGAGTTAAAATTAAGTTGTTTTGATTGTTCATCATCTTTTTTCACAGCACTAAACTTTATAGAATATTGAAACTTTCAGCTTGTGAAACTTACTTGTCTTTTCTTCTCGTACACGTTTCGGCGTTTCGCCTTCGTCAGTTTTGAGACAGTTTGAGACGAAGGCGAACACCACGCCGAAACGTGTACGAGAAGAAAAGACAAGTAAGTTTCACAAGTTGAAAGTTTCAATATTCTAAAAAGTAAAATTTAAGTAGGCTGTAGGCAGTTCTGAAAAAGATTTTATTGTGCGTATTTTTATAAGAAACACTTCACTTCATATTATAAAAGTAAAAATTACTTCTTTCCTTATTATGTGAAAAGACAAGTAACGGAGTTCCTAACTTACAGTAAACTAAAACTTTAATAGTTCAGTAGTTGCATGCCATAATTAATAGACCAATAGTCATTTGAAAGGAGTCTCCACATAAGATATAAGTTTCAAAGTTTATAAGTATTATGAATTTATTTTATAATTTTTCATTTAACCTGACTACGTTAATTTTTCCTTCTAAATAAACCTCTATTCTACCATCCTATTTTGTTCCATTAACAAGAAACAAACAAAAAATTCACGAAGAGATGGCATATGCAATCAAAACTAACAGAAACTTTGAGAAAAAATGCTTATTAAAAAATATTTAACTTGAATTTGATTTTCAGATTGTCCAATACAGACTTCATAGCCAAATGATAAAAGTGGGCAGTAAGTTACCAAGAGAAATAGGCAGTTTTATTTTTTAAACCATTATTTAAAAAACTGCCTATGACTTTTCAAGTTTGTATAAATTTCTTGACCAGCAAAATTAAAAAAGACATTCGGCATTGGTTTTATCAGCAGCAGCCTTCGAAAAAATCATTGAAATAGCCATTGTAGAGCTATCAGAGAATGGGGAGATTCATAGGGATACAAATATTTACACAGGTGCTGATGAAAGTTTATTCAACTTGTGGAGTGAAGTGAGAAGGGATGATACTGAAAAGTTTCCTACTTTCTATCCATTATATTATATTATATGCGTATAATGTCATATAAAACATATTGTTACGTTACGAAAACGTCCCATAAATTAACAATAAGAAGGAGTTTAACTAAAGAACAATATTAATAAAATAAATAAACAGTTTGTGAAGAAAGAGAACTTCAAACATCATGGACAAGTGACCTACAACAAGTATCAACTATAAGTCATCATTGACTGACCAACTAATGTTTTGACGAGACATTAACCCCATAGATTATGTTAGTGAGGGAGTAAATGCAAACTATTTAAAGAAAAAAACAAATGTGTAAAACCCAGAATATAATGTAAAACATGTCATTAGATGATAACCAACATGTAAACCTATGAGACCAAAGTAGTCATATAAAATGTATTATCATGAAATTCTTATGAATTATAAATAAAAATAATGTCATAAAAAGAAAGTAGGAATGTTATATGATAAGTAATGTATAAAAGAAAGAACCAATTGTTATGGAATTAACCACGTATAATGCAAAATATGAAGAGTACTAGGGAGATGCATAACCCATAAAGGTATGAACATAAAATATGTTTAATTAAGCTCAATAATAGCTTATTAATGGTGAATAAGTAAAAAGAAAGAAATTATGTCAATAAATAAATGTGATAAAATACTTATAAATAGGTCTAAATGACCAAAGACTTAAAAATATTAACTAGTAAGAAGTATGTGAAGGTTGTTTATTTGTGAATCAAATATAAAAACAATTGCTGTTAAAGCATACAGAAATAAAATACATGAAATAAGGATGGAATAAACATCCAATAAAGTAGATAACATACTAACCGTCTGTATCTTATTATCTTGTTCTTGCTTTATTACCATTAATTTGTCATCTAAATTATCATTTATTTGTTTCTGAACATCTTTCAGATCTTCTCTCCATTCAAGGCGTAATTCTTTTTGTTTATTTTCTAATCTAATGGCTTGTTCATGTAGGGCTTGCTTAACTTTGCTTTCGAGTGTATCAATACGTGTATTTGTGTCGATAATTTTTTCTACTAATTGCTTATTACTATCAACTATATTTTGTTTTAATTACTTTTTTAAATTTATATTATCTTGCTTTAATTGTACATTATCTAATTTCAACTCTTCTAAACTTTCTACTATTTTTATAGTATGTTGCTTAAAATTTTGTTTTAATTGTACATTTTTTAGTTTTAACTCTTCTACATTTTCGGTTATTTTTTCTATATCTTGCTTCAACTCGCCTAATTTATTATTTAAATCTTCTTTTAAGTTCTCGGCAAGCTTTAAATTCTCTTGTCGTAAATTTACTCTCACTTCGTCAATCCAGCCGTGCATTATAGCTTTAAATGCCTCCATATCAAACTTTTTTGCTTCTGCCATGTAGAATATATTTTTTTTTTATTATTATGTTTTAAAATATTATTATTATGGAACCGTTAACTAATTTTACTTATTAATTATTATTAGTCTTCCTATTACAATTACACCTTTAAATGATATTCATTCGTTAAGCGCCAGTTGTGTTGTAATACACAACAAAATGAAATACGATAATATTTTGTAGGAATCTTAACTACTATACTCATTACATTTTACCACACTTGTATTTATAGAGCATACATTTAGCTAAACAAAATTTAAATAGTAAAATGGTCGTGTCGGGCTACACATTCAGGGCGACAATTTTATTTGACACATTAATGCAATATAATTAAGCATGTGTCAATTATACCCCACAATTTGGAGTATACGTTATATAACATAACAATGATGTTAGGTGTAATCGTAATAACAAGAATGTGTAATAAGTTTTAAATATTTACATTATTTATTGAACAATATCTTGCCTTCTTTCGGTAATAGAAAAACTCATTATTCTTCGCTTGTGCGAATCTTTTGTACGCGACTTCTGGTTGACAATTACATTAAACATGGTATACAGAAATCTTATTATCTAATCTTAACTATCAAATATTTTGCTCTCGGCTTACTCATTCAGTGTGGTTATTTTTGCAGTCGCTTACTAATTTATTTCAACAATGAATTTACTTTTATTTCAATTTCTTTAATCTTACTTTGATTTTTTTTTCTCTACTGCATAAGCATTTTTAACTAAATAAAGAATTTATAAATTACTTTAAATTATTTCATTTCCAAATCAAGTATTGATCTTATTAAATTTACGTTAGATTCAAATCCTAATTTACATAAATGAAATATTATTCTAAATTAAAAAATCAGTCTTTACACTACTATGTACAATTTAATTATTTATATCAACAGTTCGAATGTCTCTCATTATAGTTTTTAATTTAGTCTTTCAATTGTAGGTAATTATACGACTTTTTATCACCTCGTTTTATGTGGTACTTTCCGGCGTGTCCCCCACTTGGTCCTCAGTTCGTGTCATTCGGTTCCTCGTACAGGATTCCACTGCATGTACTCCTTAACCGTTGTCTCTCCTCACATCATGGACTGTAGGTGTGTCCATAGAACCTTCGCTTTGACTTCCAGTCCATCCTGTAATGCTTACGGTAGATTTGAGACAGCATTGCTGACTGACATAGCCTCCTGCGGCAACAGAAGAAGACAGCTTTATTAGTGCGACCTGGTATTTATAGCCACATCGTGCAAAAGCTCCTGTCTGAACAGTATTTGTCTTGTCAGAGTTTGTCGAACGCGTCCTTACTCCCACTCTTGTTCGATTAAATAATTTTGCCTGTCTTCGCGAATTGTGAAGTCTGTTTTACACTATATGATGCTCAATCAGTCGCTAATTTTCATATTTTTATTACATGTAACTTACACTTTTTTATTGTAATTATTCAGAGAGTTATTCACTTTTTTTCATTGTATTTTCACTTTACGTTATTGTCTCACGGTTTTTAAAACCATTTGTGCATCTTTATTTCCTACACACTTTGGTGTATTTTGTTTTACATTATTGTACATATTTTCCTTATAATTAAAATAATACTTAAAATCTAACATCATTTGAATAGGGGTTGTTACTGTTCAGGCACGGACAGGTTTCACGCACACATACTAAATACATATGTACACACAGCTACCGACAGGTGGCCAGATATGCGTGTCCAACTTTCCATGCATGAACTGTGCTGTGCCCTTTTTTTATACAATCCAGCTTGCAATCTGAATCATGTTTATCACCCATATATTTATTTATTTTTATTAATTATTTTGGCAATGCAGAGTACCGTATATGGGTGTACTGTTGCAATATACACACACACACACACACACACACACACACACACACACACACACACACATTCATCAAATGTGTATTCATCATAAACAATATTGTTATCAAAACAAGAATTAATCAGCCAACATAACAGGTGGATCCTTTAGCACAGTAAATGATATAATTCACAAATATAAGTGTGTGTCCACAGGGCTGGTTCTAACCATACCTTAATCATTATAAATGTAAAAGAAAAATTACTGCTCATCCTTATAGTTTTATATTGACAAATATATATATATATACACACACACAAACACACACATATATATATATATATAGATCTTTATGCACTCTGTATGAATCATCATTAGCAAATACTATAGCAACAGTTCACTTAATTAGTAGAACAATGGATCCTTTATAAGTTTAAATAAAACATGAGTTAGGGTAGTAAGTTATAAATTAATTATGTGACAGTTTAAGTATAGCTTTTAACAATTAAAATATTACTCATAAGTTACAAATTTAAATTTTACTTTAAATTATAAATTCTTTTAGATCCATTTTAAATCATTACAAAAATTCTAATCAGTTTTTAAAATTGGATTTCAATTAGGAATTACAATTAAATTATTTGAAAAGGTTAACTGCCGCTTTCAACAGATTACATCTTGATCACTCATTACAATTTCAATTGTGAAAAGTTTAATTACACTGTTACTTAATCGAACCCTGTGTGATACCCTTACGAGAATGTTTGTACAAGAATCTGTAATGTCATTTAAATTAAATAAAAATCTGTGCACTGCTTCTTACTGATTGAATAAATTGAAATCTCCCACTTGTTTTAAAGACTGACTTAGCAATCTGAAGAGCACTCTGGTTGAGATGGGTGGTGTGTCGGAGGTCTTGAAGTTTCAATTCATCTAAGGGGTCAGCGATATTCTGGGATGCTGTGAAACAAGCTGGTTCATCTGACGGCTTCGGAGAGTAGAGTTTTGTCTTGCTCTGCGTATGGTGACCGATGACATAGTCACCATCTAAGCGACCCCTATCTCTCGTCTTAAGCGAGGACCCTGTAAAAATATTGTTTGTAGTTGCCGTCGTTAAATAAGATTCAACTCCCACAATTTCTTGCCACCGAACACACTCCACACTCAATGTCATAATCTTGTTAACATTTCAAGTGCATTTAATTATACGAACTTTTAATTAACAGGAGTTTTAGCAGGAATTTTAAATCTCAATAGCTGCAAGTTACATATAACCTTTTTATTGAATATTACATTTATTTTTTAATTATGAAACCATTTTAATGGCAAATTCGCCACGTGCTCACAGTTACCGGAAGCAACGTGCAATTTAATGCACAGCAGAAAGCATTACAAAAAAAATTGACTCTACACACTTGGATCACCCACATGTACACACAAATGTAACATAATGCCCATTGTTAAATTAATGGCGAATAAAATAATTACTAAACTGAAACGACTTTACTATACTACTCCATCTTAGTAGATAGAAGTTTACGCAAAAGACCGGTGACTTCCCTTGGACCGTCAGATGAGTATCGCTTGAGAGTTGTGAAGAAAATGGGATGAATATCACATCTCGTTAACCAACCAAGGTACGCAAAATCAAGTCAGAAATTGCTATCTATCAAGAGGTCAGCTGACAGAGCGGCCGGCTGAATTACTTCGCCACAGCGATGCACTGCCTGACCGAATTACGTCGCGCTCAAGGTCACGGCAGTTTTACATAGTCGCTGATTCCCGCAGACTAACGATCAAGGGCGCCTAGTCTCACGCGGCGGCAATTCAAATTTAAAACCTTGCCGGGAATCTCTTAGTCCCGGCACACTACAGGTCAAATAGACACAAATTCAAGTACACTAAAACTCGTTTATCCGAATCGCGTTTATCCGAAAATCCGGTTTATCCGAAACAACTATGAGTAAACTTTAAGAATACATGAAAGCATTTTCGTGTCGCTATAATCTATATTTAATAGCGTAGACAAGAGATTCCACGTGACATAAAGTAGAAAGCTTAGGCAAAAAGCTATGACTGATTACTGTACGAACAAGCAATAGGACTGTTCCAGTAATATAGAGACTATAAATTACAGTGCGGTGCCGTTTTATTGTTTATTGTGTCATATTCACTGTAAGTAACTTTTAAATTATTATTAATAAATAAAGTTACTGTACTTACATATGGATTATTATTTAAATAAAAGTTTCGGTTTATCCGAATTGTCGTTTATCCAAAACGGGCGTGGTCCTATCAAATTCTGATAAACGAGTTTTCAGTGTAAGTCTAAATTGAAATATACGACAGAAAAGTCTGTTCTTAAATAATTCAGCATCGAAAATGTCCTTTAAAGAGTGAGTGAAATAAATGTTCATTAGCGAAGACGTCGAAACAGAATGTATTTAGATAAGAACTAAATAGAAGCCAGGAGAGTCACACAAGAAACGAAAAGAAAAACCAGTTACCTTCTTGTATGTCTAGTGAGATGAAAAAAGTAACTGAAGACACAAATGAGATGTAGAACATGGCTTACATGTATTAGAGAAGTACGACAAACAAAGAAAAGTTAGTCAAGAACTGTGGTTAAGACGGAAAGAGGCAGTCTGAGTACGTAATTGCGTATTAAAAGTGTACAAAAACTAAACATTTTGTAGGTGATGCACAATAAATCGAATAGTTACAGATAGTCATATGTTAAAACAAAACAAAACAAAAACTAATAACCGAGTCCTCTCCCATAATACTGGAGAATCTAAGAATCTCAGTACCTTTTCTTTATCCGTGCTGCGACTACGTCTTTGATGTCTTACGACATGTTTCGGGAACACGTTCCCATCATCAGGTAAAATCGTTTTTTCTTCTAGTTCATAACGAACGTGTCAAGAGTATAATAATTAAAACACATAAATACACAAACACATAACACAATGAGTACGATAGAACTCAGTCCACGTAACAGTGCGCACTGCCGTACTATAACTGACCGCGTAGTCAAACTATATATTCGGCTGGTGTACACAAGCGTTATCACTCTTCAATACAGTATCATATAAACAATGAGATTTAAATGATAATTGATCATTAAGCAGTAGGTTTGGTTGAAATAAAAACGCTTTATATATTTCATATTCTTCCATGGCATCCATGTATCGGCTCTTACTGCATATATGTATGGGCGTAAAGTTAACTGTGAAACCACTATAACTGTGATTGCTGTTTACCAGATGTAAAGCAAAGTTGGATTTGATTGACTTGATGCTCTTTTTTGGCAAATGTTCTTTGTATCTATCTTTAAATTTCCTGCCCGTTTATCCTATGTAGAATTTATCACTTTCACTACACTGGATTCTATATATGCCAGAACTGTTTTCGGTTGTTTTTTGTGTTCGAGGTTTTAATATGTTCAATATGTTATTAGTAGTTTTGAAGGACACGATGATGTCTAATTTCCGTAATTCATTTTTTATTATATTAGGAATCATATTAGTATATTCAACTGAAATATAACGGTTCTTTTTACCATCTAATTTTGATTTTCTTTCCATTTTATTCCTATGTTTGCGTATTAAGTTATTATCTATTGTATGATCTATTATATCAACTTTATATCCATTATTGACAGCTATATGTTTAATAATATTTACGTCATCTTGAAAATCTTCCTGGTTCATAGGTATAGTTAAAAGTCTATTTACGAAAGCATTAAAAGATTTGCTGTGTATATGAGTGGATTGAATCAGCATGGACAGTTATATCCGTGGTAGTGGGTTTTCTGTATATTTTATATGTGATACAATCAGCGTTTCTTCGAACAGAAAGGTCTAAAAAGTTTAGGCAATTTTAATTTTCTGCTTCCATGGTGAATTTTATGTTGTTATTTATGTTGTTCATGTATTTGAGTAACATGTCCATTTGTCTACAAGTGCCATAAAAAACCATGAACGTATCGTCAACATATCGCGTTTATGAGATAATTTTATCGTGGTAACTGTTACAGTTAGATAGTAGATAATTATTTTCATAAACGTTAAGGTATATATCTGCCAGTAATCCACTTAAAGGAGACCCCATGGCCAACCCTTCTCCTTGTTCAAAAAACTTGCCGTCAAACGTAAAATAATTTTGTTTCAACACTATTCGTAATAGGAAGATTAATTTGTTAATTTCCTGTAGATTTAATATTGCCGTATTAAGTAAATTGTTTATGAGAATCTCTATTGTTTCTTGTATAGGTATATTTGGGTATAAATTGACAATATCAAAAGAAACCAGCTTATAACTCGGTAATAAGTCGATGGAATTAATTTTGTTTATGAAATCTTTATTGTTCTTGATACTATGATTATTCTCTAGCTTTATAGTGTTTTTTATTATATGTTGAAGTTTTTTTTGCGATTTTGTAACCAGGTGCCGACGTGTAGTTAACTAAGGGACATATTGGCATGTTGTCCTTATGTATTTTTGGCAAACCTGTGAATGTGGGTGCCTGTGCATTTATTTGTTTAATATGGTGTCTAACATTTGCGTCAAATAAATTTATGCATTTGTTCACAGCGGAATTTAGTTCCTTTGTGTACTTGCTGGTGGGGTCGTGCTCAAGTGTCTTAATAATGTTATTGTTAATAAATTCATAACTTTTCTGCGTGTAATCTGCTTGACTCAATATAACTACAGTATTGCCTTTATCGGCTTTGGTAACTATTGCCTTATTTTCATCAATCTTTTGTTTTATTGTTTTCATAAGGTTGAGCTCTTTCTTGTATTTTAGAAACTGGTTTTTATCCATCCATTTTATCCTGACTTTAGCCATCCATTTTCAATATGCGATCCAATTTATTGTTGATTACCGATCGTGTTACTTGTTGGGTTTCTTGGTTTTTAATGCATTTTATAGCAGTTTCAGCATTTATAACTCCACGTAATAGGCTGTTTTTGCTAAGTTTAGGTAAGTTATATTTTAAACCTTTAGATATTAATTCTGTCTCGTCATTAGATAATTCGATATTGGTATAATTTACTACGCGTTTATAAAAGTTATGTTTACAATTTATGTTATCATACGTGTGTTGTTTCTTGTATAGGTTATCAAACTTCTTAATGTGTTTCGATATAATGACTTTAATTACTTCTCTTATCTGTGCTTCTATCAATTCCATAACATTGCTAATGATAGCTGGATGCAAACTGTTTTAATATTTTCAAATGTGCAATATACAAAATACGGTTTAATCTGTCATAAGACACAAGAAGAAGCAAAAATTCGAAAAGATGTAAGCCAGGGTTGCAAACTTTCTCCAGCATTGTTTAGTTTATATATACAGGACGCTGTTAGCAAAGTAAATGACCAAACGGATTGTGGAATAAAAACGCAAGCAGAGAGAATTAACGTGTTAAGATTTGCAGATGACATTGCAATTATAGGTGAAAGTGAACAGGAGTTAAGCGTCAATTACATATAATGGATTAGGTTTTGAGCAAAGAGTAGAATTTAAGAATAAATATTAATGAAACTAAAGCGAATGTCTGTAGTAAACACGGACAGTCCAGCATGCATGTATTGCTGAATTGAATGTTAGAGAGATCACGTACTTAGGAAGTAAAATCACAGAAGACGGAGGAAGTAAAAGAGAAATTTTGAATAGGATCGGACAGGCTATCGAGCATCAGGTCCTGAAAACACTTCCAATGAATGCCTGAGGCTCCAGTTTGACAATAGGTGTAATAAGTAAGGAAAATCGTTTTCAGAAATTTGTCTCCGTTTTGAACTCTGGAGGGCTGAGTTTAATACACACTATAAGCTGATTATGTAGAACAGCAAAATAGGATTTTGTTGGTTATGAAATTGATGAGAATCGATGCGCTTGTAACGAAATACATCACGCATCGATAATACTCCCTTCACCTTACAACAATTGCGACCAGTAGCGTGGCATCCATGTAACCGCTGTTGTCGGCGGCAACAGTCCTGGAGACGAAAGAAAATAATTATATCAGAGAATAAACACTTTAGTTACTAAATAATTTGAAACCAGTACAATATCAGTAGGGAAACTTGAAGAAAAACGTGCATTGCTCTCGAACTGCTGGGCATTTGCACTGTCTTGTGTTGCCGGCTCAGATATCGGCAATATTTTACTGCATGTGATCATTGACCTCGTAGCAGTTGTCATTGTACAAACGGGAGGGGGGCACATTCGTCCACCCAATGTGTTGCCGCTGTATAAACCGACAAAACTCTCAGTTAGCAGCTATGTTCGTTTCGGAACCAACGGGCAGCAGTTACTACTTACCTATTTGTGTTTTGTTCGTTTACTTATGTGTTTCTCTGTACATATTTATTATTATTATTATTTCGATGATTTGCGTCCTCATTTTTTCTGTGTAAGTATAATGGAATCAGAACCGAAACCCTCTTCTTCTGCCAGCAAAAGACAGAAAATACTCTAAAAAGATATTTTAGCTCTAAAAAGAATATTCGGGCTCTAAAAAGAACATTTGGTACTAGGAAAAATTCGAATTCATTTTTAGCTTAAGTTTTAGGCCTATCACAACCGGCAACAGGTGTTATGTACCCACGCGACGCCACTGATTGTGACAGAAATTTGTAGGAAAGGCCTATCGAAACAAAAGAACACAAAGCAAGGTAAATATTGTACTACTGGTGAGAGTATACATCCTGCTTACGCTGGGTAAGGCTTGGAAGACCTAAATATCGATGGGTTTTACTTAAATAACTGCTATTACTTATAGTTTTGGAAGAATACAAAAAATAATATCGCACAAAACCTATTAAAATCCTGAAAAGGCTGCAACTGATAGTACAGTGTGTTTCCTTGTTTATTCAATACAAGTTTAGAAATAGCGCTTTAAGCTTGAATACAACTGAGGAGAGAGGAATCTTAGTTGAAGGTGAAATACCGTTGCCTCTAAGCTGTACTGTAAATTATTATTTACAACTCAATTTTCTGTAAGTGTTGATGTAAGTTAATAATTTAATGGTGATGTAAGGCTCAGATAGCTTGTCAGTTCTTATGAGAAGATTTCATGTTATTTCACCATAAATGACTTTGCAAATGTAGAGTAAACACACATGCGCACATGCGCGCACGCGCGCGCACACACAATATTTCGTGGTCAGTAATGTATCGATCGATGACATCAAAACGATTCGGTGTTTTTAAAAATGAAAGTAGGAGTGTCAATAGAATAGAAGTAGGCCTATCTAAATATCTAAGAGTATACGAAGCATTAGGTTGGGAGAAACCAACTGAAGTACCCCGCAGTAAAAAATGTAAAATTTATATTTACAAATTTTAACTTTGTTCGACGTACAAAAATTATAAGAATTTTGATTATTTCTTGTTGAAAAATGTTTTTAACAATGACTAGAAAAAGTTTGGTAGAAAATCATCTTTAGTCCATGGATTGGAAGAACTGAGTCTGAAAATAAGACTACAATGGAAGAAATAGTTTGGGACTACCTAAAAAGGTGAAAATTATGAAGGGAATGGAAGATAAAATGCTCATGTAGGAGAGACAGTGAAGGACTGAACAGTGAGAAGTTGGAAAAAAACAGTTTCACTCATTAGAAAAAAACATTGGAACACTGGAAAAAACAGTTCGACTTAAAAGTACTGTGACGGCATATTGCCGTAACGTATAACTTTAAAACTAGGCGTTTGGCCTAGACAAAGCAAAAATGTGCTGGACCCAGACTGACAGGACTCGAAATAAAACTCCCATTTAACAGTAACAAGTTATTGTTTTATTAGCGTTTTCTTATATGACATGTTTCACGTATTGTTCAACTAATTGAAATTGTACGCGTATTCTGCTACCAGTGTTAATCCTGAGCAAATTACTCGTACATATTTAAGTCATCAAAATAATTTATACTAACACAATAACTAATTCAACAATTCAACTTCAAAATTCTAAATGCAGTATTGTATTGGTACCTTTTAATTCAACGCAATGACGGAAGAAAGAGACTTCCGAACTGAAATAATCAGAATGATAAATCACAGCATTCAAATACGATAAAAATTATTAACTCTAAACCTCATGTTCGTACAGCGAATCATATCTTTTGTTTAAAGAAAAATTGTTACAAAAGGTTGCCACTGATTATCATTAAAACAAAATTTCACTTAATGAAAGTTCTATCAGTTTTGTTGTGATCAAGAAAAACTGGCAATATACATTTCGTTTAGACAACTGATAATAACTGTAACTGAAATTAAATTTCCTGATTACATAAATTCAGTATTTTTATGAATTCGCCTGCTATACAAGAATCCCTATTCCATTACTGCATATCAATCTATGTCAGTAGTATTCTGTACAATGTTTGAGTGTCCAGTTAATTGCTATATAACAATCCCTATTCCATTACTGCATATCAATCTATGTCAGTAGTATGCTTCACAATGTTTGAGTGTCCAGCTAATTACTATACAAGAATCCTTATTCCATTACTGCATATCAATCTATGTCAGTAGTATGCTTCACAATGATTGAGTGTCCAGTTAATTGCTATACAAGAATCCCTATTCCGTTACTGCATATCAATCTATGTCAGTAGTATTCTGTACAATGTTTCAGTGTCCAGTTAATTACTATACAAGAATCCCTATTCCGTTACTGCATATCAGTCTATGTCAGTAGTATGCTTCACAATGTTTGAGTGTCCAGCTAATTACTGGAAAAGAATCCCTATTCCATTACTGCATATCAATCTATGTCAGTAGTATTCTGTACAATGTTTGAGTGTCCAGTTAAGTGCTATACAAGAATCCCTATTCCGTTACTGCATATCAATCTATGTCAGTAGTATTCTCTACAATGTTTGAGTGTCCAGTTAATTGCTGGACAAGAATCCCTATTCCATTACTGCATATCAATCTATGTCAGTAGTATTCTGTACAATGTTTGAGTGTCCAGTTAATTGCTATACAAGAATCCCTATTCCATTACTGCATATCAATCTATGTCAGTAGTATGCTTCACAATGTTTGAGTGTCCAGCTAATTACTATACAAGAATCCTTATTCCATTACTGCATATCAATCTATGTCAGTAGTATGCTTCACAATGATTGAGTGTCCAGTTAATTGCTATACAAGAATCCCTATTCCGTTACTGCATATCAATCTATGTCAGTAGTATTCTGTACAATGTTTCAGTGTCCAGTTAATTACTATACAAGAATCCCTATTCCGTTACTGCATATCAGTCTATGTCAGTAGTATGCTTCACAATGTTTGAGTGTCCAGCTAATTACTGGAAAAGAATCCCTATTCCATTACTGCATATCAATCTATGTCAGTAGTATTCTGTACAATGTTTGAGTGTCCAGTTAAGTGCTATACAAGAATCCCTATTCCGTTACTGCATATCAATCTATGTCAGTAGTATGCTTCACAATGTTTGAGTGTCCAGCTAATTGCTATTCAAGAATCCCTATTCCATTACTGCATATCAATCTATGTCAGTAGTATTCTGTACAATGTTTCAGTGTCCAGTTAATTGCTATACAAGAATCCCTATTCCATTACTGCATATCAATCTATGTCAGTAGTATTCTCTACAATGTTTGAGTTTCCAGTTAATCGCTGGACAAGAATCCCTATTCCATTACTGCATATCAATCTATGTCAGTAGTATTCTTTACAATGTTTGAGTGTCCAGTTAATTGCTGGAAATTTAATGATGTACACAATATATATTTTAATGTTTCTTGTCATCAATATTAATACATTTTAAATTACATTAACATTTCTCTGCATCATTAAAACAGGATAATTAGGCTAAGTTTGTATGTATTTAGCAAAACGTGTCACTGAGCTAAGAAAATGCTTATGCTGTATACAGATACAGGATATATCATATATGAATGACTTGAACTTTATTAGTCTATCAGCATGTCCTTTTGCTTTTGTAGCTGTTGAAGTGTAGTTGTGATTGCTGGATTTGAATATATGGAAGTTTTTCACCTGTTTTTCTGAAGAATTTGGATTTCAGTGGTAACCTTTGGTGCCGCTAAGTAGACGTGGTGCTGGTTGTGAAGAAGTGTTTGATGATCCTCTTTCTGGGTGGCGGTCCTTCTAGTTTTTTCAGGGTAGGATTACATGTGGCTGACGGCATTGGGGGGGAGCTCTCTAGTTGACATCTCCGCCGATGTAATGACTCTCAAACATAAAAATGTAAACATAAACAGACGGTGTTTGTTGACACGTAAACATTGCACACTTAAAATGTAAACATAAACATTCCGAGTTCGTTGACACGTAAACTGTTTTTCCTTTCGTGAGTAATCGTTCGTTAATAAGATATGAATTAGCTTAATCGATTAAATGGTTAGACTAGTAATGGTAAATGTGAAGGTAAGTATGTATTATAGGTTCGATTCCTGTTAATTCATATTTTTGTTAAAAATCTTTTTTATAAATATTTAGGAGAAGGGATAATAACATATTCTTTTATAATTATTAACAACGTTGTTTGGTATTTGTCATTGTAAAGTACAATCGGAAACCATGACGCCACTTAAATCTGTAATATTTTTTTTTACAGTATGGACAAAATGTTTAACGGATAACACAACACAGTTTCAATTGGATCAGATTAAACGTTACTTATATGAATATGGATATCTTTATACGAAAGATAAAACGTCATTGCAATTAGTACATGATTCAGATGTTTCCAATGTCCTCCTTATATTTCAAGAATATTACAAATTACCTGCTGACGGCAAATTAAATAATGAAACTCGAAATTTAATGTTAACCCGTAGGTGTGGTAATACCGATATTCTTTCTGATTATAGAAAGAAATCGTTCCATTTCATCTTCATTTAAATGGAACAAACCTATAGTAACGTGGCATTATTATTTAGCAAATCAAACGGTTTTAGAAGTAACAGAAAAAGCTTTTTTATTATGGGAAGAAAAATCGAGAATTCATTATATACACGATAGAACAAACACAGATATTTTGATTTCTAATAAGCGATTAAAACATACAGTATGATGCAAAAAGAATCATGGCAATGTACTATAGAGTTTGACGGTGAAGGAGTCAGAACAGCCCATGCATATTTTCCTGATTATAATAACTCAAGACGAGAAATTCACATTGACGAAGATGAAAGCTGCTCATATTCGATCGATAATACTAATTTCTCAGACAGACCGAGTTTGTTTTCTACGTTAATTGGTCATGCAATAGGATTATCACATTCAGATGTATCAGATTCTGTTATGTTTGCATATTATAATGATAAAATTGAGTTAAGTGATGATGGCATTTTAGCTGTTCAAATTTTATATGGTAAATCGCAAAATACTTCTGTAGTACCTATTATAGAAACATTACCACCACCTTCTATACCTTTAATAGAAGATGATCAGTCTAGTGATACTAATCAAGTTGATCTCTGGCAGTTAAAGGTATTAAGTTAATATGTTTTTAATTGCTAATAAACGTTTTTATATACTACATGATAAATGGTTATGGATAATAAATTCAAATGAAATGACATATCCTAAGCCAGTTATAATAACTAATTGGTTAACTTTTCTTCCTAAGAATTTTTCAAAAATTATTCCTGTGTATCAACGACCTTCTGTCGAGATAGTAATGTTTGCTGATTCACTCGTATATATGTTTGATTTAATGAGTCTTACATTTAATCATGGGTATCCAAGACATCTTCAATCTCTATTTAACATACAACCGAATAATTTGCATTCTGTATTTAATAGTAATATAGGTAAAACTTTTATATTTCACGATGATAATTACTATAGAGAAGTGAACGAGTGTACTTTTACTATTAAGTCATATATCAGAAACGTTTCGTGGCATACCGCCCAAAATGGATTCCTCGTTTACGTTTACAGACGGTAACTTGTACTTCTTCAAGAACAATACTGTACTGTATACGTATTTAATGAGTTTAGAGGTGAGTTAGTCAAAACAGAGAAAATAAATCTATCTATATTTGGATTGAAATGTATAAATGATGATATATTAATACAGTTGAGGGATTTAATATTAAAATTAATAGTTCAAAGAAAAAAAAGTAAAAAATAAGTAGTGGTATAACATTACGTGATTATTCAATTTTGATTTTGTTAGTTGTGAAGAATACGTGGAGCTGTTAACATGGAGACAGGAAATATTCATGCTTTCAATTGGTGTATACATTGCATAGAACCTGTTGATTTAACGTTTAATGAAATATGTTATTTTGTAAATAATGAATTTTCTGAAGCAAATGTTATTATAATTGAAGATGAACAAATTATCAAGATACAATTCCTTGTTGTTTATTCTTAACAAAGTAACCTCTGATAACTAAGGTCATAGACGTAAATTAATAAATTATGTTTCTTTATATTTCAGTTTTTAATTTGTTGTTGTACTTTGAATAATGAGTATCAGGCAGGCGATAAGTGATGAAATGCATAAACAAGCGAGAAGGAATTTTTTCTACACGCAATGTCGAACTGAAAGGTATTCACGATTTGTATCAAGCTGACCTTGTAGAAATGATTTCTTTTTCAAAGTTAAATAAAGGTTATAAATATATATACTAACAGTGATAAATTGTTTTACTATATTTGCATTTGCAGTTCCGTTGAAATCAAAAGCCTCACACGAAATTGTGAAAGCTTTAAGTCCTATACTACATACAAACAAAATGAAACATTTGCAAACTGATAAAGGAAAAGAATTTTACAATTTACCGATTCAACAATTATTTAATCGTTACAATATAAATCATTATTCGACTTATTCAGATAAAAAAGCCTCTATCATTGAACGTTTTAATCGTACTTTAAAAAACCATATGTGCAAGTGGTTTACTACCAGTGGAAAGTATACATGGATCGAAGTACTTCCTCAGTTATTGAAAAAATATAATAATACTGTACATAGAACTATAAGTATGAAACCTAAAGATGTCAATATATATATAGTGAGAAAAGGGTATTAATACAAATAAATAAAAAACTATTATCTGTTAATAAGAAACCTGCGAAATATAAAGTTGGGGTAGAGTGAGAATTAGTAAATACAAAAAAATTTTTACCAAAGGTTATTTACCAAATTGGACAAACGAAATATTTACAATTCATAATATTAAACAAACAGTACCTAGAACATAAACATTAGAACAACTGCACTTGTCATGTGACTCCCCAGCACCTGGGGGCCTGTGGTTAATTCCCTGCTGGCAAGCGAAGGAGCCTGTTTCTCCATCCACGGTGGCTCACTTTCTGCCATTTCCACCCAAGACATGGGTCATCGTGGCGCGAGGGTCAACCGGTATTTTGGCTAAATTTAGACTGATGTTAACGACATAAAGTGTGTGTCTTACGATATTACAAAACGGAGACACTTTTTGCCATCAGCTGACCAAGGCAGTCAAATATTATACTACGATGGAGTCAAATGACTGACGCCTAGTCACTTATCTACTTTAGAGTCAACCTGTTTTCTCTATGCGTTAATTACGTCACTGTTTGCTGACATCAGTAATTTCTGTAATAAAATATAAATTTACCGTAAGTATAAAACAACTTAAAAAAATAATTAAATGAAAGTTACCGAGAATAATTTGTGACAGCGTACATAAAATGATTAACGAGAAAGTAATCATTGTTACAACTGAAGAAGCCGGAAAAACAGAATGGAAACTGAATCAAACTGGAAACTCAAACGATTGATCAATTCTCTCTGAAATAGTTACTTATACTTTAACAGCAGTTCCCCTAACAGAAAATTTTCAAGAGTAAAACGAATTAAACTTAGTTCACTGTACTCAGCAACTCCTTACGAAACAGGTTCATTGTGTAGTTTAAGACTACTTTGACTAGTTAAACACCCCAAAAGCACCGAAATTATATATTTGTGTACACAAATTAATATATCCCCACCAAAAGATGCACTAAATATAACTTGATTTGAACTTTTTATTATTACTAATACTGTACTTATTTGTTATTGTTATTATATTTTTGACTAAACTGTTTTAAAGAAATTGCATTACCATAATATTCTAACACATATTTTCAGGCCCAATTACCCACAGAGGCGTTCCAAACTCTAATACGTTTTCATGTATTGTATATAAAAATACTTTCCTCCATGAACGGATTTTGGGGGAGTGGCACAAAGTTGGCTTATCACCCCAATTACTGCTGCCTAAAGGCCGGTTTACTTTCTGTACAATGTCTCCACCACCACAGAAATAAACATCAACGTTTTTAAGTTACCGCTAAAGAAACTAATAAAATACAACACATCGAAATTTATAAATAAAGTGTATTTCCACATTTCAAAATAAATACAGGTGTAACACAGGGTGATGGTATCCCCAATTCTTTTCAGCTGTGTCCTGGAGAAAGTATTGAGAACTTGCAATGAAAAATTAAAGGAATGCAAGATTTCACCAATAATGTTGCGAAGAAGGAACAAACGTATTGAAATAAACTATTTGGCATTAGCTGATAACTTTGCTATACTTTCTGAACATCTGACATCTGCAGTAACACAGGTTAATTTTTTAGAGGACATAGCCAGTAGGACAGGATTAGGAATTTCTGCAGAAAAAAAAACAAATTTCTCACGAACATTAAAAATGCACCAAACTTCCTGGTAACAGATATTGGTCGAATAGAGAGGGTTACAAAATTTAAGTATATAGGAGAAATAATTAAAGGGAATGGTTCAGAAAAATCTGCTGTAGAAGGAAGGATTCATAAGATGGAAAGGGGATATGGTATAACTAAAGATGTTTCCAATAAAAGCGAAAATAAGGCACTACAGTACAGTAGTGAAGCCAGAATGCCTATATGCAAGTGAGTGTCTAGCATTGACTAGGCAAACTAGAAATATTGGAAAGACGAATTATTAAGGAAATATTAGGCCCACGAAAACTTCAGAAGGTTGGAAATTAAGAAGTAATAGTGAAGTACAAAGTATAGAAAATATAACAGAAACAATGAGAAAAAGAAGACTATTATGTTTTGAACATTTATATAGAATGAACGACAATAAGTTAACAAAGCACATCTTCAAATAACTGTGGGGGAAGAAATCTACATCAAGTTGGATTAAAGAAGTCCAGAAGGATTTAGAAAAAAATAATATACACGCAGAAGAAGCAATTAAAAGATAATTTTTTCTGGTAAAAGTGTTAAAACTGGAGCGAGTCCAGGGTAGGAGAGAGAAAAAAGTAGGTTCAAAGTGACTAAAGACAGGAAGAAGAGACACAATGAAAAGATGAAAGAATATTGAAGAAAAAGGAAAGAACAAAGAATAAAAAATTTAAATTGGCATTGTGGAGCTTAGGTAGTCAATACAAAAAAGCATATTTTCACGTCAAAAGAAAAAAAAATATTTTAACATTTAGTTTGTACAAATACATAGGCCTATTTATTATTTTTAAGATCCGTCTCTTTGAATTAACTTCCTTAGAGTGTCAGCCTGTTTTCTCTGTAACGTTACTCTAGGCTACTGACTATTAATGAGGCGTATAAATAATAATATCCAGTAAGTAACGATGCAATTCAATGTATGTTTGCAGTTGAGCTCTTTTGTTTAGTTGACGGAATGTTACTGCATTATACGTATGAAGCAGGCTACCTCGTATCCACTTTAGGCTACTGACTATTAATGAGACGTATAAATAATAATATCCAGTAAGTAACGATGCAATTCAATGTATGTTTGCAGCTGAGCTCTTTTGTTTAGTTGACGGAATGTTACTGCGTTATACGTATGAAGCAGGCTACCTCGTATCCACTTTAGGCTACTGATTATTAATGAGACGTATAAATAATAATATCCAGTAAGTAACGATGCAATTCAATGTATGTTTGCAGTTGAGCTCTTTTGTTTAGTTCACGGAATGTTACTGCGTTATACGTATGAAGCAGGCTACCTCGTATCCACTTTAGGCTACTGACTATTAATGAGGCGTTTAAATAATAATATCCAGTAAGTAACGATGCAATTCAATGTATGTTTGCAGTTGAGTGTTAGTGAGAGCTCTTTTGTTTAGTTCACGGAATGTTACTGCGTTATACGTATGAAGCAGGCTACCTCGTATCCACTTTAGGCTACTGACTATTAATGAGACGTATAAATAATAATATCCAGTAAGTAACGATGCAATTCAATGTATGTTTGCAGTTGAGTGTTAGTGAGAGCTCTTTTGTTTAGTTGACGTAATGTTACTGCGTTATACGTATGAAGCAGGCTACCTCGTATCCACTTTAGGCACATCAAAGTGCTTAAGTTTCACAACAACCTTACTACATAATTTCGATAACGAGAATATTGATACCGGTCATTAAGAAAGACGTTTCGGTTTAAAAAAATCTTAAAAAAAATGAAAGACGTCCATATTGTGTAGCCATCGGAAATTGCATACAGGCCAGACAGACAAAAATTCAACCGACATCCTCATGGAAGTGATGAGGTTTAGCCGGTTACTTATTATTAGACATCAACTAATGCTTACAAATATGACGATTTCATTCTGAAGGATGTGGCATTATATAAATATCTAGAAACCATTTTGTGATAACTAAAGACGCAAAAGAATGTCAGTTATCTGCAGGGTCGGATTAGAAGCGCATAGTGCCCTATGCTGCAATTAGACAGGTGCCCCCTCCCCGATTCAAAATTCAACCTTTTATCCATTATTTACACTGATAAATGGCAAACACAGTTTCAAAAGTTAACAATTATTTTATTAAACTCTCAAATTACAACAAATATTTAGCTAAATAATGATTGTAATGACCACAGTAGTACTTAAGCTTAGAAAATACTAATAGATCCATTTTTTTTTTCTTGATTTTGTCTTAACGAAGTCTTGTATAATATCTTCTAAATCGAGCGATTCAAGTATCTCGATTTCAATAGACAATCTTGCTAACGAAGATAATCTCTTATCTCCCATTGTTAAACTCAACATATCTTTAATGCGTTTTAATATAGAAAATGATCTATCAGATTTGCAGTTAGCTATTGGAATCGTAAAAATCAGGCGATAAGCAATGAATATATTCGGAAATACATACATCATTTCACAATCAATAGTCCAGTTCAATACTTTGAGCTGACAAAGTGTAGTATCATGGAACCTATTATCTTCATTCGAACGATCTGAAAAAACCTCTTTCTTGCAACTTTAGTCGTGCCACAAAGTGCTTCAATTCTATTAGAAAATCGTTATTCAAGTCATTCGAGTAAACTTCTATAAGAGCTTTCGCTTGATTTTCCAATTCGACGCTCTCCGTGGTTAATAACTGTGTAAGAAAACCAAACAATTGCATAATGTGATCATAAACTTTGGTTCGGTTAGTCAATTCATCTGGGTGGTGCCTCCTCTGACAGTTGAGTTCCTGGTGCCCGGTGCTGCAGCATACCTTAGCGTTATGGATAATTCGCCACTGGTTTTCTGAACAGAATTTCAAGTACAAAACTGTACTTAGGTATTGTCAGTGTTGTCCCGTAAAATTAGCGAGGACTAGGGGCGGATCCAGCAAGCAATTTGGAGGGGGTTAAGGTGAAAAGTTGGACCATTCTGTAATAATCTAAAGTATAAATCATAGGAATGATTAAAGATAAAAATACAGTGTGTTATTATCAACACACTAAGTTTATTAACGAACAAGTATAAAATCATGTCTGTGTTTGTCAGTTTATTGTTCTTTTACAATATTCATTTACAGTTTAAAATTTCTAATTTAAGTTATGTATCAAACAAAAATTAACATGGTGGTACAGTTACAATTTAAAGTAATTTTAGAGAAAAACTATGAACCTACATAATATGATATGAATTTTGTATCATACGTATAATCAGTATATCATCCAAACAATGCAATATGAAAATGTTCACTATAAAAACAAAGGTGCAAAGACAAGGTGCCAAAAACACTATATTTCAAGTCAAGGAGCCAATAAGAACAAAAATAATGGTTAGTGATCGAATTCCAGAATAGGTGAATCACTTTAATTACTTGTGAAACGATAGGCCTATCCCAATAAAATGTGGCTTTACCGTAGAATACTGACCATTTCATGGACAGCACGTATAACTAATGTTGAAGTTCTTAGAAAGATGAAGGAAGAAAGGGATGTTATTAACACAGTGAAGATAAGAAAGCTTCAGTATTTGGGACATCTCATGAGAAATGTGCAGAGATTTTACTTATTGCAGTCCATACTACAGGGAAAAGTACTTGGAAAGAGAGGAGTTGGGCGACCGAGAATCTCATGGCTGGGAACTTTAAGGACCTGGTTTGGCATGAATACACCTGACTTATTCCGTGCAGCAGTACAGAAAGTTAAAATAGTCTGTATGATATCCAACATCCGAAACGGATAGGAACTATCAGAAGAAAATTGTTATACGATAATGTCGATTTTTAACGCTGAAATTAAAAACGAAAAAAATAAAATCGCCAGCGCAATTTCATGATACACGTAGGACTACCATACGGACGGAAGTATCCTATCTTTGCAACCATACGTCAGCTGATAAGCGGAACCGCACACTGATAGGGCTACATTAATGATAAACGAGTACATATGTTTATTCTTTCTCCTTTCTGCTACTGCGACCGTGCGCGCTTGTGTGTCGGCACACCCGTGTACTCTGATCTCGTGAAAGCAGATTAATGTTATCGTTCATATGATATAAACATTCGTCAGAGTAGTCACTGTAAAAAATTAATTTTTTGTTGGAATCAGTAGCCCCTATACTGGCAATGTTAAAGTGCCCACATTTAGGTCGGCTACATTTTTCTCTGAAAACTGATAAGACAGAGTTTTGAACTTTTTGTGGATGTCTTCCGTATACATTGTATGATTACTGAAGCATGAGTATTTAATTTCTGTTTCCACAACAAGAATTATATTTACTTACATTTTCTAATATTTTTTTCACAGAAAATTAGTAAACTTTTATTTTTCTAGCAACAAACTATACACTTTAATTCTGCAATTCTACTTCAGTTGGTAGACAACGGTGACTTACATCAGCCCTGAAAATGTCATTATCTTACGTAGTATAGTTCCTGAGGTAAATATACCTAAGTGTTGAAAAATATGTTTTTTTTTAACTCGTTTAAAGTGTATCAGTGAAAACTAACAAGAACGCGAGTTCATGACCAAACGCTATTTTCACACACAAAAACAAAACATAGATGCATCCATATTGTTGACTTCAGAGTTGCCAGCATGAAGTACAAAATATCCCTTTTTACACAGTGAGACCACATCATTTTAAGTTCAACCGTTTATAAAACGTAGGCTATTGAAATTGTAATGATTTACTGTGTAAAACGTACTTTAGAGTATTTATAAAATGCGTTTTTTCTTAGTTTATTTGTATCATAAATTTATATACCATTTTATTCATGAAAGTCAAAATTTTAATAAAAACAAAGATTTCGAAAAAGTGAATTTTTCATGTTTTACCTTCAGACTCTCCTTAAATCGCTCATTACTCCAGATTAATCCATTAACAGAGCCACGATAAAACAAGAAACAAATAATCCACATTTTCCTAACAGTCATGTACAGTAAAAGTTAGATTACATTTTCCATAGCACAATAAAGGAGTATATAATATTTAGAAAATTTGTTAAAGTAACTTTCAGTATTAACAACAGAGCATGATTTTGCGAAAACTAAAATAAATTGAGGAAAGGGAAAAAGCCACTATCTCAGACTAATCCGCCTTTGTGTCAAATGTTTACCTGTATTAATATGGTACTTCAGGGACTACTGAGGTGCCATATTGATGTACGTAAAACCGTTTGTAAGAGTTTCACATTAGTGTTCAGTACGCAGTAGCCTATACTCTCAGTTATCTGATACGGTCATGATTAGTTTTCAAAAAAATGTTAAAGTTTTAACTTTCCGAGTGTATGAAGGATTCAACGCTAGCCTGACTAGAAGGTAGAACTGACATGCTGTGGTTTGTCACTTGCGATGTAGGCCTACCTCCTGTGAATGAGGTGGAGAAAGTTGGAAAGGAAAGAGAAGAACAGAAGACAAAACTGCTGCCTCTGTTTAAACAACTGCCAGCCTGCCAAGGAAGTTGTGACACTTGGTCGGAAAAGCAATGGTTCCAGGAAATTCATAATGATACCAAAAAGTAGGCCTACATTATGATTTCTGAAGCAAACACGTTGACGGAAGCCAAAGATGAAATTTACAAAAACCTGTTACATCAGCTACATTTCTGCATAAAGCCAAAAATGAGTATTGCAAATAACTGTTAAACAAAACGGAACACTGACGACAGTCAACTTATCATGCAACATTCTTGCACTGTCTGCAGCTCATGTAGCAGCTCGTGATAACAGTCATATCATTTGTCAGAGTAGCTTTCCTGCCTTAGTAATGTGTATCCTGTCCCTCTCATTAATGGTTCAGGTTAAAACGAATTTACTACTTAGTACAGAGTGAAAATATCAAGTGGTGTGTGCGCGTATGTAGGCGATCGGTGGTGATCATTGATAAACTCTTTTGTTTGTGTGGCAATCATTGATAAACTCTTTTGTTTGTGTGGTGATCATTGATAAACTCTTTTGTTTGTGTGGTGATCAGTGGTGATCATTGCATTAAACTTGTGAGGCACGGAATTTACCGAGACCAGAAAGGGAAAGCCTTTGTTGACTTTCAACGGTTATCAGTACATAGTGGATTATACTAACAAACAACAAGTGACATATTGGAAATGTATTGAATGTAAAAGGAAGCACTGTAAAGAAAGTCTTTCTACCCAGAATAATAGGCCTACCGTTTTAGCTAGGTGGGACACGTTTTTCTCCCAGATGAAGCAGCGATTGAAGTGAATGCCAGAAAGCGGGCGAGAGAAACGGACAGCGTGATATCGAAAATATACGTGGAAGAAGTAGGGAATAGAGGATGCGAGTTTGTAACAGCGATGCCGTTGCATACAAGTACAAAATAGTCGTTGCATCGCGTTCGGAGGAAGAGTAAGGGACCTACAAATGACCCGGTCAAGTTGGAAGATATAAACCTACAACAACTGCATTTGGTTATGAACGATGGAAGCAAATTCCTACTGCACGACGACAATCGAGGCCATAAAAGACCAGATATTAATATTTGCCAGTGAGAAAAGAAAATTCACTTTATCAATGTGTTCGTCGTTCTTCATCGACGGAACGTTTAAAAGTTCGAACAAGCGGTTTGTGCAGTTATTCATCATCTACGCCGATCTTAGAAGTTCGTAAGATGAAAACAAAACTATTCCAGTCGTCTACGACTTATGTTTGTTTTTTTAGTGCCGTTAAAAACAAAGTGCCTGGGGACGACCGTAATGGACTTCCAGGTTGCCATCATTGGTTCAATTAAAGTTTTATTTCCTGCAGCTAACACGTCTAGTTGTAACTACCATTTTAATCAGTGTCTATGGAGGAAAGTACAGGAATTTGGCCTAGTTCCAGAATATAAAGAAAACGAAGAAGCTCGGCTCCACATCCGTACGTGCTCTGCCTTGGATCAACTTCCGATAAATATGATTGATGAAGGCTTGTTGTACACTCAGGAAAGCACGCCTGAAAACACAAAACTTCGAGTATTTAACGACCACTTCATCTATCAGGAGCTAGATAACGAATATATGCCAAGACAAATGTGGCACGCACCGAACTAACTATATTTCTGAATGCTGGAATCAAAGAATGAAGAGACTTACTTCTAAACCATACCCAAATATTCAGGGCGGATTTATACTTTTGCCGGCTAGGGGCTACCGGCAACTTGCCGCCTCCCCCCACTTCCAACCACCCCTCAAATAACAAATAAAAACAGTAACAAATAATACACAAAACAAAATGTGTAAACAATGCACGCCGCGAAACCAGACGACAAGACAGCGGGCTACATAGAGTAAGCGGTAGTCTGTAGTGTGTTTTTTCTATCAGTCACGGGTCGGTTGTATATGGAAAGTCGCGGACCGCCAATCCTGGCAGTAAAAGGGTTATTTGGCTAAGGTTTTTATTTATTTGTTTATTTATTTTTGTGTGTGTATTGTTGTGCTTTTAGGTATTTTTCAAAAATTTGCCGCCCCTGGTTTTTGCCGCTCTGGGCTATAGCCCTTATAGCCCTTTGGGCTCCCCCAAATCCGCTTTGCAAATATTTACTCATTGGTTAATGCTCTCCAAAAATATATGCAGATTATTATGGTTACACCTTTGACAGGATATCTCTAAACTTTCAAGAAAAGAAGAAAAGAAACTCTGTTTGGAAATTAGATCAGGTTTTTCTACTGCTTTGAAAAAACTTTAAGATAATAGGAAACTAAGACCATTTATACAAAACTTGGAATATATCAAAAAATTACAGTAAAAAACAATTTTTGAATAAATTGTAACATTTAATAAATTTTAAACTGACTCAAATTTACAAATATTTTAAATTGTAATTTTTAAATCGTAACTTGTAATAAAAAAATTGAATAAATTGTAAACATTTCAAAAACCTATAAAAAGTACAATATAAAGAGCACAGAAAAAGTTTGGGGACCTATGGAAGACTACCTCCTCAAGGTGTTCCCTGGTAACGACATTCTGTCGCCTATGTCTCCACAAAAAAAATGAAGTAAAAATCTAGTAGGCCTGTATGCCTTTCCCGCTGTTGTTTTTTTACTTCCATGTTCCATAAGGAAATGGAAGTATGGTGAAGGCAAAAAAAATCATGTTCGAGATAAGGACTGATTCTGATTATACTACCCTTCAAAACATGAAGGAAAGTCATTTTCTGAAAGTGTCTGTGTGTAGAATTTTTTTTATGGTGAACGATAACTGCCGTAAATTCAAACAGAATCAAATAATTTTTGCATATGCGCCCGAGTCGTAGATGACTCAAGGCCTATTGATTTTGATGAAGGGGTAGGGGTAGTTTACCTGCTACGTTTCACGTTTTAACAAGAGCAAAGTACTTAATTTTGATAAGTAAAGTACACTGAAAAAATGTCATAATAATACACTGTAGAAAGGTAGATGAAATATCTATAAATGAAAAGAGTAGAGGAGGGGGTAATTTCTATAAACGAAAATGATAGTTGAAAGGGGAGGGGATAATTTTGTATATGTGTAGTGCGTTATCAGCAACAAAGAAGTAGTGTTAAAATTCCTTCCCAGGCTGTTTAGCCGTGGTCAAGTGTTTTCTGCAAAACCAGACGTTTCGGCAGTGCCATCGACTGCCAACATCAGTGAAAATCGAGTGCGCTAACGTGAGGTGGTATGCGTTAGTGACCACAGTACTGTGGTTAAGGCTGGAGAAAGAAGTAGATTCTATGGAAATATTTCATTTCGAAAATGATTTTAAATATAAGTCTTAGAATATGAAAGTCATCTATGGTTCTCAATACCGATATTTTTTTTTTTGTAGTAGTCCTTTTGTTTATTAACAAAGGGATAAGTGTTTGCTTCTATCGACCGATGCGATTCCTGGCCACAATTTCAATCGAGCGCCTCATCATCTAAATATCAGTTCCTGCTGCACCATATTGGCGAGTGTCTTGAGTGGTTCCGCATGACTGATTACCTTATTAGGAGACGGCTGGTTCTCTTCGGCGCCTGGCTGTTATCGGCTAATTCAATCACTATTAGCTTACGTCATCATCCCATTCCTGTGTTCCTGGCAGTTTTGTCTCACGGTCTTCTCTTGCCATCTGAGTTTCCGCTGCCATATCAGCACAGAGAAGATGACGCTCATTTACAGGACGTAGGTCTACACCGCAGCATCAGTTCTAGTCATGTTAACGCCGAATCCTCCGTACAATCGGAAAGTGAAAAAAATTTACATATTTTTTGTTCATTAGTTTGTAACGGCGTCGGATAACTGAGACTGTACAGTATAAAACCCTTACAGTGAAGTTGGCCCAGAGGCACATCGTTGATGTAGACAAAATTTGACAGAAAAGCGGATTATTCTGACACAGTGTTCTCTTACCTTCTCATTTTCGCAAAAACATGTTCTGTAGTTAATACTGAAAGCATTTTCACGAATTTTCTAAATGTTACATGCTTTCTTGATTTAAACGTTAACAAATTTCAATTTTAGTAACTGCTTTTATTATAGGCCTCTCTTTTTAAAATGTCTTCCTTATTTTATAACGTATAGAAGATACTGTGTATTCAAACACAAAATAATGTTACGTTACACGCAATAAATAATAACATAACACGTCTTTGTCGTATCTGTTTACAAACAGCTGTGACGCGTGTGCCCATGTATGAGGTCCTCCCACCAGCGTGTAGGCTATTTGCAATCATGAACACTGGATTGACGAAGTACAAGAGCGTATTTTTGTTAAGACAGTAAGCTGATTTAACACCTGTACTAGTAATCACTGAGAACTGTTAGTTCATATAAATGATATTTATGGTTAACGACTACATGAAAGTACAGTTTTAGAGACTAAATTATGCGTTTATTCACTGAATTAGATTGTGTCGTTGGCGTAAATTGTAAAAATTAATAAAGGAAAACGCTACTCTTGTATTGATTTGGAATTCAAGAAAACATGGGCTACTATCTTGTCCGAAGCGTGTAACCGTTCACGCATAAGTCAAGGTCTGCAACATGGAGGAAGTCGTACGTCATTTACTGGCCGGGTTTCCTCCAGCAACCTGCCCTACAAGTGGCTGTGCGGTTAATATCAGTTTGACAGTGTCCGTGAGTCTGTGTTCATACAATGGATCGGTCAGCTATGATTTTGCTACAGATAACATTATGTCTGACAGGTACGTACACTGCTTACATTAAAGTTGTTTGTTTCTCTACAAAACGGGTGAAGCAATACAATCCGGTTGACTAGTAAGAGAAAGAAGGTTTAAACAAAAATAATTAATAAAGGTAATTTAATTTTAATTGAAAGCAAACGGGTTATTCACGTATAAAATCTCTTTTACATACGCTGAAGCTTACCGTGCTGTTTTTAAAGGTTTTATATAACTTGTTTCCTGGTGTATTGAATGCATACTCAAGCGAGTGAGCAACTATATTTAAAATTTAAGCGATTTGTTACCTTTGTTATTAAACTATTTTCTACAAATAATAAGCACTAAAATGCGTTTTTAAACATTTCTATTTGTCTCTTCACTTTACCGGTTTACATCCAATACTTCCTAATTTTTACTTAGACCTCCATTTCACTATTTCTATGAATAGTACTCAAATGAAAATTAATTTTCTTACTGAAATGAGACACTTGGAATTTGTTTGGTGGTTGCTTGGTCTTGAATTTCTTGTTTCAAAACAGAAAACGTAACATAAAAACGACTTGTCTGTTCTAAATAAATTTATTTGCTTCACTTTGGAAAGGGGTTTTCTTAGAGAAATACAAAATTACAAGGTGAGTACCAAATAAGCAAATAGTAATTGTTCCTTGAAATTAACAAAATGCCCTGATAGAGCATCAGGTACACAATGTAAATATTATAAGTATTGATAGTCCATCCATCGATAGTATCGATAGATAGTACGATAGTAAGGCAGCTGGATCCATGGGAGCGATTCTTTATCATAATATTACAATAAGATAATAGAATGCATAATCTAGAATGATAGGTAGGCCTATACTTGTTTGGGTTATAGGCTTACCTTCACAAATGTTTTTTGAACCTTAGTCTTATTCTGAAACAGTTCTGTCCTCTTGAAGTCCACATGGCTGTATAAAAATAATAATAATAATAATTTTCTAAATAGACTGTTTGCAATCTATACACACCAAAGTGTTTTGCTTCTTGACTACATTATACTGGGCTGTGACATTTCCTAGAAAGTGGAAAGTAAAAATATTTGTAAACATAAATGAAAATTATAACGACGAAAATAGGAAGAGACTAGTTTTATGAGAATGCAATGACATACTTATTTTATTAACACGAAATGAAGAGTTGTTAGTGGCTTCACTATTCAAACAAATTATAAAGATTAAATTATTTTTGCGTTTGTATATAACGTTTTTCACCTTAAAAAAAGAGAAAAATAAATAAGTAGGCCTATATAAAATTTCACAATTAGGCTACAGACACCGAACCACGTCTTGTACTCGCACTGTTTCCAGTAGGTACTACCGATAGGAGGTTTCAGCCTTTCAGCCCAACTTCAGGACAGGTACAAAACATAATACCTATTTCTATCCTTTGCAAGGTTGAACACAATTTCGTAAACAATCTTCATCACTAACTGCCTGCCAAATGTGTGCGGGGTCAACTCGCGAAATTTGTAAATCCACTAACAAATATAAGTTTATTATACAGTTTATTATATAAATATATAAAACATATGTAAAATAAAAATATTTATCACTTGTTATCTGAATGTAAATATGTATAAATATAATCTTATATTACGGTGATCTTAGGAATGGCAATGCTTCTGAAGAGCAACTGTAGATCTGGATCTCGTTAACGATGCCTAAACGCCATTGGATTTACTTTACATAATACAACTTTATTATTTAGTACTATTTTATTCTGTGCTTAACAGAGATATTTTGTCTTCAAATCGCCTCTAACGTTTCTTACTTGTGTCAACCGGAAAAGTAATTTAAAAATATGTTCTGCACAAAATCACGGAAACAGAATCACGAGAATCACGGAAACAGAGATAAGATAAACAAATGTTATAATGTTTACTTGAAAATAAACACTCTCCTTACTGAAATACACTGTACAACGAGTTACTCTCTCTGCACACAAGTCAATTCGCAGAGTTTATTAAAGTTCCAAATTGCGTTAATTACGACAGTGTAACAGACACGGTGCTATGACACGACATGAAGCTACTGAGTTTCATTGTCATACGTAAAGTTATTCTCATTAACATCTCCACTCAGCAATGTTCCTTCCGTTGTTAATTTACTTGTTCGTTATTTACCTTCTGTTATATTCGTTTGTAGATAGAGTTTTAAATATTATTATCTTTATACTTGATATCCTTTATCACATCTACATTGTTTTCTCTCTATGTAGTCTATTTAATACAGTCACAATGTATGTTAAGCCTTTACATAGAAACCGTTGTTACATAGAAAATTAAAGTTGTAACACGAAGACGTGTAACGTATATTTTACTGTACAATTAATCTACGTAAAAACAAATACTTACGTTTGTTTTAAGTGCACACTGTACACTTAAAAAGTTTAAACCCTCGGATTTATGAGGAAAAGTCTGTCATTTTCTTCTGTTTTATGTTACTCTGACGTCTGTCAGCTGCACAATCTCTCCACATTCAATACATCGACTAGCACTGAAGTAGACTATCGTTCAACATATCGAAGTCTTTTCTAGAGCGTCTTTCCCAGCAGCGTGAGAAAGTTCTCTTTCTTGATCCTCGTTGGATTCATTCTCACTTTCATGATCCTCATTATTATTATTAACAGTGGTAATCATTAAGTATACAGTATTACATCATTAACAGAATATAATGTACTTACTGTACATAATCTTTATTAAAAAAAAAATTAATAACGTATTATTAGTGTACGTATGTATAGTTAATTTTTTCCACTCTCTAGTGAAACAGTCGGTTAATGGAATGGTTGGTTAAGAGAAAGGCTACTGTAATGCTGTTGCCAGGTGTTGAGCCTCTAGCATGGAAGCTAAACGGTTACATCGGTTTAAAAATTAACATTTTCCTGGCAACACTGCAGTCAGTTATTCTGTATAAGGTGCAGTACACTAACTATTAATTGAAGATTATTACGTTTTATGATATAACTATTAGAGTTGAAGAACCAACAACTAAACTAATTTTCTACCCACTTCACCCAGGAAATAATATTTAATTAGAAATGTTGCTTACTACTGTCATGTTGGACCAGATTTAGGTTCCTTAGACTCTGTCATGTTTTAATTAGGGTTTAAAACTAACAAGGAAACATTTAATTCTAAAAGATAGCAAAAATGTTAAGCAAGTGTCGTGATTGGGGAAAAAATGAAACTGCATGAGGTGTTACATAATATCTTGTAGAACCGAAATGATTTTATATTACGATAAAGTAACAAGTTGTTTAAATAATACATTTTATCATCATATTATTATTATTTTAATTCTTTCTGTGTATAGTACAGTCTGTCCGCATATAGTACACAGTAAATGTCTGCCGAGACGGGAAACCACGAGGCAAGTTTGGCTGTAATGACGTAACATAGACGTCACAAATCTCACTGTGATACTGCACTGGACATTGTACTGGCCAGAGCATATTTCATGGAATTTGCGATAAACACAAATCCTTTAGACTTTAAGAAAATTAAAAAAAAACACTACAAACACTCAAATGGATTCGTTATAATTAATTATGTAATATTCAATAAGTACATTACAGTGTGATGTGCACATTACTACTACATGGAGGCCTGTTACAAATTCAAAGCCTTTATCACTGGTCTACTTAAAAATATATAAAGTACTGTAATTATATATATATACACACAGACTGAGCTTGGCAAAAGCTTAAACACTATAAGTTTGTTTAATTTTAAGTATATTTTTTAATGAAAAATCCATAAACATTTCATATTAAATTGCGTTACAACTAAATAAATTAGTTAAGAAAGAAAAAGGAAAAAGTATGCCAAAAGTAATAAAAAAATAAGCGCCCAATTCGCACACTGTACAGACAATGCTGAAAGCTAAAATACGCAAATGCAAACGCGCCTTCATGATTTGCTGATTTCTCCCCTTTTTCACACTTTTCGGCAGCGACACTAATACCTGCCACTGCCTTAAGACAGTAACGCTGTTTGACACACACACACACACACACACACACACACACACACACACACACACACACACACACACACACACACACACACACACACACACACACACACACACACACACACACACACACACACACACACACACACACACACACACACACACACACACACGGTCGTGAACTACAGTTTGTTCCCATAATTTGTGTTAAAACATGTACGCCTACTAATTAGCTTAAACAGTTTGTTACATAACTAAACATGATTAATGTGACTTGACTTGTTGGTTTAAATTGTTGTTAATACTTTGACACTACCACACTACGTAGGCCTATAATATTTCTGTTTTGGATAGGCTAATCAGTGTCAAGCTTTAAAATGAAATTGTGCCAGTAAATTATCTTTACTTAATAAATTATTGAATTCCGCGTTAGTCTTTTGTATGGAAATCACTTCCTAATGAATGAATGAATTTTCCTTCAGTGCTTCAGTACTGTACAGCACTCAAGACCCAACTAGGCAACTTACAAATCATATGTAGGCCTACATCTAATCAGTAATGTATAATGAAAATTGTTGAGATTAATACTCATTTAATAATTATTATTAATGATATTTGCCTGCCAAGAAAGGTAAGATACGACAAATTTTATATTATTTATTATAGGCCTACTAATATACGCAGAATTGAAATTTATGGATTGATATTTTGTATACTTGTACATAATATTGGCATGAAGCTTGTTTTAGCCCGATAAATAGACCTACTGAATTTATTCGCTAGTCAGCAGCTTAGGCTTAGATCTTCCTGAGTAGCAAAAGCTGTGTGATCATTAGACTAAGATTAAAATAGTAGCCTATAGCCTTTTAAGAGATTGTAGGTCCTATAAAAATATTAGAGATGACAGATAACTATTATCCATAAAGAACTCATAATAAATATTTTTCGTAATACAGTGTTCATAAGTTCATTATCGAGTAACAACAATACCAATAAATACTCATTTAAACAAATGTACAGCAGGCAGTTAGCAGTTAGGCCTATGTACCTTTACAGTAGCGCTTATTACACATATTTATGCAGAGTGTAACGTAAAAGTATCTTCACTATAGGCCTATATAGCCTATATGTTGTAGCAGGTTTTTGGGTACATCCGTTTATGTGATGTTCACATTGCCGACGTTTCGTTCCGTAATCTCGTAACATTTTCAAGTCGTACTGGAGTTGATTTAGCTACGGCGCACGTTTTATATCTTCCTTCCCTTGTGATTTGTTGCTGCGGGAGGGTTCGAGCGTGCGGGTGAGTGTGTTGTGGCCATATGTTGTTTGTTAATTTGAGAACTGTCAGTTAGGAATTTCCAAGTAGTCGCTAATTTTGTACGTACATTCATTTCTGCCGTTGACCGCTGTCTTCCTCATCCGGCCGATTTCCATGCCTTCCCTATACTGTCTGATTTTCTTGCTGTTTGTTGGTGCCAAGAATTTTGTGTTTTTGAAACTGAAAGTGTGTCCTCTTTCCTTGGTGTGTTTCGTTTCGTCAGGGATGTGTTTTCTTTTGGTTTTGTTACTGCCAATTCGTGTACACGGACGCGTAGACCGATATTTCTTCCAGATTGGCCGATATAAAATCGGTTGCAGTTTTTGGACGGTATTTGATATACACTTTGTCCCTCCAAGTGTATGCGGTCCTTTGGATTTTGTAGAAAGGCGTTGATTTTTTGTCCTTGTTGAATGTTGTCCTGATGTGATGTTTCTTGAGTATTCTCCCTATTATGTCTCTTGTACCCTTTATATATGGTAAATTTAAAGTGGTGATTTACTCCTGTGTTTCTTCCTCCGGTTGCGTGTCCTTTGTCTTCTTTTATTTGATGGCGTTGTTTAAATCCGATGTAAGGTGTATCCATTGAAAACCAGCGTGTCCTTCGAAGTGCTCAGCTCCTGTTTCCTGTGATCCTCGTCCTCTGAGTGTAAGTGTCTTCACTACATATTGTAACTGCGCTGGATGAAGATCGAACTGTCTATGTAAGTATTTGTTTGTGTGTGTGGGTTTTCTGTATGTGGAAAAGCTAAGGTGACCGTTTTTTTTCTTTATGAAAAGTCTAGGGATGGAATGTCGTTGCCTGTCTCCATTTCTATAGTGAACGCTATTTTTGAATTGATGCTGTTTGTATGTGTCAAGAACGGTGTTAATGTGTCCTTTATGTGTGGCCAGATTGCGAAACAGTCGACGACGTAACTAATCCACAAGTAAGGTTTTAGCTGTGATGTGTTTATTGTCTTCTTCTCGAGGTTGTCCGTGAAGAGGTTTGCGATGACTGGCGATAACGGTGAGCCCATTGGCGCTCCTTCTATTTGTCTGTAGAAGTGACTGTTGTATGTAAAGTAGGTGGAGGTCAGACAGTGCTTTGTTAGTCCCGTGATGTGCTGAGGCGGTTTGTGTGTAGCTTGTATTATCTAGAGCAGTGATTCCCAAAGTGGGATCCGTGTTTGGACCGCTGGGGTTCCGCGACAATGTTACAGGAGGTCCGCGGACACTTTTAAGAAAAAATAGATTTACCGTAATTTTCTCCGATATTTTGTAGTCTAAAATATAAATTTTGAACCTTAAAACATTTAGTAGAAAATGGCAGTATTTTTTTGTGTGCAAACTAATTATAATTGTAAAGTAATTTCAAAGTAATGGCATTAATAATGACTTTAAATCCTGTCGTGTAGCAGCTCTGTTTGTCAGCCGAACTGACTAGAGCACCGCATCAATGCAGAACTGATCGCACTGTTTTAGTTCACGTTCAAGCACTGTATCTAACCAAAACGTTTTTCCGTGTAGCTGGTTTTACGCCTAAGTAGCTGGATTTCGACACGTGTGGGGCTGGCAAGATAGAGCCGAGGTTGGCAAAGTTAAGAAATGAACTTGATGTCGAGAGTGACTTAATATTGTAATTATCAGACATTAAAGCTAATATTGCAGAGCTAATTGTTCAGAAGCAGCTTCATTGTTCTCATTAAACTATGTTTGATATCATGAATATTACAATTTTTCAAGTTAAAAGAATTTTGATTTTAATACATTTTAATTAAAATAGCCTATAAGAGCTATATAATTACTGTTTGTTTTATTTAATAACTCAGACGGGGTCCGTAAAATGTTTAATTTTTTGAGGGTGGTTCGCGGACTGAAAAGTTTGGGAACCACTGATCTAGAGTGCTTCTAAGATTGGTAGGCCTATGTTAGTGAAAACTGATAGTACATCAAAGCTGACCAGGATATCTGAATACGAGATGGCGAAGTCCGAGACTCCTTCTTTTAAAGTAAACGAGTTTTTTATTTACGAATCCATTTTTTCGGCTAATGGTTGGAAGTATTCGGCTAAGAATGTCGAATAGCCTATATGTATTCGGGTTCTGTGCAACAATATAAGGAAAACATTTCCTATAAACATAGGTACGGAAACCTCTCGTTTTCCGTCTGGCCTCCATTTTAAGGAAAACTTTACAGGCCTATCTCAAAAAGCGTTTGAAATATCTTAATAAAATTTAGTGCAAATATTTAAATTAACGTTCTTTAATAAATAAAAAAATCGTAGTTATTTTGTGATCTCAAATTTTAAATGGTTGACGCTTTATTGCTAAAATGTTTGGTCACTAACAGTTCTGTAAATTTTAATTTTATCAAACTATTGTTTGTTAAGTAAAATGTTAAGATTTTCATTTTGGACACAGTGACGTCTTGCGTGTTCAAATACAATGACGAGTAAACAAATTATGTCGGAAAGCGGGCTGCCCATAAATTATAGAATTTTGTGCTGGATTTTTCCTACAGTCTAAAGAATTATTGGATCCAATTTATTTAAAGTTATTGCTATGTTTGCTAAGCTAACTCAATAAATGTAATTTATAACAAAATTAAGGATTGATTTGCAACGGAATTAATAATTAAAAAAAATTTTGACACATTATAATTTGAATTACTAGACTACTAGAACTATATGATAAATATTACTAAAACTATATAACTAGGCTACTACTGTACTAATAAAAATAAAAATTAATAGAACATATAAATAAATTTATTTCGAATTAATAGATAATTGATAAGTGGCATACAAATCAGTAAATCGTCTGTGTACTTTATTGAGTGCAGTTTTAATACTAGTAGTTTAACTCCCGGATTCAATTCCCGGCGTTAAAATCTTGAAGTAAATCAAAGGAGAATTTCTGTGGTTGAAGGTGCGAATCACATGACTGTGTTTACACCGCCCATCTAAAAAGTCTTATTAGCTCTTAAAACACGTTGACTATGAACAGACACGGGCATTTTGTTTTATTTTTCTACACAAAATTGAATTTGAACCGCACTTATTTGGTCTGTGTAGTGCTCACAGGCGAAACAAGATTTACATGAAATGGAATTAATAATGTCCATAGTAGTCATTATTGAGGCAGAAGAAATCCCTCATGCTAATTTCACTGAAAATCGGTCCTTTATTTTGCCATAAATTACTCTTACTGAGTTCGCTTGAAAGACACAGAAATAAATTTAAATAAAGTTATTATAAACACTTTCGGGGCTATTAGACTGTGGTCCAATGTTAGAAATCGCGAACGTTCCAACCACTTAATTGGTGGCCATTTTGAGTGCTGGAAGGACTGAAAGTACAGTACACTCTCTATAATCCGGCACTGCGGTAGTCCGGCGTAATCAGGCGGGTGCTGGCGAGCGTGGAGAGGGAAACAAGTCGCTGACGATAGTCGCCAGTTGCATCATTAGTCCCTCGCTGTGTACAGTACCGTTTATTTGCAGTCGTTTTATTCTTGGTGTAATTATTTGCCGTGTTTACGTAATTTAAGATCGTGAGTGCAAAATCTCGTCACATGCTGAACTGCACGTGTTGCGAGATACAATCGCTGAGAAACTAGAAGGCAAAACAGATGATTTGACAACAGACAATGCAAACAAATGGCTGGCGGGTTGCGAAGATAAAAAAAAAACAGTTTATGACAGACGATGAAATAGTTGATGTCATGACCAGTGAAGAGAAGAGGAAGAGAAGGAAGACGGAGAAGCAGCGACAGCTTTTCACACAGTAGGTCTTGATATGGCAGTGGAGGCCTTTACAACTTCTACTAAGTAGGCAGAAGAAAATGGTGTGTCTACTTCTGAAATTTTCGTGTTGGAAAAACTGCAAGGAAAAGGGTTATAAATGTCGTTTCAAACCAAGAAACAGAAGAAAATTGACAGCTTTTTTATTCCAATGGAATAGTATTGTACATTACTCTACGAATTTAATTTCTTCCTACGTTTGACTAAATTATAAACATAAAACTAATCTAATTATAAGAGAAAATAGAAGATAATTTTCTACATTTTTAATCCGATGTTTTAGTCAGGTGTAATTTTTTTACGTTTTCCATTATGTACAACATACGCTACTTTTTGTCATTTAAATGTGTTTTTTCTAATAACCATCCATTAAGCCAGCATTTCCACTGATCCGGCACTACTCTGTTCCGATATCTGCCGGATTAGTGATAGTACACTGTACTGATAGCGGTCCCCGTCAGTAAAACCACAGCACTGTGGCTAAGGCCGAGGCCTTAAACTTTAAATAATTTTTACCTATTCTGGAGGAATAGAAGTCTGGTACAGAAAAAATAAAGTAGCCATAATTTATGAGTAGAATGCTTTCCCCATAATTCGATTATTTGTTATCGTATTTGATTCAGTACAAAATAAAAGTCGTATCATTTTACTTAATAAATAATAATTGTATACTATTTAAATTTAAAAAGCTATTAGTGATTAAAATTTCAAGTAGCAGCAATTTTAAAATTTGATATCTCAACCGTGAAGGTTTTTTTAGAGAACATTAATATTAATATGTGTACCAAATTTTATTAAGATATCTCAGTCCCTTCTTCAGATACAGTTTTCCTTAAATAACACAAAATCGCGGTCAGGCGTAAAACGAAACGTTTCTGAACTTAAGTATATAGGAATATTTTTCTTACACTATATTGATGGGCGTGGAATCCGAATATGTACATTGAGGTCACCTTTACGTTACAATCTGTAACCTATATACATAAGTAGATGTTATATACCCTAGCGCAGTGATCCCAAAGTGGGGTCCACGAACCCCTGGGGGTCCGCGACAATGTTTCAGGAGGTCCGTAGACACTTTTAAGAAAAAATAAAATATACTATAATACATATACTATATAATATTAATATATAATACTATACTATAATATATAATTTTCTCCGATTTTTATTTTTTTAAATCTAAATCTACATTTTAGAATCTTTAAACAATTAGTAGAAGAATCCAGTATCTTTTGGTTTAAAGTAATTGTAATTTTAAAAGTAATTTCAAACTAATGATTTTAATAATGTCTTTAAATCATGTCTTTAGAGCAGATCTGTTTGTCCTCCGAACAGACAAGACTTCTCTCTTACAGTACAAGAAGAAGATTCATTGGCAGAACTTTCAACTGATAGTTCATTAAAATTACAATTTTCGAAATTACAGGTAGCTGACTTCTGGTTATATGCAATGACTGACTATCCTGAACTCGGAAAAAGAGTTCTGAAGTGTTTAACTTTGATATCCTCTACTTACTTGTGTAAAACCGCAGTCTCCCTGCTCACGTAATTAAAGTCAACGTTAAGAGATAAACTTGATGTCGAGAGTTACTTAATATTGAAATTAACAGACATTTAAAGATATTAAATAGCTAATTGTACAAAAGCGGCTTCATTGTTCACATTAAAGTATGTTTCTTATCATTATTATTATAATTTTGGAAATTAAGAGAATTTTGATTTTCATACATTTTAATTAAAATATAAGAGTTTTTATCATATTTGCCGTTTGTTTTATTTCAGAACTCAAACGGGGTCCGTGAATTTTTAAATTATTTGGGGGGTGTCCGCGGACTGAAAAATTTGGAAACCACTGCCCTAGCGCACATATAGTCCTACATAAGTAGATGCTGGATCCTAGCGGAATTTAGGAGCGAACAGAATATCAATAAAATTTAAAGAAGTAACCTGCACAACAATATGTAAAATAATACTCGACAAATTTTGGGAGGGATCGTCTATTTACCTAGCATTTTAAAGTCATTTATCATGGTTTCCTTTTGCGATTACTTGTAGTGTCCTTTAAGATATATCTCCAACAAGCACTCCAAGACACATAAGAAAGTTAGATACCCAAGACATCTATAGAAAAGTCAAATGGAAAGAGTATACTTTCAATTTTATACTCTTTATTGAATTCTAAATCGTTTAAAAAACTTTACGTTAGTCAGAGACATCGAACACTATACAATAATTCGTTACAAAAACTGTTTAATAATTAGGTTAAACATAAGACCCGAACACAATATTCCTGACCTATGAAGCGTCGGACAGTAGTAGTGCAGGCCACCTTAAAAATGCACAATAAAGAAAGTAAGGTAGAAAAGTAATGTAAAGAAAGTAAGGTGGAGACGTCTGAGAGAGACAGACGAACAGCCAAATCCCGGGCACGTCCTCAGCTGAATACAATACGACAGTCACAACACACAGGCCTACACTACGTTACCCACTCCGTAGTACCACCTACACATTCCCCACTTCTACTCCTTACACTTTCCTTTTATTTTATTAAAAATTGAATTATAAGAGAAGTTTTTAATACAAAATATATAAATATTTTTATAAAAAGATACAAAAATATTTAAATAAAATTATTTTTCAGGGAAAACTTTAGTTAGCTTTAAGTTTTAATAAAAGAAATTTCTCATCATTTGGACCCTTACAGACCAGATTTAAATTATTATTTTTATTTAAATCCTTAATGGTCTTACGAGAGAAATCCTTAATAAATTTCGAGAGAAATCTTTTTGGCAAATGAACTTTAAATTCTTCTAATTTATAGGCATATATGTATTCTCCGGCTGATTGAATACAGCGATTGCACTAGCAATTTTAAGATTTACTTATATAAATAAAAATGTAATTGAATTTAAATGGGATCTGTATCTACCGATTTAATTCTCTGTTACAAATGTAAAATGAAGACAATGAAAATTTTCTCAAAGATAGTTTAGACTAATAATGGTTTATAGCTTATTGGATAACAGCCAAGTGTTCGATCTGTAAAACTAGCAAAAGAAAATTTTCTAAGAAATCCAAAAAAGAAACTAAGCAGATTACTTAAAGAGAGCTATCTAAAGAAGACACTACAATTGATGCTAAAGAAATTCACGCTCCGGTTAGAAAGAATTTCCCTAAGAGGAAAATCTAACAGTCGAAATAACGGCAGAATGATCGCATGAAAATGATCTTCGAGTCCAATAAGGATTACAGGTGGATAGGTAGGGTAGTAGATATCATTAAAGATTATAAGAATTCCATTTAAAGAATGATCGTCGTGAAACCTGCAGAAGTTAATGACGATAGGGAGAAAGAGTCTTTAAATAAACTTCCAGAGAAAGTGATAAAGTCTAAGTCTAAAGTTGGCGACAGACTTCTTATTGCTACAACAATTACGTAATGCTCTCAAAAATGTGAGAGCATCATTGTACACGTTACTCGACTAACCCAGCGTGCGATGTCTCTGCCAAGGTCGTGCACTCGCGTTGCGTCCAGACTCTTCGAGCTCTCTTAACTATGCAAATTATGTCGGCACGCTGCCAGGAATATGGAAAATTATTCTTGATCTATATATAGATTCATATCTATATATGGTTTAAAAGAGACGGCTTTTGGGATATCAAAGTCAACAAAAAGGAAAACGTAAGCAAGAAGCAGATACAACGGAAGCCTTTTTTGAAGCTATGAAAAACAGATGAATAGCATACTGCCGCAGAGTTGTGTCTCCTGCATGGTGACTTGGTGAGTTACGGGGTGATCTCAATGGGGAAGAGGTAAGATTGCCTGTAGTAGAAAAATCTGTCTCTCAAATAAAGAACAAACAATGTCAACAAACATATGTGCAATATAAGACTTATCTGCAAATGTAAACATAAGAGAAAAAAATAAATGTGAAGTCAAACAGAAGTTTAATGAAGAAAGTTGTGTTAGTGGTTATATCACAAACAGATGTATCACTGTTGCACACCACTATAGAAAAATTATTCCGATTAGCGCTTTCAAGCTTGTCAGCTCATCGTCAGATCGGAATTATCACTGTGTGCAACAATGATAATTTTGTTTGAAGTCAAACAGTTAATGAAAATACAACCATGCGTTTCAAAACTAGTTGCTGAACAGAATGTACCACGGTAAAACAGAAAAAACACAGAAAATAAGACACTAGATAAAGTCACTTTGCTTGTAATTTGGGCAGTTCAGGTCGAGGTCCCGACATTTGATGGAAGCACTCACTGGACAACGTATCTTCGGCAGTTTGAAGCCGCTGCATGCACAAATACTTGGACGGAGACTGACAAAGCCGTCTCACTATTTCTCGCTTTAAAAGGACCTGTCACAGAGCTACTACAAAAGGTGCGCTTGATAGCCTGAACATCTATGACGAATTACGGTATAGTGATAAACATTGCGAGAGATGTTTACTACACTCAGTTTGAGAACAAGGCAACAATGTTCCGGGGAAAGTCTGCAAGATTTTGAAGCAAACATCAACAAACTAATTAGACATTGTATAAATACAAATGAAGTGACTAGAAAACCTACTTTGGTCGTCGAGGAAAGGCTCTTGCTTGTTCCTGAGTTATTGAAGGAGCCTGGGCGAGAAGTGGCTGAAGATGACTTTTCACTGACTTTCAATAATTCTAAACATAAATATGATACTTTCACATATGTAGGGCTTTTGTACACTGAAACTGTGTTACAATGTTTATCATTTAATTCCAAAAAACCAAACAGTTCAGTGAGTTTTAATTTAATTAGGACATGTTTTCACATAACTATATTAAAATTATAACTACATAATAAACAAATACGCATGCTGCCAGAATTCAATGTATCAATGTTATTTAAATAACTTGTAAAATTTAAAAATACTAAAACATAATTTTATTATGATGAACAGCCTTATTTCAGCATAGATTTCCCCAATTTCGACAAAATTGAGTACCATATGCAAGTTAGTTTTTGTCCTCGTTACAGCTAACTCTAATACCAAGCGTCTATGTTATGCACCTTTACGGTAATGCTTTGCACTTTTTCTGAGAATTCAAATTAACTTTCCTTGCAGTCATCACTACAAATTAGTGAAATCAACATGTTAATCCGTACTTGTACTCAACGTGTCTGTTACTCACGGAACTAGGTACAGAAATTATTCTCCATTGCAGCTGAATATTAAGTTCAAAATGTGCCTTAATATATTTTTGCTAGTTTAAAAGAAACAAAATCAAGGTAGATGTATTATTTTAATAGAGAAATAATTTGTTTGACACAAAAACAGGATACTTAGTGATGCAATTTAGTCATTCATCTTAATTTTTTCCGTGTTAAACATAAAGTATCTCTACCGAAGAGGAGATATTTCAAACCCACGTGTTCTAGATATATGACATGATAACGCATTTCAAGCATTGATCAGTTTCATCACACACACACACACACACAAATGTTTACTGTAATGGGAGACAGGTTAAGGAAAGTATATAAGGTATACACAATATAAGAACGTATAAATTGCAACAGTTCAAATTTGAGTATACTAATAAGGATATGGTAAGTGTGCGAAATTTACAAACACGTCAATATGGAAGAGATGAAAAATTGTTTATTATACACACAAATATAGTTTTTAAAGATGTATAATGAATTATAAATTGTCATGTATTGATAATAGAAATAATAGTTTGTATTGTTCGATAATATAAATCTATTTTACTTGGTTGCTGCAACGTCCTCCTCTCCTCTAGTCGCTCCCGTCCTGGCGTCCTCTTCTTCAGTGTCACTCCTTCCTGGTGTCCTCTTCGTCTTGTCGTTCTCTTCTACGGCAGGCGGCTCCAGCAGCGATATTTCAATGGGTCTCGTTGTTATTATGTTTGACTGCTGACATTAATTAGTTTCTTCATACATTTTTCACTCACAATGATTATAAATTCCACTCGTACAATTTATTATTAACTTATATTTTATATTTTCTTAACCTCAGGATTAATATGGTATTAATTAATACGGTGCATTTAATGTACACCTTCCACGATATCTTAAAGTGTCTTTAAATTCCCTAAGCGGATATCTTAACTTACACGAAAACATCACTATATTACATTATGCATTATCCTCAACATGTTATCAATATGTTATAATTACCAACTGACAATTTTCCTAAGTGAGTTCAAAACTATGTTCGCTCAACTCATTAATCAAAACAGCATTATCCTCAACATGTTATCTACAGTCATAAATAGAATACCTCAGCAATGACCCCGGCACTAAGAATAGCTGTCTGGAATTCGAATGGGCTTTCCGGCCGCACACAAGAAATTATCCTCTTCCTGAATATCAATAAAATTGACATCCTCCTAATTTCAGAAACCCACTCAACGGATCGAACAGTCTTCAAAATACCTTATTATAACATATTATATGCTAACCACCCTGACGGTTCAGCTCACGCAGGTTCAGCTGTCATCATACGAAACACTCTTCATCATTATGTAATGGAGCCACATGTCACTGCATAAATCTAAAGTGCAATCATTAAAGTTCTCGCCCTTCCATGGCCCTTGACCTTAGCAGCTACATACAGCCCACCACGCCATTCCATATCAACAGACGAATATCTAGAATTTTTCGCCACTCTGGGACCACACTTTCTTGTAGCGGGGGACTGGAATGCGAAGCATACTGCCTGGGGCTCAAGGCTTATCACACCAAAGGGTCGAAATCTACTGGCAGCTATACACCATCTTCATCTCAGCTACTTATCAACAGGAGAACCTACGTACTGGCCTACAGACTTAAATAAAATTCCAGATCTTCTTGATTTTGCGATAACAAAAGGAATCTCGCACTTATATACCAAAATCGAACCAAATCTCGACTTAAGCTCTGATCATACCACCTTTATAATTACATTAAGCACTAATGAAATCTGGAGGGAACCTCCACCTGTTTTATGCACTAAGCAGACTAACTGGGATTTATTTGAACACATTATCAATGAGAATATCAACTCTAACTTTCGCATTGCGGATTCCAGAGACATTGTTGAAGAAGCCGTTCAATACTTTACTAAACTACTACAGGATGCTGCATGGCAAGCTACACCAGAAAGAAGAAACGTTTTACCTGATTATCATAATATACCTCTGCACATCAAATAACTTATTCAAGAAAAACGACAAGCTCGCGGTAAGTGGCAACGAACGAGAGACCCCCAGTATAAAACAATTCTCAATAGGCTCACCCATAGAATTCGCGCAGCTATGCAAAAGGCCCGAAACGCATCGTTTGAACACTACGTAACATGTTTAACATCCCATGATCATTCAATATGGAAGGGGACCAAAACAATCAAATGCCCGGTAATCCCAGTATCCCAGGTTCGTAAAGCTGACGGCAGTTGGGCTCGAGCAAATGAAGATAAGGTGAATGTGTTCGCAGATCACCTTTCCCAGGTTTTCACCCCAACCTCATCAGCAATTGATGAGTCAGAAATTCTAACTTGCCTTGATGCTCCCTGCCAATTATCTCCTCCTATCAAAGCGTTTGCCTTCTCTGAAGTTCTCAGGGAGATAAAACATTCCAAGACACATAAAGCCCCCGGGTACGATTTAATAGTTGGAGAAGTTCTGAAACAACTTCCCAAAAAAGCGTTAGTACTACTTACAACTATTTACAACAGTATGCTCAGACTGTGCTACTTTCCAATTCAATGGAAATTTGCCCAAATTATCATGGTCGAAAATCTGGCAAACCCTCTACTGACCCTACATCTTACAGGCCAATAAGCCTTCTTCCACTCTTGTCAAAAATATTTGAACGACTTCTCCTGACCAGACTAAAACAAATAGTGCCCTTTAGGTACCTGATCCCTGAACACCAATTTGGGTTCAGAGAAAAACATTCTACAGTGCAGCAATGCCACAGAATAGTGAACAAAATTAGGGATAGCCTGGAAAAGAAGACGATGTGCGCAGCTGTCTTCCTGGATATTCAGAAGGCTTTTGATAAAGTCTGGCATGAGGGCCTTCTGTACAAGCTGAAGAAACAACTTCCTGATCAACTATATTTACTGTTGAAATCATATGTGCAAGATAGACACTTCCAAATCAAAATCGAAGACACTGTGTCAGTAATCTCTCCTATAAAGTCGGGAGTGCCTCAGGGCAGCGTTCTGGGGCCATGCTTATATCTTATATTTACTGCCGACCTACCTGTGACAGACTATACTACCACCGCCACCTTCGCTGATGATACCGCTATCCTCGCCGTAGATCCCAACCCGGAACGAGCCTCTGAGAAACTGCAAAGCCATCTTTACCTCCTGCAAGATTGGTTCCAGCGGTGGAGGATCCGAGTTAATTCTGCAAAATCCACTCAAATAACCTTTATCATGAAACGTAGCTCTTGTCCACAAGTCACCATAAACGATGCCCCCATACCTATAAAATCAGAAGTTAAATACCTGGGGCTGCATTTGGACGACAAATTAACATGGAAAGCCCACATTCAGGCTAAGAAACAACAACTCAACTTAAAAGCTAGGCAAATGTACTGGCTCATAGGTAGAAAATCTCAGCTATCTCTCGCAAACAAAGTCATCATATATAAAGCTGTGTTCAGACCAATCTGGTCTTACGGTATAGAATTGTGGGGCTGCTCTAAACCTTCCAACACAAAGATTCTGCAGACAGTTCAGTCAAAATCTTGCGTTCCATAACGAATGCTCCCTGGTTCATCTCTAATTATACTCTTCACAAAGACCTCAACATTCCATACATTTCTGATGTCATCAAGATGCACGCCGCTAAATACAGGAACCGCAACATAGGACACAGCAATAACCTGATCAACGAGCTCCTCAATCCATCACTGGATGTAAGAAGGCTGAAGAGACAGTAGCCAGATGACCTGACCCGGTGAACGTGGTAATCATCGCTGGATGGTTCCCACCTCAAGTGACGACTTATACATCACTTTTACTTATTACTCTGTAAAATGAGTAGATTGTAAAACTGCATTATAATAAATAAAAAAAAATATTACATTATAATTTGTATCTAAATATTTTACCCACTCGGTTCTTAACGCAAAACTTTGTTAGGAATTACCAAGGTTTATTTTATATATGATATTTCATGTTCGTAAGAGAACAACTCTCTTCACCGGGCACAACTTCCCCTTGCAGATGCTAAAGCAGAACTGAGACCATCCTAACTCTACAACGAATGAATCTTACTGAATTTAGTGTATTCTGATTGGCTAAGCCCAAGTCACATGATTGATGGAAAAAACAGATATACGAATTTCCTAAAAAATTTGTATAACTTAGCAAACCCCTGCATGGAAATTATCTAACAATTTTATTACCCAATCATTGATAAGAGTTACAATTATGTTTTTCTTCACTTAAAAAAAAACATATTTCTAAAATAGTTATGAACCTCAGAGTATACACAAATTGAAGCTATTTACCTAAATAATTCCTTGTCAGAGTTTCACGTCAACCGGTTTACTACCGCGGAAGATATTGCGATCACACGTTATCACACCCGCACACGCGCACAAATTCACTCAAAAAATACATGACCATATAGAACACCTTTTTATGAAGAGTTTGGTATACCGTACATGCTAATCTATTTCTAAATACAAAACTTACGGCTAAAAGATAAAATATTACATAAAACAAATTTAAACAAGAAAATGCTCGTCATCCATGTGCTCTGATACAAACAGCATAGCTTATCATCCTGTGTTCCGTTGCAAAATATTAAATGAAAATGTATTATTGTAAAGACAATTGAGGTTATATTTTATGTTATGTTTTATAGTGCTGGTGGTAGAGACTTATTCCAGAATTTCATGGACAAGAGAAATTTTACACAGAACCAAACGACAGGCAGAATGCAAACCGTAAGTAACATATTTGATGTAAACTGTTCTTTATACAAATCAAGTATTTAGCAGCATCCATGAAGACAAATTGAAGATATGTGAATAATACAGGTACACAGGACACTCGGTTCAAGATACTCACAGATACTGATCAATACAAACATTTATCATCAACAGTAAAACAATAACATATCGACAATAAATAATTCATTTACTTTACATCTTTTATTCATGTACTGTCAAGAAATATGTAGCAGGACTTTGTACATTTTCATATTCAAATTTTATTTGTGACTGTGTGTTATGAAAGAGACCATATTGTCCACGGTGCTTGTTTGTGTTCTGAGCCATGATGTTGTCCATGGTGAGAATGTGTTATTACTGAATTTTCATTAGGTTTAAGAACACAGGTTTAAGATAGGATTAAGACAGAGTATTGCTCAAATTATTTCTCTCATAGGTATTATATTAAAGATTTCAGTTGTCCATAGCTTTCCATATGAGGTCCACTGATTTCATTTCTCCTGGTTTCAACTAGAATGTAATTTTTATTCTGGTCAACATTCTTTTGGCATCCTCGAAACTTTCTAATTCAAGTTTTAATTAGGTAGAAAACTGAAATTAATTAACTAACACTTTTTCCGAAAAAAATATATACATAAATACACATTGAGTGCGAGAAGCCAAAGATCCCTTATAGAATATATTATCACAAACCATAAAATTAAAAACTTGGTTCAAGACGTAAGAGTTTATAGAGGCAGCAACTTGAATACAGACTGCTACCTACTGGTAGCCACAAACACATCGTTAGCAAGATGGAGAAAACAAAAACGAAAAGAACATCTGAAAATCAATAAGTATTTAAAATATATCTACTTTTAGAAGAAAGCGTGAAACATCTTTACCGAAACAGATTAGCTGAGCATCTAATACAAGTGCCAATTAGTAATGACATTGATAAAGTGTGGGATAATATAAGAACCTGTATTGAGAAAGCAGCAATAGAAGCAATTCGAAAGAAGGAAAGGATAAGAAATAAGAAAGGCCTAAGGGTATGGAACGAGGCATTACAGATAGCTAATAATAAAAAACAGAAAGCATATATATTGCGACAACACAAGTAACTTAACTATTGGCGCATAGGATATGGTAGTATTTGTGTTTTAATGCAAAAGTCTATATTGGAGGTTTTAAGATTATTTATTGCACACACACAAGACAAATGAAATTGTTTATACGATATATTTGACACGCATAATAATGATAGTGTATCAGATATAGTCTTTTAAAGTGTTAATTATTGTTCATACACGAGTTGTTGTACATTACATATATGATGATTCCCACGGCGATGTTGATTGAAAGGGGGGGGGCTTTGCTGTGTCGTGGAGTCGTCAGGCGTGGCGTACGATGTCAGATGGTTCACCCTGGTGACGCTTCCAGCTGGGCTGGTGTCCTGGAGTTCCAACGTTGACACTGACGCTTCGCACACAAACGCCGGTTCTAGGGATACTACTTCTGAAATTTTATACAGTATTTATAATTCATAAGTATCTCAGGTCACAGTGGGTATTACTTAAAACCGGTATATTAGGCTTATACCAATCCGGACTCTTCAAGTGTTCACGCGTAACACTGGGTCTACCACGATCAGCAGACCTCCCTATGCGGAAATCTTCCACTCACGCGGAAACTAATGATCACAATATTTTATTAATAAGTAATTATGAAATACTACTGGTACTGCAGAATACCTCACACAGTAACACAGTTCAAGTTCACTTATTTATACACGCTATGTTATAATAACAATACCGTGTGTAGAGATGTATTAAACAAATAGTTCTGAGCCTTCACACTCGTTACTACCGCCGAAAAGACTTAACAAATTCTTGCAAGCGAAAAAATCTTGCACAAGAATTGCACGTTCCGATCGTGATAGCTAGGTGAGAAGAACTAATTGTGCAGCCACAAGCTTAAGAAAATTCCGACTGCATTCCAGCTTCATATTGGTGGAAGGACGTCACATGCCCACGACTCGGCAGTGTTTAATGCCGTAAAGTGCATCGAATCTGCAAGAGCATGCATAGATGGTAATAACTGAATGACTTTATCTCATGCAGAAATGCGTTTTACAACGAGCTTTATATTTTAACGAAATCATATTTTAACGTCATTTTAAGCTTAGGAAATATACAGGAACTGTAGGTAATACAGTAGTTTATGTTCAGTTCAAGTGTCACAACGATACGATAATTATATCACGCACAGCCGGGAAAACGTTTATCACTCGCGCACGCGCGCACATTTCCACTGACATAGTACATGAATAAATAACACATAAAATAATACACAGTTTCACTAAGCCTAATTCCTTATCCTTTCTAAAATACAAAACTTATACCACAAAAAAACCAAATCTAACAAACTACCAATTTAAACATGAATGTTTATCGTCTGTGTATTACACAAGCCTGCACTGCTTATCAGGATCCTGTGTTTCATTGCAATATACAGTTTCTACAGAAAAACACTCAACAAGCGAGAGATCTGTATACATTCAAGAGAAATTATGCCAAACAATTGACCCGTAAAGTTCACAGAGATTCCTGGGGTAAATTTATCTCTGATATCGAACACAATGTACACGGAAGACAGTCATTCGCATATAAAGTTATGAGGCATTTAAACAGAACAGAAAAAGATGTGCCAAAACTTAATATCATTAAAGAAGGTCAGTGGATTGGACAATACAAAAAGCTGTGGTGTAAACAAGAAGAAGAACAAAATAATAACCCAAACCTTAATGACGAAGGAGAAATCATGGACGTTGATGAGATATCAATGAATGAACTACAAGATGCACTAAAAGCAAATAAAAACGTGCGAAATAAACTAAATGTATATGCACTAAATGAAAAAAATACTGAATATAAAGAAAGATGGAAACATCATGTAAATAGAATGGGAAATGGGAGAATACCCCAAAAGATACTTAACTACAATCCAAGAGGGAAAAGAGATATAGGAAGACACAAAAACAGTGGTCGTAAGTTTGTGAGGACGGAACAAGCAAATGTGTCCTTGTAGTGCAGAAGAAGAAGGCTAAAATTAATATTGTAATATTACAATATTAATAAATATTAGAAATAAATATAATGTTACACACACACACACACACACACACACACACACACACACACACACACACACACACACACACACACACACACACACACACACACACACACACACACACACACACACACACACACACACACACACACACACACACACACACACACACACACACACACACACACACACACACGCACACACACACACACACACACACACACACACACAAATACAGGCCTGCTGTATATTGTACTGCTGAAAATTAACAACAAATCATAATAAATATTTAAAAGAAGTAAATGTAAACAATTTTACGTTTCTAAATCGAACATACTGTAGTCCATATTATAATGTTTGTTAAAGGTCTGAAACCTATTTGTAGTAAATATGTTGGTCTGAAATCCTTGTAAATATGTTGAAAAAATAATATAAAGAAGAATGAATATGTGAAGAAATTTTAATAAACTAACTTAAATTATGTATGTAATGTGTAAATTATAAAAAAATAGATAAATCACAATTTATTAGATATTAAACATTTTAAAGAAATAGAAAGTAAATTAAGACAGAATAATCAAGATACCACAGGCATTATGTAAATTTTGGTAATATAATAAAGTTCATAAGTAATTAATTGTTGTAAAATGTCCAAACACATATAAATTATGTAAAAAGATATTTAGATAAGCTATACACTGGGCATAAAAGAATTAGTGATTGAACAAAATTAAAATATTTGGTGTTATAGTGCAATACTATGTAAGATGAAGAATAAGAAGTAGGCCAACTACTTCATAACAACAATACAATTTCAAGAACACTATTCAAACTTGAATCTTTAATGAGATTACTTCAAACAAGAAGCATGTTGCCATAAATTGAGAAAAAAACAATTACCAGTTTTAATAGTGTTTAAAAAACCAGTAAAACATAAAACATAATCAAATAAATAAATAAATGAAGTAAGAAGGTACAAGCTGAGGCATACAAATGTGTAAAAAACAATTACAAAAAAGAAAAGAGTAAGGCTCAGTAAAACAAGATTAAACAACTACAAACCAGGTAACAAATAATAAAAATATATAAGCAAACACTGAACTGAAAGATATACAAACCATAAGCGTGTAACCATAAATTTGACACCATACACTTCACTAGTGTAAAATAACCAGAAGCGGCTTGTGAAAGAAACATTTGTGTTGTTCTTAATGTCGTTAACAACAGTCTACTACATACAAAGTTTATAGGTATATTATTTAACATGTATGCAATCATTAGATATTTGTCCTTATTGTTTATATTTTTTAATGTAAAAGAGACAGTCCCATTCAATGTGTCCAGGGAAATATTTGCACACATTTTGATCGCATATAAATCCAAAGTGTATTAAGTACTTATCAAAACATATTAAATATTTAATGATAAAGGGTATTGTTTATACACAAAATCTATTTGCCTGTCTTTCAGTAACATGAAAATTTTGATAACATTATCATCAAAATTACTTATGTTGTGGATGTGTCTTTATTAACTGATATTACTGCTTGATTATAGGCGTGTAGACAAGCTTCATTCATCATATTCCTTAAAAATCATTTAATCCTTTTAAGGGTAGAAAAATATTATTCTGATTTTAGTTTTTTAAGGTTAATTTAAGGACTTTGTAAATCTTTTTAAATATTTCAAATCTTTATATACTACACTCAATTTTTTCTTATTAAGAGGCGTAATCTTTTTTCATATATATATATTTACTAGTTAATTTTGTAGAAAAATGTAGTAAAATCTTTACAGTCAACAGAAAATAGTATAATCATATTTATGATTATAGTATAGTATAGTACACTGTCTGAATTTTCTCACATTTTTGTAAAGCTTGTATTCTTTTTCAATATTCACACAATATGAATACGACATTCACAGACAATATGTGTTTACACAATGAGTCTCACAGCTAACTGAATAGTCCACGTCGAAATGCCTCATCTCGTTGGATCGGTTACAGACTTACAATGCAGTTGCACAATGGTCGGATATACTTTTTGGCCTTATCACAGATATGCTTTCTGCAACTGACTGTTAAATATAATACAGAAATTATGTATGTGTCTTTAAACAATTGTACCATTTATTATTGTATCTTTGTTATTGTATTTTAAATTATTATATCTTTTATGATTTGATTTTTGTGCTAGTGATGAGTTTAAATGTACATCTGGGGAATGCATTGATATTGTTTCTGTGTGTGATGGAACCAAGAAATGTGCTGATGGATCTGATGATACCGAATTAACCTGTAAACAACTGAATATTACAGAGTAAGCTTGAAATAAATTCTGTTAATTCCAAAATATACTGAGGTATTAGTTTGTCTTTCAACTATTATTTACTAGAATATTTTACTTTGTATAATAATTGGATGCATAAAATATTTAAGATCTACATCCAACTTTAATAAACAAAAGTGTGTGTGTGTGAGTGAGTGAGTGAGTGAGTGAGACAAGGCACAGTTTATTCTTTGGTTTGTTGTCCACAGTACTGGATTTACCAGGAGCTCAGAGGGGGCTGCAAGCTACAGATATTAACATGAAAATGTTTTATGCTGGGGGTCATTCCACAAAATGCGTGATGCGTCTTCGAAAAATGTAACGCTTCCACACTTTCGATTCCCTACAGTCTAGAAAACTTTTGTTTATCATGCTTCGATGTTTCGGTTTCGTCGAAATTCTTTATGCGCGCGCGCGCGTGTATGTAGGGGAGAGAGAGAGAGAGAATGAGAGATTTTTGTTTCTTTTTAACAGAAATATTTTTTTAAAAGCATAAAAGGCACTTTGATTTATTTAATCATGATTTTTTGAAATTAAATGATCAGTTTTTGTTAATAATACAAATGGAAGACAGTTGTTATTCAAATATTGTGTGCTTATTTTTAAGACATTGGCATCCTTGAAAATTAATAATTAATTCTATATTATTTCCATTAAGCTACATAGTCACTGAATATTAGTTTATCTTTAGCTTGTTGAATCTTTAGTCAAAGAATAAAAAAAAATCTAGATCTATTTTTTAATTTTATAAAAATTATAAGAAAGAAATTAACGTTATACCTAGACAATAAAATATAATTTTTTTATGTTAAATTTCTAAATAAGCTTAGTTAGGCTTAAGTTACTCTACTTAAAAAATAAATTCATTTCCTCAATTCTTTTGCATGGTTCTTAATATTTTGAAAAATTGTGCTAAATGAAGGGACGCTTTCTTATAGTAGCCTACTGGTTTTAAATTTGATAGTATTCATCTGACATCAAATTACTTCTGCAGTTCATATTGTTACGATGGTCTACTGATCATCGTATGGTACAGTGGAAAACAATGAAGCAATGGTACAAGACACCAATGAAGTCATTAATAACCGGCTTTAATTATCACAATTTGTAAACTAAAACACTTTGTAATCAACAAGAACAACTCTTACAACAAATAAAATAAAAATTGTTCACACACAATAAAAATGTCAACTAATATAAAACACAATTGTATTACAATTGTCCTGCACAATTATAAAATGCATAGCACTTTGCCACAATACTTCGAACCGCACTAGAAGAAATCGCCACAAAATTGACCTAAGCGCCGCTGCGGCCTGTGGCCTGGGTAGCTGGAATGACGCAACAAAGATCCGGTGCTTCGGATACTTCCAAATTACCAGAGAAACTGCAGGAATTATTGAACAAATCTTCTAACTACCTCTCAAATGGTGAGGTAAAAGAACTCACACAGTTTTACATGAATTCAAAGATTGTTTTGCAGTTCAGGGACACTCATTGGGAAGAACCTCTCTTGTACAACATCGCATCAATACCGGGGACACAACACCGATACGCCAACCTCCTCGAAGGCCTTCATAAGTAAGCAAGAGGAAATTTCATGGTTAGTACAGGACATGTTGACAGAAGGAAAAATCGAGCCTTCGTCAAGTGCTTGGTCTTCTCCGGTAGTGCTGGTAGCAAAGAACGATGATAGATTACGTTTTTGCATAGACTGTCGGAGGCTGAATGACTTGACAAAGAAATATTCCTATCCATTACCTTGCGTTGACGATTCACTCGATACGTTGTCCGGAGCACAGTGGTTTTCCACATTGGACCTGAAGGGTGGATATTGGGAAGTGGGTCTTCATCAAGAAGACAAGGAAAAGAATGCTTTCTCGACCCCAAGTGGCTTATTCCAATTTAACGTCATGCCATTTGGACTCTAAAATGCACCAGCAACATTTTAAAGATTGATGGACCTGGTACTCCAAGGCCTGACGTGGAAAACTTGCCTTGTTCATTTAGACGATGTCATAGTCATTGGGAAGACTTTCAAAGACCATTTAAAAAACTAGAATTCACGGTGCCCAACTGAAGCTGAGCCCGACGAAGTTTTCTCTATTCCAGAAGAAAGTACAGTATCTGGGCCATCTGGTTTCGGCAGCGGGTGTTAGCATGGATCCTAATAAAGTAGACACCGTAAGAGACTGGCCAGTACCGAAGAGTAAACATGAAGTTCGGAGTTTCCTGGAGTTATTCTCATATTACAGACGTTTTGTGAAAGGCTGCGCTAATATTGCTCTACATCCTCAGTCGGACGGAATGGTTGAGAGATTCAATAGGACACTTAAACAACACCTTTGTTCCAGAAGAGTCCAGCTATAATGTTGTGTGCGTATGTGATGTCAACATGCGCTCGCAAGACTTTGCTAGACAGAAGCCATGCGCACTGTGTCAAGGCCGCAATGAATTACGTCATAGTGTGGAGCTAATACGTAGTGTGTGGAATAATTTAAATTTTCGGCGGGGTATAAATACAAGTACTCAGAAACGCTCCAGTTCAGTTTTTTGTCGGGCGATTACAAGTGATTACTCTGTGCGTTCAAGTGGTTATTGTGGCGAAGTGTTGTGTTTTATAATTGGGCTGTATAATTGTAATACAATTGTGTTTTATATTAGTTGAAATTTTATTGCATGTGAACAATTATTATTTGATTTGTTGTAAGAGACTATGTTGTTAATTACAAACTGTTTAACTGTGATAATTAAAGCTGGTGATTAGTGACTTAATTGGTGTCTTGTATTTTGCTTCCCACTGTACCATACGACAATCAAGGAGACCGTCGTAACAATATAATCGGTTTGTGTCTATGTTGGCTGTGCTCTCTCTGAGTAAAAGTATTGTTATGACAGTAACAGCGATTGTCATGTTGTACAGAATACTGTAAGTGACACCAATAAAGTCACTAATTACAAATTTTAATTGGACACAAATATCACAACTCAACAAAGGCACTCTCACACAATGATTCAAGTCAAAATTGTCTAACAAACAACAATAAATGTCACCTTATTTCAGTTTTGCAGTAGGTAGCACAATAATCACTTCTCACTAAACCGCCCCAATAATTTTGAACAAAAATCTAATATAAATTATATAAATATCTAATAATAAAAACCCATCCCTAAAAGTAAACTGCTGTATACTTTCCCACCTATTCCTATCCCAAATAGTTCACCCTAAAATGTGAGATATCAGGAAAGACTACTGATGGTAAGGGGAGGACCTCACAGATGGCACCAGTCTGCTAGCTGAATTGGGGTGCCAATGTTAATAAGGTATTTTGCAAAACCTGTAAGGAAGCAGAATCTCGCTGCATCTATCAAGCTTGAAAACAGAGGACACTTTCAGCTCTATATGGTTCTCAACTGGAAGAAAGGTCTTGAAACATTACTGGCACATGAGAATACCCAAATTCGCAAGGAACCTACAATGAAACTGGTCTCTTTATCCACACTAAATGTAGTCATTCTGTTAAATGATAATACTAACAATGGATGAAAAGAGTGAACTCAGCAGTTTTGGCTACCTATACTATTTACAGGATCTGTTGCTACCAGAGACTACAAAGAAACTGCCAGCTGACTACAAACTGCAGGCTTCAACAACATCCACAATGAAACAGTCGACTACTGAGAGAAAATGTTCGTCATTCAGTAACAAGCCAAATGAATATCTGCAAGTGTATTTCCATTGTGGTGGCTAAGGCATGTGACACCTCCATTCATGGGAAAATCACCTTGGCTATGAAGTGTCTTGTTAAGGTTGGCTATGTGTATGTTAAGGTTTCATTGGATAGTAAAAAACTGCTAGTACTACAGAAGAAAATCTCTTTGAGGTCATAATGAAGAATTTATCATTGGATTTTGTTATCCATGACATGTCCGTTGATTAACTATATATAATTATATCACAATTATAGCGCTGACAAATATACTACCGGTACTACTTGACATTCCTGTAATGGTGTGAAAGCTTAAAATTTCTTCTGTTCAATATTTAACAGGACATGATTTACAACAGACATCTTGCTAATGTTCCCATCTGGATAGCTGATTGTTACAGGATAATACAGAACGCAGCCCACAATGCATATTCACTCAGCCAACAGTAATTGTAACGACAATTACGGAACCCTTTTGAACAATCGAGAGTGTCCTTCCACACGATTCTCGGCTAGCCAAGCAGGTGCAGTGCCGAGCAGGAAAGTACCACTCCAGACTGTTATAGTACTTTATAGTCCAAAAAAGTATGCATGGATGTCTGTCAATGAGAACTAATTCTACATTCATATTATTATCATTATTAATGATTCTGTGGGCCCATTTCCTAAAATAAAAATTGAAGTACCAGAATGTGGAATATTAATGCTAAGAAAGCTCCAAACACTACGAAAATAATAAATTTTAAGTAGCAGCTTATAACACATGAAAGCATTCTTTAGTGGTTGTGTCAACAATAAAAAATTCCTGATGAATCTGGAAAATTTAAGATTTCTACTACATATCTTCAGAAGACTACTTGATCAAGATTTCAAAGTGTATTAACTTTAATATGTTGTAAACAATCTTAGTGTGTTAACTTGTTATCAATTTAATATGATATAACTAACTTGTTACAGTTTTAATTGACTAAACACATAAAGATTTGTAAAAAAATCTTTTAAATGTTTTAACTAGTAATTTCTTTTGGATATCAATAAGATTATATTAGAAAGTAGATTAGTATTATATTACTAGATTTTGTTAGTATATTACTTGTCATATTCAGAGATTAGAATTAACACAGGCATCGAGAGAGAGAAAGAGACAGAGAGAGTGAATGTGTGTGTGTGTGTGTGTGCGTGGGTGTGGGTGGGTGGTTGGTTGTGCACATGCGCGCGCAGTCACATGTATCGGTGAATGTGTGAGCATGCATACATATGCCTCTGTATGTTTGTGTGAAAGCCTGTGTACATTCATAACTTGATAGTGATTAATGATTAGATAGAATTATGGATATTAGTTTAAATACACATTTAACAACTGGATAATTACTTTTAAACTTTTGTTTAGTTCTCCATCCCCCCCAGAAGGAGGCTGTCGTCTTCCTCAACCTCCAGATTTTGGAGCGTATACTTCACCTGACTGTCAAACTGGTGAAAAAACAGCTGCCTGTAGGCAGGTAACTGGGACACCAGTTCCTCAAAATTGGTTGCTGTCATTCAAGTGCAATGAAGGATACTCTCATAAGGAATCTCAGGATGCAAATATTTATGTTATCTGTGTTGATGGAAAGTGGTCTCCAAAAATTCCAGTCTGTAGAAGTAAGTTACTATTTGCTTATTAGATAAGATTTTTTTTATAAAATATGTTCGGAAGGAGATAATAGCAAAGAGTAGTTTGCTTTGAGATGTAGCTAATATACTTATACGAAAAATGTTAACAAGTAACATGAGTTGCAGACATTTAACTCATTTAGATGTAGATATATTATAATGGTGACCAGATCTGGAATTGAGATGTAGGACACTCCCCACTCAACTCCTCCCTAACTACTCCTCACTGCCACTACTAACCTCCCCTGAAATCTCACTCCAACTGCGATAATAATACACCACTACCTTAAATTAAACTCAACAATAAACACTGGGTAATAAAGTAATTGATACAGAAAGGAAAGAAATTAACATTATTTATAGCCAAATTAAACAATATGAATTTCATTAATTATTGTCTAGAAAGATTTGCTAGGCTGCTCCATCTTAGACATGTATGGTTCTGATGTATTTCTCTGGTTTTCAAAATACCATTAAAAATCTTTTAGTTTTAATGTGAAAGCCATGAAACTCTATATACTGTATGACTTATATTCTTAATAATGTTAATTGATTTTATTCAATCTACATCATCATCATCATCATGCAGTGATTCTGTTATGGTCATTGCTGATTCTCACATTCTAGCTTCTGTTCATGCTGATACAGTCTGCCTGCATAAGGCCTTCTACACACATGGCATTATCTTTTCTCCAGAAATGTTTAAGCCTTCTTTTCTTACTTATATAGGGTGTCTATTATTACGACGGTCTACTTGATCGTCGTAGGTACAGTGGAAAACAAAATACAAGACACCAATTAAATCACTAATTACCAGCTTTAATTATCACAGTTAAACAGTTAGTAATTGGCAACAGAGTCTCTTACAACAAATCAAATAAAAATTGTTCACACGCAATGAAATGTCGACTAATATAAAACACAGTTGTACTACAAGTATACCACCCGATTATTAAACAACACTTCACTAATAAGCACTTGAGCGCACACAGTAATATCGCCCAATAATAACTTGAACCTCACGTAATATATAGCAACTATAATTGAAACTAAGGCCGCTGCCACCTTGTATTTATACCCCCGCTCACAAACCAGAACATTCCAAACTACGACGTAATTAATTGCGGCTTCTGGCACAGTCCAGCCAATGCTTCGAGAATCGCGTACGCCACACTCATTCCATCTGGAACATTCGATAAACATGAAGATTGTTCTGTGATGTCATAACTCTATTATTAGAACTTCTTTAGCCATCTTTCCCTTGACATGTGCTTTAGGTATCTAAGCCAATTTAAACAATTTAGTAACACCAATATTAATAACTTTTTGTACCGTTGCACTGGCTTTTTTAAACCTGCATTAAAAAACCTGCTGCCAGTGACTTCAACCAAATTTTCTCTCTTATCATAAGTTTGTCATGGTTTTGAAAGCGCTGAGATTGCAGCCACTGCTTTAAGTGACGGAACAGGTGGTAGTCACTTGGTGTGAGGTCTGAGCTGTAGGGCATAGTTATGTCATTCTTAACATAATATGTCAAGTCTAAAAGAACAATTTACTTTCTTACTTTGAAGTTAACATAATTTTTGCACATTCATTTCTTTTTTCAGTAATGTGTTCGCCGCTGGTTTCGTCAAGTGTAGATACAAGATGTGTTAATAAAAGTGGTGAAGTTGACTGTGGCAAGCCAATGCGTCCTGGAACACGAGCAACAGTCCAATGTAAACCATCATATATTACAACTTCGCCTCATCCATACATAGAAATATTCTGCACAGACCAAGGCCAGTGGAGTGGTGAATTGTTGTATTGTGAACCAGGTAAAAACCTTGTGTTTTGGAATTTCCCCAATGTGTCACTGATGAAACCAAATGAAATTGCACGTATTAAATTAGATCTTGAACATTTATGTAAACACATCTGAAGATAAACTACCAATCAATCTAAACGTTCATGTGTAATGTAAAATACAATTAAAATTTACCTCTGTTAGATTAAATTTTTTAATTCGAATCGTGACCAACACAAAAGATAATTTACAGACTGTGCTTAAAATCAGTTAACAAGTGTATTTACAATTAATTGTCATATGCCACAGTTGCTCTGATCTGCATAATACCGATTGAAAAATTAGAAAATAGGTTAAACACACAAGTATATGGATACATTATTTATAATATAGTCTTTTGCCATTGTCTGAAATTTTTGTAAACATGTTGTGAGCTTACAGACATGTACACAATTCATATATTGTTCACACTCAATATTAATTGTAATGTTACAAGTTCATCTTGATTCCTCAACATGTGAGTCAAGACGAGTCAAGTTGTTATATTTTAAAATTTTACAATGGATTTTATTTTATTTTATAATTAAATCAATACCGACTTTGAACACAACATTTTTTATAGGTAAAAATGTAAAAATTATACCTTATACCTGAACCAGTTTTAGCTTTCAAAAAACTTCTTCAGAAATTGCCGCTGGCAGCACTGTCCGTCTTGTTGTTAGCGACGGTATCGACTTTTGAAGAAGCGATGATGTGTGTGTGGGGTGTGATATGTTCGAATAATGTGTGTGATTTGAATTGTGCTTGTTCGTTTAGAATGTCATTCTTATGTGTTTTCGTGTGTCTGTATATTTCCAATTGTTCAAGAGTGTCTAGTTTTCGGCATTTTGTGTGTACGTGTAGAATGTCCATGTTGTAGTCGATGTTTTTGTATGTGTGGTTTGCTTCAATGAGGTGGTTTGCAAAGGTGGATTCTGTAGTGGAGTGGAGTGCCTTTGTGTGTTCAATGTATCTTCGTTTGAAACTACGTCGTGTCTGGACTATGCAGAATTTGTTGCAATCTGAGCAATTTAGTTTGTACACATCAGGTAAACGAACAGACACAATTCAAATCACACGCATTATTCAAACATATCACACCCCACACACACAATATCGATCTTTCGAAAGTCGATACCGTCGCTAACAACGAGACGGACAGCGCTCCCAGCGGCAGCCTTTGAAGGAGCTTTTTAAAATCGAAAACCGGTTCACTTTATAAGGTAAAACTTTTACGTTTTTATCCATAAAAACATTGTGTTCCGAGTCGGTAGTGAAATAATTATATTTAGTTAAGTAACGGACACGTCATGGACAACGAAATCCAAGAATTTTGCTACTGAATTAAAATAAATTACTGATGTAAATTATTATACAGAAGTGTGTGCATACACAGACATGTACACAAACAAACATGTATATATAAAATTACAAGTCTGTAAACAAAATTGTCTGCATATTTTCAACCGTTGTTTCACCCTTGTTAGAAATTTATTTACCAATCCTTTTAACATTAACGTGGCAACAGGTTTGTCAAGTAATGATTTTAAAACACATTATTATTCTACAAATTGTTCTTGAGTTTTCTAAACACTTTTCTATAAACCGGCTTACCTTAAGTGTTTATATTTGAAAATGTGAATACAATTTATAATTAAACTCTTATATGTGGTCATTCATGTATTAGGTTTTTAAGTAATTTTTGTGTTATTTGCAGCTTGTGGAAGAAGAAACTGGAAAGGTGTAAATACGCCTCTAATTACACATGGTTCTGCTGCAAAACATGGTGAATTTCCATGGCACGTGGGTGTTTATAGGAGAAATGCTTCTGATCAGTGGGAACAATATTGTGGAGGAAGTCTTATTTCACCGCACATTGTTTTAACAGGTTTGAATGAGTTTTTCTATAAGTAGTAAGGTGTCTATAAACTGTGTGTTTGATAATAAAAAAGCAAAATTGTAATGGTGTGCTTTACACTTTAAATTAAATTGTTATTTGTACAGTTTTGTTTATGTTTATGGAAAATGTCATTTGTATATTTGCCATTGTAAATTTTCTATAAAATAATAAGGAATTCTTATGAATTTCAGGTGCCGATTGTGTCTACTGGTCGTCTCCAGAGGTATATAAAGTGGGGCTTGGAAAATATTACAGAGATTGGTATCATTATGAGCCATATGCTGTACAAGCAGATGTAAGAATTCTGCAATTCACATCAATTTACATTTAAATTACTTTTGTAGATTTTAAAGTAAGGTATAGATTATATAATGCGCGCTCATACACTCACACACACGAGCACGCGCATGCACACTTATAACCATAATTAAACAGTCAAAGGTGGATCATAAATTGCATAATACATAATGTAATTGGTTTGGTAACTTCTAGTAACGAAACGTTTGACCAACAGGTAGACATAGTTTTAAAACGTTAGTGTCAACTTTTAACACTGTCAAGGTTCAAAGTGTTTTGTCATTATCTGAATCTGTATTATGGGCAAAACAGAAATCAGTACACGTAAGTTGAATTTTAATATTTAAAGGAGGTCTTAATTATTCTTAATGTGTAACAGTGATTATTGTTTGTATAAGATATTCATACCTATTCACAAGGAAATGTGTAACATTTGTGTATGCCTGTGAGACCTCAGTCATGATGATGAGAATACAATTTATCAAAATCTCAACAAAATGTATATAACTAAGTCCAGTTAATAACTGAATGTCACAAAACCGATCACCACTGGTTGATAGACAGTCATTACTAAACCAAGGACAACTTCCAGTGCCAAGCAACCAACAGCCCACTCTGTATAAGTTGGTAAAACTAATTCACTTTTTATAAGATTTTAATAGGGACAATTGTTTCTGTTTCAGGTCCGTGGAATATTAGTTCCGCCTGGATACACTGGAGAGTCAACCGATTGGATACAGAATATAGCACTTCTGGATCTTACACGCAGTGTACAGTTGCATGCAGGTATTATGCCCGTGTGTGTTGACTGGAAACGGGAATTCACAATACCACCCGGCGCGCTAGGAACGGTAAGAGTAATCAATGAATAACTTTAAATGTGTGTATAAAACTATATGCATAATGATATATATTCTTAGTCTGAATACACTATAAATATAGATTTATATTTATTTATGGATTTTTCCGGTGAAGGGTTTGTGAGGATCGGTCAAAAATATAACACAAATTTTAACATATTTGTGTCGACGTTTCGACAATGTTTACTGTCATCATCAAGACCTGTGTATGAATACAAAAGAAATGTCAAACACTACAGAACGATTATTTGAGTGAACATGTGTGCGTGTGTGTGCACGCATGCGTGTGCATGCATATGTGAGTATCCTTGTGTATGTGAAGGAGTTGAGATTGTTTGTTTTACATCATCAAATGTTGTTTTTAAAGATAATGAGAAAATTATAATATCACAGAACTTAATTTATACAATATTACAGTTTGAGTTACTCATAATGTAACGGTGCTTATAATTAATTAAAAAACCAGTAACCAACTATTAAATATTAGAATTGGTATAGAAAACGTTTACACATATACATTTATACAATCACTTTGTCATTATGCCAACATTGAAAGATATTAGTATTTAATTGAATCAAACTATAGTAATGAGAGTAACATCCAATCCTGTCAGATAGGTCTTTAGTTGTTATACTGTAAGCAATACCAAGTAAACTGTGGTGGATATGAACATTTCATGAGCAAAATGGAATTCACATAAACTTTACAACTTCAGTAATTTACTGAGCTTGTGTGTTTGAGCTGTAATTAATTAATAAGTGTTCTTGTCATTTGTTTACTTATATTACATTAAAATTACCCTTTGCCAACTTGTCCGCAATTAGCAAAATTTGTCGGACATTCCAAATTGGGTAAATCTTAGGGTGAATACAGTTGAATTATATACTGGTACTCCTTACTCTGTCTACCAAACCAGGTTATTCTTCTAACATGAAGTATTTCCTATACCCACTCTACTCATGTTAAACAGAGCTAGTTCTCAAAATTATACTTCTCTTCTTATTTCATAAAAAATTTTATTAATAATAAACATGGTGGAATGTTTCAGTTGGCCGGGTGGGGTTGGACAGAACACGGAACACTCAGTGATGTCCTGTTGTTGGGTGACTTGCCATATGTAGATCGCTCCCAATGTATTACTCAAGTACCAGAAGAAGATCAGCATAGGATAACATCTGATGAATTTTGCGCTGGTTATGGTAATGGTAAGGTGTCAACTTAGTTCAAACTTCTACGTGTAATTCTCATACCTAAAGAGTACATATTATAATATAATATTAATAGATATACAAGATATAATGTAATGCTTGTGTTTCTCCTTTATAAAATTATAGATTCAAGATATATAAGTGATGTAGTATCGATGTTTGATGTGTTCGTATGGTTGTAGACACGCACCGGTGTCTACTATAATGTTGTTTATCTAAAGGTGTAATCGTAACCGTAGAAGTTATCGGTGTTAATGTATTGTTTTCTATTGGGTACGCAGTAAGGGTTCACTCCTTTTATTTTAATATGATCCGCGCACTTTGTTGTATCTCACTTACTTACCACACTGTGATGCTTCAATTCTGTTTTGTGATGTTCCTTCTGAAATACATCCACTTCAAATACAACAACAAAATATTCAGATTGGATAGTTAATATATCATCACACACAATAGTACATGAAGCAATATCTGACGAGGATTCTGAATTGTGTTAAAACTATTTTAAATTCTTCCGCCACCTGTGTCAGAACTGATTAAAAATAAATGAATTTACTTTTACTAGAAATGATACTCCTTTTGTGGTAATAAAATTGGAGGTTTATTAACAATTTGATAAGAGATAAAATCTTTTACAATTAAAACAATAATTAACAACCTTCTGATTACTGATTACAATAAAATTCAACAAGACTCTGTTTAATTCCTCAAGGCTGGTAGACCTGTTGTTAGTACAATAATTTAACTACATAGGTTATGTTATTTTGATTCAGAGAATTACCATATTTCGTTAGGTTCTTTGAGGTAACATGATACCAGTTACAAGATGTAATACAAATAATTATATTGAATTAATAATAGTGAATAATTATTGAACAAATATAAAAAAATCAAAATTTGGTACCATATGTCTGGTATTTATAAAATTATCGTACGCGGATATGCGCACGCATCTCTAATACTCGAGTGTTATTGTCAAGCTGTCTGACTTGTACAGTATCTAAAATGTATTACGTTCGTTTAATAATTAGCTTCAAAAATCATTTATTCACAAGAGAAAAATTTCTCAAAAAACTCTTGTTAGCAATTCTATTTCATTTGATTGTTACTTGAGAACAGATCGGTAATGTTGAAATTATCAAATTACCGCCACACTTTCTGAGGTTAGGATTAATCGGTGTGGTTACAAAGGATAAGTATTCCTTATTAGCTAATATTTCTTATACTATACATGTAAACATATTATTCATAATAATTTTTAATATATGATTATCAGAATTACATTTATTCCGATTGTATGAAAATTAGTAAATTAGATTTTAAAACATAGATAAATTCGAGAAAAATACGTTTAGTCAAATGAGTGACTAAATACTCTCGTATTTATTAACAATTATTTTCAAACATTTTATTTTCAATTATTATAATTAATTAAAATATTTTTCAAATATTTTAATAATGTTGATTCAAATCTTTTCTCAATTCTGATAATTTAATTACTGTTGTTTCAATACTCAGCATTGTACGACTTGCGTAGTATAGAAATTCAGATCTTCATAAAATTATTAATTTCGTTTAAATATTGTTTAAATAAAACTGTACTCCCTGTTTCCTATTTAAAACTTCACTCGCAAGTATGGTCGTTATTATACACTGACCTACTTGTTCAATTAATACAATTCCGCACTTTTTCACTCGTATGTATGAATGTTGTATTTTGGTTATGTGTGTTTATCACTTAATGTTAATGGACGCGCACAAATTCAAAAATATAACTTTTTCCATGAAGCTGAGCTGCGTAACCTGTTCCGTTGAAAGCTAATCGTAGACTGTCTGGTACCTCTGAGACGTCTCCCAGTAGTCTGCTGAAAGTCATTCATTCCATTGGCTGGATTCGTCATACTCTCTAACCCGAAAGCCTTCGTTTTATTAAAATATTTAATTTTTTGCCAAAATTGAGTTTGGGTTTGAGGCGTTTTTACGTCATCATTGGTACAAAATTTAACTTGAAAGTTTAAAACTATCATAACTTTCTTATCTCATGTCCTATCGTTAATTAGTTGATATCATTGAATTCACGGCGTTTTGCTTGTCAAAATAAGTCCAAAAACGCTTATTTTTCGTTCATTATTACTATTACAATAACGATTTTATTATTTATTTTTGGTGCATCTTATTTTTATAAGTTCGTTACACCATATTTTATTTAAATATAATAAATACTTCTTATCTAAACACTTTGAGTCTGCATCTCAGTCGGTTTAATTTATAATTTGGGAAAAACTGTTTCCTACACAAATCTCACTATGGCGTCATCAAGCGTCCATGTTAGATTTTCTATAAATCTGCTTATAACTAATTTTTCTTATCTCAAATGATTATATTACTATCTAATATTATTAGTAATGTTTATTTACACAATTTTCCACTATAATATTTATGTATGACTGTGGTTAATTTAATATTTACATAAGTTCAAACCTCTCATATGGTTCTTATACAATTTTTCATCTTATTTTTTAGTCTCTTCATATAAATCATAACATTTAATGATTATAATTAGTGTACATACATAGTATCTAATCTACTATATATAATGGTTACCTTTTAATGAGCTCAGAACTTTCTAATCATTCAGTAATGGCTCTGTCTATGTTGTGTCATCTCATAATAGTCATTTATTTTTTTCTAATACAACAACTAAATTGTTATTGTCATATTTGGTTTGGATTCCCTAAGTAGCATTAGATATCATTCTAACTTTTGGTAATGTTTCCAATTACTTTTAGATAAGTTCATATGCTATATTTTTCATAAATAGCTGGTTGGTCATTGTTTGTTTACATTTGGTTGTTTCCATAATGGTCATTTGGTTTTCAAATGTTTGTATATAATATGACTGCTTTTGTGGTCATTATCTGTTCTCAAAGTAGCTTTGGGATTTCCTTTTGCTACTGGTAATAATTGTAACAATCTATTCTCAATATTTGATACAGTATTTTTCTTAACTAATTTGCTATACAATGGTTTAGCTTACAGCTGGCCATATGTACATGGTTAATTGGTTTACAATAATTTAGTTATAATATTGTTCTTATCATGTTCAAAATCTGTTCTCAATGTATTATCAGATATTTTTCTTACTACTGGTAATACTCTTATAAACATTTACATTGGTTTTGATACTGTACTTTTCTTAACTAAATTGGTATACTCTTCTCATTTCTGTTCTTCCCTGTGTCATTATGTTTGACTTGTTATATTTACATTGCTTTGCGTTATATTACATTGTTTCTTAATATTTATTATTATTACTTATAATAAATTCTCATTTGATAACATACTTGATGATCAGATATTTATACTAATATGTATCATTTTCTGTTGTAATAGGTTCCTTCCTTGTGGGTTGTGTAACAATGTACCATCTGGTTTAGTGCAGTATTTTTCTACTACTAAACTGACTTCATTATGGTATATTAACATAATACCTTAACTAATTTGTTACACATGTTTATACAATTCCTTCTTATACATTAACACAAATCTTTCTTGTATTATATGTAACTCAATTCTGGTCAATGGTGGAATATAATTCCTGTTATGTTTGATACTTAACAAATGTCTTTTCTTTGTTGTCAGTTCTTTATGAACAATAATATCATTGTTCTATTTGTTCTAATTTGGTGGTCTTATGATTATGTGTGTTGGTTACAACTTTATTAAATCAGTCACACTCATTGTCTGTGTTTATTTGACTATTTTTTAATTTTTGTTGCTTCATCATGAAATTAACATATTTTTCACACTGTAAACTTCATCACTGTAATTGTTTGTGTGGTTTATTCAGTTCAAATAGTTAGTTATTCACTGGTTTCACATTTGTATTAAGTACACACTGTAATTGTTTGTGTTTCCTTAAATGTTTCACACTGGTTTTCTTGTCACACTTATAATCATTTCTTTTGTCACTTACACTGTTTTTAGTACATGTGGTTTATATTGAGTCCTTATATCTTCTATCCTTCTTCTTTCTTCTTTATTCCTTCTTTTCATCGTAGTTGCTGTTTTTATTTATCTCCATTGTTGTTGGAGCTTGTTGATCCTTGTTTCGTTGATTCCCCTCACTGTTGGATCCTATAGGGTCTATTTACTGATATTTTTGTTTTGGGCTTGTGGCATTTGCTTTCTTTATTTTATAACTAATGTTGATATATTCGCATTTTCTTCTTCATTGTTGGAATTTTTTTATTAATATTTTTGTAGATACACACTTATATACACTTAGCTTTGTTTATCTAGACATATTTCCATGTTTTTTCTCATATTTGACGTTACATTCGTTTATATTATGTAACTACCATATTTTTGGTACTGTTACATATGCCTTCCTATAAGAATTGATTAATTCCGAATTATTATAATATATTTTTCATTGAAGAATTCATCAATTGTTGTACATTCCATGTTGATTCACATGTTTTTTCCATATATCCCTTCACTTTCTTCTATTTGAATCGTATTTATCTTCTCTATGTAATTATCTCCCTTGTTTATTTAGTTCCCTAATTCCCTAACATAACTTTAGCTGGGGCAGTTTAGAGCGGCTCACTTTGGCTATTCAACTCTACTGGCCATACTAATTTCAATAAATATGGAGGCAAATCATCTCCTACAATAATAATAAATGATTGCTGGCATTACTCTTCAGTCAATTCATTTTAAATCATAATAATAATAATAATATTGGTCGTTCTTCCGACAAATAATAAATATCCTTGGGATTAATTCACGCATCTGCGGTTTATACATTTTTATTCTCTCCTTTCTTGATTCAACTTAAACTATATTCTTCACATATTATAGGGATAGTTTGTTTTACACTTCCTCACTGGTATACTCTCATGATTGTCTTCGTTATTATATTATTTTTTCATTCTTCATTATTCTTGATCAATCTCTTCATTTTGTTTTTCACTTTGAATGTCCTCTCCTCATATTCTTCATCTCAGGTTTCATTCTTCTAGATATAATTCTTAAATACATTTGTTTTTCTTCTTCTTCATGGTTTGTATTTGGTATTTATATTCCATGTGGTATTGGTTTCTTCGCTAGTAATATACATCATAAACAATGTGGTTGTGTGTGGTGGTTTGTCTACATTAATACCTTATTTTGGTTTCATTTTTCCAACTTCGTATTTGTTCCTTCTTTTTTCTTTAATAGTACGGGTAAGATGTTCTTATTTACTTGTTGACGTGGCTCTTGGAAATATTGATGCCATGGATCTTATTTGTCGATCTCGTATATTCATACTCTTCTTCTATATTTAGTACGGGTGAGATGTTATAATTACCTGTTGACTAGGCTCTTGGAAATATTTTATGCCGTGGATGTAATTTGTCTGTCTCGTATATATATACTCTTCTTCTATAGTCAGTACGTTCATTTTAATAGTACTTGATTATTAACAACACAATGTTCTGAATCCTTTACATTAATTCTTTTGAAGTATGCTTTCTCACATTATAAAATTACAATATATTCACTGTTCAATACATAATTATACATTTACTTCTCATTTAATACACACATAATAATTTTCATAATAGTAATACATCCTTTTTTCTGTAGTCAATATCTATCTTTATAATCATAGTTTCATCCTTCACTTTTAAATAACAATAATCTTCATAGCCACTTTTCATTTTTCATCTTGATATAGTCAACAGTTATACACATAATTACATCTTCATTTTTTATAACAGATATTTCCATCCTTTACATTATCAAAATAAAATAATCCTTATCGCTATCTTTTCACTCTTTGGTCCTATAATTTAATTTTCAATATATTTTTTCATTGAGGTTTGATTATAGGTACCTTTTATTTTCTTTGTAATAGGGTTCTGCAATTCATATGTGTTGTTTAGATTGTTTTTTGTCACAGTATATGGTCCGGTATATAGCAGTAATAAGTTCTTTGCTATGCCTTCAATAGTACTAGGGAGCTCTCGATTTTTGATAAGCACTTGGTCTCCCACTTCATATTTGATGATTTTAGGCTGTAACTTTTTGTACTTGAGCCTTAATTTATTCGCTCTCTCCACTGCATTATTATAGAATCGGGTTTTGTCAAATTTAACTTCGGTACTGATTGGAAAATTAATTATCTCTGTGATCTCCCGGGGTGGTTTTTTCTCGTACATACCCATGTATGGTGTTTCTCCAATTGACTGGTGGTATGCTAGATTTAGGAAGTCTTCAGCTGGGGATAAATACTCCTCCCACTTCCTCTACTGGCTGTGACAGTAGGTTCTTAAAATCCTTCCTACTTCTCTCAACACTCTCTCAGCAGGGTTGCTGTTGGGGTGATACACCGATGTCTTGTATGTTTTGATTCCCAGATGGATCAGTGTTTCCCGCCACTTTCGTCCTCGGAATTGCGTTCCGTGGTCTGTAATTATCATCGACGGTTTACCCACTTCGGGTATATATTTATTTATAATTATTTCTAATATTTTACTGGTTGTCGCTCGATTGAGTGGGTACAGCTTAGTATATTTGGTGTAATGATCAAATATTATTATGATATATTTGTACTGGTGTCTCCCACCACTCCGTGGAAAAGGTCCACAAATGTCCAAGAAAACTTTTTCTAGTCTGGCAGTTGATGTGATTGGTATCATGACTCCTTCTCGCTTTTCGTTGCTGCATTTTGCTAGTTGACAGATATTACAACTCTGGACATATTTTCTGACCTTTCTACTCATGTCCTTGAAATGCACATGCTCCTGCAAAGCTTTTATGACCTTCACTGCGCCCATATGACCATAACGTATGTGGTAGTCTATAGTCAATTCTTTTTCTAGGGCTTTGGGAATAACTACCTTCCATCTCTCATCACCTTTATTGTTTTGGTGAATACCAACTGATTGTGAGTACAGTAATATTGGTTTATGTTTGCATCATTGTCGGTTAGTTTTTTGATAATTAATGATATTTTAGGATCTTGTTGCTGATGATTGATGATGTCAGATAATATATTAGTGAGTTCGGATTTACTCTTCAATAAGTGGTATACTCTTGCAATGGTTTCCCTCTCTCCTTCAAATGTTTGGGCGTCAATGTTTATCCGGGACAACACGTCTCCAGCTGTGTTGCTTTTTCCGGGTATGTATTCCCATTGTATATTGTATTCTTGAAGTGTAAGGGTCCATCTTGTCAGTCTTCCGTGTTTCAATTTGCAATTTTTTAGGAATGAAATGGATTTGTGGTCTGTCCTCACTGTTACTGTATAACCTAAAATAAATGTTCTGAATTTTTCGCATGCAAACACTATACTCAATAATTCTTTTTTTGTGGTATGGTAGTTACGTTCGCACTTGTTTAATGTACGGCTGGCGAAACTAATCACTTGATGATGCCCTTCTTGGTCTTCTTGATAGAGTACAGAACCAAGACTTAGGTCGCTAGCGTCACAATTCATGAAGAACTGTTTATTAAAATTGGGGTGATGCAGCATAACGGTTTCTAAGAACTTTATTTTAATCAATTCAAATGTGGAGTCTTGCTCTGCTTCCCATTTCCATTTTTCTTTTGATGATAGCTGTGCTGAGAATCGAGCTGTCAATTCGGAATAATTACTTTGAAATTTCCGATAATAATTGCATATTCCGAGGAACGATTGCAGTTGTTTTTTGTTCTTCGGGACGGGAAAACGCTGAATTGCCTCCATCTTCTCCTGGGATGGTGTAATTCCGTATTCAGATAGGTTAAACCCCAAGAATTGCGCTTCCCTCGCAATTAGTTGAGATTTATCTAGCTTTAAAGTGATGTTGTTGTCTTCCAGTTTTTTCAGTACTTGTGCCACCCGGTCACAGTGTTCCTCCCAATTGTTAGAGGCTATTAGGAGATCGTCCACATAAACTGTTGTGAACTGTAGTGTGTTATGGCCCAGTATCTCGTCCATGCATTTGACGAATATCGCTACTGAGTTTACTAAACCGAATGGTAGTCTTTTAAAATGGTAGTTTCGGCCTTCAAAGATAAAAGCAGTATATTTTCTACTGTTTGGATGCAGCTCAACCTGCCAATATCCACATACCGTATCCCATATACTGTAAAATTTTGTACCATAAAATTTCTTTAATATTTCATCGATTTCTCCAGGCGATGTCCTGTCATTAATTATGGTTTTATTAAGCTCACGAGCATCTAAACAAATTCGTATTGCACCATTCTTTTTTGGTACAGCGACAATAGGGTTGGTGTATGGTGAATTGCTTATCTCTATTATGTCATTCTCTATTAAACGCTGAATCTCCTCTCTTACAGCTTCTTTTAATGAAAAGGGGATAGGATATGATTTCCTCTTGAACTCTGTATGTTATTTGAACTTCAGTTCGCATTGGAAATTTTTGATTTTCCCAGGTGTATCTGAAAATACATGGCGATACTGGTAGTATATTTCTATTAATTGTTCCCGTTGTTCCCAAGTTACTTCTTGGCTATTCTGGCTGGTTTTAAATTCTTGGATGCTATTGATTTTCTCCAACCACAAAGCGTCCTCTGGACTGTCGTGTATCCCTTGGTTGATGGCGCCTTCTTGGAGTTCACAGCCTTCTCTGATGTAGTATATTACATGCTCTGAGGGTGCCTTCCTGTATTCTGTCAACTCGGCTGTCCACTCTATTTCTTCTGGTTTCATCTTCACTGTATTATTATCCATATTGATGATTGAGGTGTATTTTCTTAAAATATCACACCCGATTAGTAGAGTGAACGGTAGCCCACTGGCTACTAGGAATACCATCTGTATTGTCTTCCCATTGCTGGATACCTCTAATTGCACTTGCTGTCGGATAGTCTTATTTTGACGTCCGGTAGCACCGATGAGAATTATATTGCTAATTGGCAATGTGGGTATTGTAGCTTTGTTCTCCGATTGAATTCTGTCCAGTTCCAACTTGTCTATTAGTGATACGTTTGCGCCAGTGTCAATCATGGCTGTGGCGTCGGTGTTGTTTACTTTAACGGATATGTATGCAATTTCACCATTGCTTGTATCGCCGATAGTATTTTCCTTTTCCTCCATCAAATCTTTCCTTATATTTTTTAAGTAGTTGTTATTATACACATTTCGATGCTTTGATGATTTTGCCAAAACATTTGACCCAATAGGCCGGTTCAGTGAGGGTGATCTTGGGGTTTTCACTGCCGTTTGGTGTTTAAATTCATGTCACCATCTTCGCGTCGGTCCTGAGACGTCGAAGCTACTGGTTCCTGATTTCCCGGTCCATGTCCGTTGTGGTATACCTCTGTAGTTTGTGTGGTTGCTCTGGGACTTCCACTGCTGTCACTTCCGTTTGACCGATATCCGGACTCTCGTTCATCCCTGTCGCTATTATTGGAATGATGGTGCTGGTGTGGGAAGCTCCTTCTTCCGTGATAATAAAATCTGTGGTTTCCACCTCGATTGGCATGGGTATAATGGACTCTTCGGAATTGATTGTTATTATTATTATTATGACCATTACCTTGTCTTGGTTGGTGATTAGGGGACTGATGCTGATACGGTCTGTAGTAGTGATTACCCCTTTGGTAATTCGTATTTCGTTGGTAACCATTAGGATGATGGTTATTTTGGTTCCCTCTATTTATATTATTTCCGCCTCCGTCTTGACGCGGTGTGGGTTGATTCTGGAATCTCGGGGGATTATGAAAATTCCTTCCTTGGTTATTGCCATTGTTATGAATAGTAGGGTTATTGTTTCCAGGCCCTCCTCGATCGTATGTCTGGCTTGGTACCTGTCGACTCCGTTGATAGTATCGTTCCCTCTCGTGACTTTCAAGTAAATCGCACATTCCTTGGATTTTTTTTATTTGTGCATTGAGTCTTCCTTGTGATATACCCTGATTGAAGTGGTAAGCCAACTTCGTGACCAGGCATTCTTCTGGGATTGCCGGTTCCAGATTCCTTGCCAGGCAAATCTTTCCTAAAAAGTATGTGGTCATGGACTGCCTTCCATTTACGTCGAACCTTCCGTTGGTTATATCGTCCCTTATGATATTCTGAGTGGCCTCCGACCAATATTTTTGCTTGAACGCTGTCTTGAAGGTGTCATAATTACATACTTCGTGTCGGGTCGCTGTCCACCAGTTGTCAAACGTGTGCTTAAATGATTCGTCTAACATACCTTTTATGACAGTCCATCTGCTCTCACGATTCATTTGTATGATTTCTTCCATTCGTTCTAGGAACTCCAAAGGGTTTTTCGAATAGGTCCTGAAGTCAATCTGATCTCTTCCTTCTAGATGACTCAAACCAGATAGGAAATTCGGTATGGTTTGTAGACGATGCATTTCGTCTCGGAGGTCGTCCAATTCCCTCCGTTGGTGTTCTGTGGATTGTGTTTTATCATCGTGTACTTGCTGTTTGATCGCGTCTACTTTTCCAGCAACTTCTTCACACTTATCTTTTAATGTGGACTGTGCTGCCTTCATCCTTGTTTGTTCTTGTGTTATTGTATCTAGTTGGGTATCGTGAGTTTTCTTCACCTCATTAATACGTTGGTTAAGGTCCAATTCCGTCTGTATTAATCTTAGGCTGGTATCTTCTCCTTCTTTACGCACTTCTGATATTTCTACATTAATTTCAGTCGTTAGAATGGCCATTTGCTTCTCGATTCCTTCGACGCTTTCTCCTAATCTTCTCTCAACCATTTCTGCCGTCTCCTTAGCGGTCTCTTCCATTTTATTATTGTTGACGCTTATTTGTAGCCATATATTTTCATGATCGGCTTGTATAGTCTCAACATCTCGATTCAGTTTGGCGTTGATCCCATCTATTTTCTGGTTAGTTTGATCAATCTTCTCTCCCAACTCTGCTGATAAATCTTCTTTCATGGTGGCCATTCTTTTTTCCAACAATTCTTCGGTTTTCCGTTGACCCTCTTCCATTCTCCTATTCGTTTCACTTATTTGGTTGTTAAATTCTTCTTTTAACAACTCTATGTGTTTCTGGTTGTCCTTCTGGCCTTCCTCTATTTTTTGATTTGTGGATCGACTGGCCTCTTCTATTTTATTATTTAAATCCGTTTTAGTGGATCGACTGGCCTCTTCGATCTTACTGTTTAAGTCTGCTTTTAACTTTTGACTGTCCTCCTTGGTGGATCGGCTGGCTTCTTCTATTTTATGGTTTAAGTCTGCTTTCAGTGATCGATTGTCTTCTTTTAATGACTCCATCATCCTTTTCATCCACTCTTGGAATGCGGGCTCTCCTAGTGACGTCGTCTGTTCAGGCTTGCTTGGTTCTGGTGTAGCTTCTTGAATCATTACTTCCGGTTCCTCCCTAGGCTGCTGAACCTCCTCCGCCGGTTCAATTGTTTTTTCCTTCGTTTCCAGTACTACTTCTTCTACATCTTCCGTAGACATGGCCTCTTTTTCTTCTCTTCTAGTTTCCTTTTCCGCTTCGATTGCCCTCTTCCTTGACGTTGATCGTGATTTTGATCTTGATTTTAACCTGTCGGTGTACATCTTGTTGTCCTGGTAATGTACCTGCTGTCTTTTTCACGAACTGGGATTATTGGGTAATTAGTTATGGTGTAATTTCCCTTTAAATCGTGCTCAGACGTTGGGCGCCAAATCTATAATATAATATTAATAGATATACAAGATATAATGTAATGCTTGTGTTTCTCCTTTATAAAATTATAGATTCAAGATATATAAGTGATGTAGTATCGATGTTTGATGTGTTCGTATGGTTGTAGACACGCACCGGTGTCTACTATAATGTTGTTTATCTAAAGGTGTAATCGTAACCGTAGAAGTTATCGGTGTTAATGTATTGTTTTCTATTGGGTACGCAGTAAGGGTTCACTCCTTTTATTTTAATATGATCCGCGCACTTTGTTGTATCTCACTTACTTACCACACTGTGATGCTTCAATTCTGTTCTGTGATGTTCCTTCTGAAATACATCCACTTCAAATACAACAACAAAATATTCAGATTGGATAGTTAATATATCATCACACACAATAGTACATGAAGCAATATCTGACGAGGATTCTGAATTGTGTTAAAACTATTTTAAATTCTTCCGCCACCTGTGTCAGAACTGATTAAAAATAAATGAATTTACTTTTACTAGAAATGATACTGGTAATAAAATTGGAGGTTTATTAACAATTTGATAAGAGATAAAATCTTTTACAATTAAAACAATAATTAACAACCTTCTGATTACTGATTACAATAAAATTCAACAAGACTCTGTTTAATTCCTCAAGGCTGGTAGACCTGTTGTTAGTACAATAATTTAACTACATAGGTTATGTTATTTTGATTCAGAGAATTACCATATTTCGTTAGGTTCTTTGAGGTAACATGATACCAGTTACAAGATGTAATACAAATAATTATATTGAATTAATAATAGTGAATAATTATTGAACAAATATAAAAAATCAAAATTTGGTACCATATGTCTGGTATTTATAAAATTATCGTACGCGGATATGCGCACGCATCTCTAATACTCGAGTGTTATTGTCAAGCTGTCTGACTTGTACAGTATCTAAAATGTATTACGTTCGTTTAATAATTAGCTTCAAAAATCATTTATTCACAAGAGAAAAATTTCTCAAAAAACTCTTGTTAGCAATTCTATTTCATTTGATTGTTACTTGAGAACAGATCGGTAATGTTGAAATTATCAAATTACCGCCACACTTTCTGAGGTTAGGATTAATCGGTGTGGTTACAAAGGATAAGTATTCCTTATTAGCTAATATTTCTTATACTATACATGTAAACATATTATTCATAATAATTTTTAATATATGATTATCAGAATTACATTTATTCCGATTGTATGAAAATTAGTAAATTAGATTTTAAAACATAGATAAATTCGAGAAAAATACGTTTAGTCAAACGAGTGACTAAATACTCTCGTATTTATTAACAATTATTTTCAAACATTTTATTTTCAATTATTATAATTAATTAAAATATTTTTCAAATATTTTAATAATGTTGATTCAAATCTTTTCTCAATTCTGATAATTTAATTACTGTTGTTTCAATACTCAGCATTGTACGACTTGCGTAGTATAGAAATTCAGATCTTCATAAAATTATTAATTTCGTTTAAATATTGTTTAAATAAAACTGTACTCCCTGTTTCCTATTTAAAACTTCACTCGCAAGTATGGTCGTTATTATACACTGACCTACTTGTTCAATTAATACAATTCCGCACTTTTTCACTCGTATGTATGAATGTTGTATTTTGGTTATGTGTGTTTATCACTTAATGTTAATGGACGCGCACAAATTCAAAAGTATAACTTTTTCCATGAAGCTGAGCTGCGTAACCTGTTCCGTTGAAAGCTAATCGTAGACTGTCTGGTACCTCTGAGACGTCTCCCGGTAGTCTGCTGAAAGTCATTCATTCCATTGGCTGGATTCGTCATACTCTCTAACCCGAAAGCCTTCGTTTTATTAAAATATTTAATTTTTTGCCAAAATTGAGTTTGGGTTTGAGGCGTTTTTACGTCATCATTGGTACAAAATTTAACTTGAAAGTTTAAAACTATCATAACTTTCTTATTTCATGTCCTATCGTTAATTAGTTGATATCATTGAATTCTGTGCGTTTTGCTTGTCAAAATAAGTCCAAAAACGCTTATTTTTCGTTCATTATTACTATTACAATAACGATTTTATTATTTATTTTTGGTGCATCTTATTTTTATAAGTTCGTTACACCACATTTTATTTAAATATAATAAAACACTTCTTATCTAAACACTTTGAGTCTGTATCTCAGTCGGTTTAATTTATAATTTGGGAAAAATTGTTTCCTACACAAATCTCACTATGGCGTCATCAAGCGTCCATGTTAGATTTTCTATAAATCTGCTTATAACTAATTTTTCTTATCTCAAATGATTATATTACTATCTAATATTATTAGTAATGTTTATTTACACAATTTTCCACTATAATATTTATGTATGACTGTGGTTAATTTAATATTTACATAAGTTCAAACCTCTCATATGGTTCTTATACAATTTTTCATCTTATTTTTTAGTCTCTTCATATAAATCATAACATTTAATGATTATAATTAGTGTACATACATAGTATCTAATCTACTATATATAATGGTTACCTTTTAATGAGCTCAGAACTTTCTAATCATTCAGTAATGGCTCTGTCTATGTTGTGTCATCTCATAATAGTCATTTATTTTTTTCTAATACAACAACTAAATTGTTATTGTCATATTTGGTTTGGATTCCCAAAGTAGCATTAGATATCATTCTAACTTTTGGTAATGTTTCCAATTACTTTTAGATAAGTTCATATGCTATATTTTTCATAAATAGCTGGTTGGTCATTGTTTGTTTACATTTGGTTGTTTCCAAAATGGTCATTTGGTTTTCAAATGTTTGTATATAATATGACTGCTTTTGTGGTCATTATCTGTTCTCAAAGTAGCTTTGGGATTTCCTTTTGCTACTGGTAATAATTGTAACAATCTATTCTCAATATTTGATACAGTATTTTTCTTAACTAATTTGCTATACAATGGTTTAGCTTACATCTGGCCATATGTACATGGTTAATTGGTTTACAATAATTTAGTTATAATATTGTTCTTATCATGTTCAAAATCTGTTCTCAATGTATTATCAGATATTTTTCTCACTACTGGTAATACTCTTATAAACATTTACATTGGTTTTGATACTGTACTTTTCTTAACTAAATTGGTATACTCTTCTCATTTCTATTCTTCCCTGTGTCATTATGTTTGACTTGTTATATTTACATTGCTTTGCGTTATATTACATTGTTTCTTAATATTTATTATTATTACTTATAATAAATTCTCATTTGATAACATACTTGATGATCAGATATTTATACTAATATGTATCATTTTCTGTTGTAATAGGTTCCTTCCTTGTGGGTTGTGTAACAATGTACCATCTGGTTTAGTGCAGTATTTTTCTACTACTAAACTGACTTCATTATGGTATATTAACATAATACCTTAACTAATTTGTTACACATGTTTATACAATTCCTTCTTATACATTAACACAAATCTTTCTTGTATTATATGTAACTCAATTCTGGTCAATGGTGGAATATAATTCCTGTTATGTTTGATACTTAACAAATGTCTTTTCTTTGTTGTCAGTTCTTTATGAACAATAATATCATTGTTCTATTTGTTCTAATTTGGTGGTCTTATGATTATGTGTGTTGGTTACAACTTTATTAAATCAGTCACACTCATTGTCTGTGTTTATTTGACTATTTTTTAATTTTTGTTGCTTCATCATGAAATTAACATATTTTTCACACTGTAAACTTCATCACTGTAATTGTTTGTGTGGTTTATTCAGTTAAAATAGTTAGTTATTCACTGGTTTCACATTTGTATTAAGTACACACTGTAATTGTTTGTGTTTCCTTAAATGTTTCACACTGGTTTTCTTGTCACACTTATAATCATTTCTTTTGTCACTTACACTGTTTTTAGTACATGTGGTTTATATTGAGTCCTTATATCTTCTGTCCTTCTTCTTTCTTCTTTATTCCTTCTTTTCATCGTAGTTGCTGTTTTTATTTATCTCCATTGTTGTTGGAGCTTGTTGATCCTTGTTTCGTTGATTCCCCTCACTGTTGGATCCTATTGGGTCTATTTACTGATATTTTTGTTTTGGGCTTGTGGCATTTGCTTTCTTTATTTTATAACTAATGTTGATATATTCGCATTTTATTCTTCATTGTTGGATTTTTTTTATTAATATTTTTGTAGATACACACTTATATACACTAAGCTTTGTTTATCTAGATATATTCCCATGTTTTTTCTCATATTTGACGTTACATTCGTTTATATTATGTAACTACCATATTTTTGGTACTGTTACAATATTAGGTTTTACAAGTCACAGTTGATATTTCAATGGACATTTTTCTTATAGGTACTGCTGCTAGTGTAGGAGATGATGGAGGAGGCTTAACGTTTGTTCAGGATGATTTGTACTATGTGTACGGAATTGCCAGTGTTGGAGTACGGTACGGCAACAACGGCTCAATTACATTGTTTACAAACATCACTGATGAGGAAATACTCAACTGGCTTATTTCTTCTAAGAACAAACTTGATAAAGAACATGATGAAGATTATCCAGAAAAGTAATTGACATTTGATTTCATTTAAATGTAGTTAAATATTCAAATATATTACAAACAAGTACACACTACTTACTGACCAGCCATGCACATAAATGAACATTTTTTAAATTTGTTTACTTGGTCTATGGTTTATTCAAAACATAAACATTTTAAAAAACAAAAAATATTCTTGTTCTTGTTGTAGTTACTTCGAATCCTACAAAACAAGTCTTTCAACCATGCTCTGTATAAAGAAAGAAACTCAACATAATTTCACATGTAGCGAGTAGAATTAAACATTTTATATAAAATGCAATCCTTAGAGAAGAAGTAAAGGAATTTGCTTTTATTATTTTAAATTTACTTTTATCAAGAATAAATAATTTGTTGATGTGGACTGTACGATTACACCATAGCTGTGAAAGAATTATTTTCTTTATATGATTTTCTACTTGTAACTACTGTTTGTTGTTTACATACAACTGCACAGGAAACTTAATGCTATCTTATAGAAACTATTGGCTTGTCTTTCTAACTAATATCGATAACAGTTTTTTTTAATCTGAATTCCTAATTGTAAAATAAAGTACTATTTTTTTACAAATTGACTTGACATGAAAACTGCTTTTCAAAATTAATTTTAAGGAATGAGTTCTGTAAACAGTTTCAAACAATGAACAGTGATTTGTTTGCAGCATAGTTCATTATCTTGGAATCCCGTCATCTGGTCAAATGATTTAAAATTGTTTGAAAGTACCAAGTTCCATCTAAAATTGGTTTGTTCATACTCTAGAACTATTTATTGTAGGAATAAAGTAAAATTTTAAATTCCCAACTGAAAAAATTAATTGTCATAAATAACCTACAGTAACTTTTCATCATATTGATTGCTTGGTTATTTTTAAAACTAACAAAATATTTTGCCTTTACATAATGAGGAAGTTGTAATGGAAGATAGCCGTAATGTGAAAGATAGGGATACCTGTAACAAAGTGGAATGTGCTCAGGAGATAACGATTTCTTTTAGTGCGAATTTTATCTCATTTATAATACATAGGCAATGATTTAATGGTCTCAACTATTGGGTGGAACAAGTATGGTTAGAATGAGAATAACAAAATATCAAAGTTAATTATGAAATTTGAACAGAAGGAAGAAATAAATTGTGGTTCTGAATCCTATGGAAAGATAATATGAAAATATGGGATAGCCCATGGAAGATGTGAGATCATTACCTTGTAATAACAACGCTATTAACAAAAAAAAAAAAAAAACAGGCTGAACAGGCTGAGGCCCATTAACATTTGGTTTTAGCTAAGACAATAAAAGTCACAGTTATTGCACCAACATCTGTGTGGGGTTTGAGGTTACCAGCTATAAATGTGAGTTTTGGTTTCCTTGTTACTAACACCACATAATGTTAATTTTTATATTTTAATGTTGTTTCTTCTTATGAGACTCGAGAAAATGGAAATTGTTTAAAAAAGATACAGTTCACTTTGTTCCATACAACTGCATGATCAACGATGAGTTAAAGGGGGAAAGCAAGACCATAAGGAAAAATGCCCACTGATTACCTGCATTGTGTAATTATAATTGTTGCACCTGAAGGTTTGAATCTTGGCTCCTGTTTGCAAAAATTGTTCATCTGACTTAAAGAGTCACTGAGCCACTTGTCTGAGTTAATGACTAAGTCCTGACTGACCATACAGTGAGGACATAACCAGATGCATTTATTAGAGTGTGCAAGTCGATCTATGCTTTCAAGAATCGAGATTGAGTATGTAAAACTTTATGCAATTTAAAATACCAAACAATCTGTATTTAAAATTAAATACATTTCATAAAAACTGGAATATTGTTTAGTAAGCTAATTATTTTAAATAAGCTGCAAAAAGGGTACCACAGGAAAGCCTACTTCATACGTATAAGCTAGTAATCCAGTGGCAACAGGTAACACTAACCTGGAATCTTGTGTTTTCATTATAAAACTTTTCTCAATTTCTAAAAAAATTGAAGGTTAGTTTTATATCATTTTAAATTAAGTCAATATTTAAAACAATAAAATATTTGATAGTAAAGTGTAGTCTTGTGCCAGTTCATAAATTAATCCAAACATATAAGAAACTATAAAAAATATGCAGCTGCAGATCCCACACAAAAGCAAGAATTAAGTGACTAAATTTCTGACTGGCCATTTGTCATTTTCACTGCATCTACTAAATCTTGTTGGTTCCACCACTGTTGACTGCTGTCTGAAGCTATGAACTTTTTTAGAATTCTTCGACAACTGTTGGTATAGTTTTTTTTCTATATTACTACCAGGAGATAGAAGTCACTGTTACACATTTAAAGTCTAATTCTGCAACCTTTAAAAATCTTCCTTAAAGTGAGATGTGAGAGATGACACCTCTCACACTTTGTATAATTCATGATATGACTTTCTGGTAGCTTTTGGAAGAATATCCTACGATTGTAATGATAAATATCTTACACAGAATAAATATAATTAATTGATTACCAACTCGGAACACAAAGTTTTTTATTAGTAAAAATGTAAATTTTTATACCTTATAGCCTGAACCAGTTTTCGCTTATTATAAGCTTTGTCAGAAGCGGCCACTGGCAGCACTGTCCGTCTTGTTCTTGGTGACGGCGCCGTCAATTGAAAGATCAATGTTGTTTGTGTGGGGTGTTATGTGTTCGAATAATGCGTGTGATTTGAATTGTGTCCGTTCGTTTAGGATGTAATTTTTATATGTTTCCGTGTGTCTGTATATTTCCAATTGTTCTAGAGTGTCTAGTTTTCGGCCTTTTGTGTGTACGTCTAGAGTGTCCATGTAATTATCGATGTTTTTGTATGTGTGGTTTGCTTCAATGAGGTGGTTTGCAATGGTGGATTCGGTAGTGGATTGTAGTGACTTTGTGTGTTCAATGTACCATTGTTTGAAGCTACGTCCTGTGCGGCCTACGTAAAATGAAACACTAGGACTTCATAATTTAATGGATAAAAAAGAAAGTTATTTTTTAACATTTCTATTGAACATAAATTATAGACAAATTTAACTAAATGAGAAAAACTTAGAATAAAAATTCTTTTCTCAGTTGACGTGTGCAATCTCATTAGTAACTTTGTGCAATTGAAGGTGTAGAGATAACATTTTTAAAGGAAGTTGTATGCATTTAGTAGTTTTGTGATCATCGTCATTGTCATCATCACTTCATGGTTTAGGCTTATAGCTTGTTTTATCTTCACTGCAGCCATCTCTTCCAGCGCCTACCCACAGATCTTCTGCCAACTAGTTTGTAGTCTACAGTGCATTTTAAATGGTACTAAAACTTGAAGTGCTTTTATACATAGAGGTCCATATTCCTCACTGATGCTTGCCCAGAAATTTCCAAGTGTTTTATTTTTGAAATCCGACTTTAAGGAAGAATCTGTTAAAATTTCAATTAATTTTTCCTTTTCATGAATGGATAGCTTGGCGGTCTTGAAGTTGTCTTCATTAAACGGGTTTGCAATCCAGTTGCCTCCGTCTTCACGTTTAGGGAAATACTGCCTATAAGAAACCATGAGGCCTGTCAAGTGTAATACTACGTTACTTCTGACGTCTTGAGATAGGTCCAGGCTATTGACATTTAAGAAGCGGTGCAGTGTTTCAAAAATTTCAGCTTGATTATTTTCAACGCAGGTTTTCCAAAAGTCAAATTTTTTTAACATGGACTCAATTTTGTTTGAAACTTTAAATACTGTTATTGAGCTCTTCTGTAACCCTAAGTTGAGTATATTTATCACTGGAAAAATATCAGCTAAATAAGCAAGTTGCTGAAGCCAGTCACTGTTGTGAAACTTTGAAGCCAAATAAAATAGTGTTCTTCAAAAAAAACTTGTAGTTAATGTCTGAGTTCAAATAATCGTGTGAGAACTTTTCCTGGAGAAAGCCACCTTAATTCGGTGCGCAAAAACAATGTGGAGTGAATACCAACCATCTCCTCACAAAGTGCTTTAAACAGTCTAGAGTTTGTTGCGTTGGCTTTGACAAAGTTTACAACTTTTACTGCTTCATTAATAACGTCATTCATTTTAGTCGGCATTTTTTTGGACGCAAGGCTTTGCCTACGGATACAGCAATGGCTCCATGCTACATGGGGAGCCACTTCTCTTATACGTCCACGAAGGCCTACGTTGCAGCCAGACTTTGGGTTTCCGCCATCAGTGCAAATGCCACAACAATTAGCCAAACTAATTTCCTTTTCACAGAAATAGTTAAAAATCACGTTGATCACGTCTTCCCCTGTAGTTCGCTCAGTCAACGCATGACACAGTAAAAGGTTTTCTTCAAAATCGTTATTGACATTAAGATACCTTGCAGTAACAAGTAATATTGATAGGCCAGCAACGTCTGTGCTTTCATCAACTTGAATAGAACAAAATTGACTATTTTTTAATTTTTGTATTACCGTTTCTTCAATGTTGTCTGACATGTCTTTAATTCTTCGTGAAACTGTGTTATTTGGAAACGGGATTGTGTTAATTTTGCGAACATAGTCCTGTCCGAACATACACTGTACAGCATATTTTATACACGGAGCTATCAAATCCTCAGCAATTGTGTGGTTTTTACCGCGTTTAGAAATGTGATAGCTAATTCTGTGAGAGGCTTCAACAGCATTTTCATTGTCTTTATTGCCTGCCACTAGATATGATGAAAGTTGTGCATCTTTTTTATAGTTTTTTAACAGTCACTCAAAAAAACTAACTTTTTTCTTTTGTACTGATCACGTTTAGTGTTTAAATGGCGCATAAGTAAAGAGGGTTTCATGCTACCGTTACTTAAAACCTCCCCGCATACAACACATAATGGATTCGGACTTTCCCAGAAAATAAAAATCCATATTTTAAATACTCATCTGAATATTTCCGTTTCTTCTGATCAGCTCCAGTACTTGAAATGTGAGTGTTACTACTATCACTTACGTGCATAACAACCATGTCCTGGGATGTGGTTAACAACTACATTACAACCTTACGTGCATAAAAACCAAGAGGGATCGATAGAAGTAGCAGTGTGTGGGATTAATGAGAAGTGTGTGGAAGGGAATGTGTCAGAGACACTGTATAATGTTCCAGTAGAAGGCATAAGACGGAACTACAGATTAGAAAAAATAACAGTCAGATGTTGGTTCATTTTATGGCATATCCAAATGATATTGGTGTAACAGTGAGGGACTATGAAAAGGTGAAAGATGCAATAAGGAGTATCAGAAGAGAATCTAAGGTGATGACATGGAGACTAATGTCCAGTCACCACAATGGAGCACCCAAGTTTCCCAAGGACCAAAAAAGCACGATATGTTCAGAGCAAGGTGAAGGTGATGCCAGTTGCCTTTTGACTACAAGGGGATAGTGCATCATGGGTATGCATCAGGAAGCCATCAATACGGAGTACTACTGAGAAGTCCTCCATTGTGTTCGTAATATATTTTGACACAAGAGACTAGAGCTGTGGGCTCAGGGAACTGGCAACTACATCATGACAATGTTCAAGCCCATTCAGCACAAGTGATCCAGACTTTCCTGTCTAAGCATCACATTATGCAGGTTCGTCAGGTTGCCTGCTCTCCTGGCATTTCTCTTGAGACTTTTGGTTGTTTATAGAGAACACCCTAGATGGATCCCATTTTGACAGTTTTGAGGAAATAATGCAAAATGCAATGGTCCAGCCATTTGCTGTCCCAAAACGAGCCTTTTAGCATTCCTTCAAGCAATGGAAGGACAGCGATAGACTAAGTTTGTGGAATCACAATGGGCCTACTTTGAAGAGAATTAGGTATTGTAATCAATCAGATATAGAACTATTTTTCATGGCCCAAGATCAGATACTTTTTGTACAGATCTTGTGTATAAACAAACAAAAAGAAACTAAATAATATAACTATAATTTGATAACATATCTGATTTTAGTAGCAATAAATGGCTTTCAAATATATTTTTCAAAATTATAAAAACTTTGCTGGACTGTATCCATGGACCTTTTTCCTCCTGATGACAATTGAGTTTCCTTGAACTGGGACACCTAACAATTTTAACAACCTGGTGTGCTTGTTAGTCCTGAAAGATGTACTACCATTTGACATTCTAGTAATGACGTAAGAGCTTAAACTTTCTTCTATACAGTATTTAACAGGACATGATTAACAACAGACATGTCTCTCTTAATCTCTGGGATGTTCCTCTCTAGATACCATTGTTTTCACAGCATATCACTTGCTATTTTTACTGGTATGAACTGAGAATCATTATTAAAACTGTAAGTGTTGGTAGTGTCTTATTTTTTGGGCAGCCCTGGCTTATGTGACCACTGTAATCTCACCATTTCTGGCTAGGGACTAAAATCAACATCTATGGGGCTGGTATCTCTGGTTTTAGATAAGGGTAAGACGTGTATGCACAGTGCTCCTGGAGATCGGCAGATATCAGCAGGCAGCACCTACAACAGTAGTACGTTAAAGAATGGATGCACCTCACTTAGGTAACTTTGTTTTTGTAACTCAGCAGTGTTCAGATAGTAGAAGTAAACAAAAACGCTATTAAGAGTGAACACACAAAACACTGTTTACTAGTTTGAACTAAGACATACATTAATATTTCAAAGAGTACCGTGCTTACAGGATATGAAGTCAGACTCCCTGGACTATGAAAGAACTGTCTTGCTTCTTTGAAAGTTCAATACACAGTGCTGATAGAGATACAGCTACATTCATTGGTTCATTAAATATAATATAACTGTTTCATGTCAGTTTCTGATTGCTTAAGGTGCCGGTCAATATGTTTGCCTATTCTTTAATTGTTTAATTAACTGTTTTTTTAAGTATAATTTTAGCAAATATTGTGTTTATGTTTTGAATTTTGATTTAATATGACTAATAAAATTTCGATCAGATGCCCTCAATGGAAATTCAAATGTGCGTATGGAGCATGTATTGGTGTCAACAAAACATGTAATGGGCAAGCTGATTGTGCAGATGGATCAGATGAAGCAGACTGTCCTATAGCCACACCAACAACCAGATTACCCCCGCCAAGTACAACCTCACTCATTCCAAACCTACCCACTCAACCACCAGGACAACCCATTTACGGGGGTGGTGGCTTAGGATCTACCTCCTCCCATGCCTTTCCTGGTACCCCCATACCTGTATCTTCCAGATGCAAGTAAGTGAACATATGTAATACTGTATAGAAATGTAGAATGTATACAGTATTTGTTTTGGTGCCAAGATACAATATTTTTGATTCTCTAATTAAATAGTAGTTGCAATTGTAACTATTCTTTAAGTACAAAATGTTAATAAATGTCTTATAAAAGTTAAATTCGACTCTATCATATTCAGTCATGCAAGAATCTTCAGAAAAGAATAATTACATTCGTAACTAATAATGATTAGTAAAAACTACAAAAGAGTTGTTTGAAATTTTTGCCTATAAAAGTATCATGCTGAGTAGTTTTATTACAATCAAATAATGAAATTTATGAAATACAAGTAACAGGTTTCTCAATTTATTTATTGCTGTTTGCTCCAGATAACATTTAAAGAGTAAACCATATGTGGTGGTGAAGGAGCAACTTTTAAGAAAATTATTGGTAATAATAAATTAATAATTTTTGTGGTTAATAATATTTTATTTATATTGTCACTTTAACTGGGTGTAGCTTCTTTTCATGACATGACTGTTATTTATTGGATAATCATTTATTCATTAATATCATTTACATACTGTAAAATTTATTGCCACAGCAAGTTACTCAGTGGCAACTCATAGGAACTCTTGTAGGACTTACAGTGTCTCACACAACAGTAAGATTTACAAAAACATTGATTTACCTACCTTCTGTGTTTGGGCAATGATTTAACCCAATTATCAAGAAACACTGTGTTTCCGGATTAATTTAACACATATTATGCAGTTTTTAGGTAATTATCTTTTATACACAGATTTTTTATACTTTTGATTGGAAAAGAGTTAGTCACACATATTATGTACAGGAATCTGATGTGTAATTGACAAAACATATTAAAATTTTATGATAAAAGATACTATTACACAAAATCAAATTTAATTGCAAAAAATAAGATTTTTGATAAACTTTTTATAAAAATTTCTCATGTTTTAGATTAAGTGTTTATTCACAGATATTTTTGCTAGAGAATTTAGATGATCAAGATTCATTGTATTTTTTTAGAAATGTATTAATTCTTTTAAGAGTAGAAAAACATTATTCTGATTTGATGGTTCACATAGGAGTTATCAAAACATTTGCAGAAATTTTATAGTTTTGCAAAAGTTACCATTTAAACCATTTCTAGGCTGCCGCATATTTATACCACATACAATATTTTAGAAATTTTCTCTTGAATAGAATACTGCCAGTTTAGTCTGTAATTTGTCTTCTTCTCAAAATTGGATAAAATACTGAAACTTATGTAAACGTCTGGTAGTAAAATTGACAATTATCTGTATCAACTAAAGGTCCAGCCTCCAAATGATGTCTGTATGAAAGTGTTGCTTTGAACTGACAAATTATTGTAACAAATAGATTATTGCCGACCACAGAATTTTATGTCCGGATTTATTGTTCTCCATTTATTTTTACTGCAATTCATTGTTAACTCTAGTTCATCCATTCTCCCATGAAATCTCTCATATAAACAATATATATTTTGAATTCATCAGATCTTTTTAAGTCTCAACACTGCCTGTATAATATGTCTATAATATGTGAAATGATGTTATAGAATAAATGAAGCCAAAATACAAAATCAGTATCTTCTAGAGTTCTGTGTATACTCTAAGATTTTTGACAAGTAATAGTTTTATGGCAACATACTTCCAATTCTTCAAAACACTCAATTAAGTTCTATATTCTCAAACACAACATTTCTTGTATGAATGTTATAATTACAACATAGGGCAACAAATCTTGGTAACTTACATTTTACAATTTCTCCTAATACAGCGTATCTGTGAGTATAACTTGAAAAAGAATTAGAGATGCAGATAAATTAGAGAAAAAAATGTTCACTTTCGCAATCTGACTTGTTGTTTTTTGCATAACTAAATTTAATTGATGCACATAGCAGTAAACAAAATAAGTACAGTTATATTCTGTTCATTTATGTTTGAATGCTACTGGTAGCAGCAATTTTACTTCCATATTTTTATATTTGGACTGTCTTAAGTTTGAGTGATTAGCTAATGAAATTAATTCATGTAATCTGTTTTTTATCCACTGTGTTAAACCATCAGCTGAAAATCCAGAATCTCTCAAGTCTTAGATTTACCTTTAAAAACTGTTTGCAAATTGTGTCTATGCTGTATAAAGCTAAAGAATTTTGAAGTTCTTAAGTTGTGTTTGATAGCTACTTCACCAATTAGATTTCATAACGCTATAGAAATGAGAATATGTACACTATAAGGCCCTCAAAACAAATAGACTCTAAAAAACTATGAGTTGCCATCTGTTCTTTACAGTTAGTTTACAGTATAGAAACCAATTAAATATCCCACTTAGATAAAATTTCATATAATGGTCTCCATTTAAAGAAATCATGTCCTTCTCAGGACTGGTTAGTTGAACCGACTGAACGCAGAATAGAATGTGATTGGATGAATTATATTAAAATTAACTGGGCTGTTAACTCATTGTGTACAATGTGTCCATTCCAAACACTGTGACTGTGCCAACGATGGATATCTTCAGTGGCATGCATGTAATACGTCCGCATAGGGCTAAGTTGACCCAGTCTAACCAACTAGAGTCACTTAGGTCAAGTAACTATAAACATTTTCTGTATTTTGAGCAGTTACACTTCTCTACGCCTCTTTTCAGAGTTAATCGACTTACGGACAGACTTGATTATTGAAACAATTACTTTCAAAACCTTTTCCCATAACTCTCGCTTCCTGTTTATTTAAATCTGAAATTCTTCTAGCTTCATTGGAGTGAATCACAATATAGGCCTACACAATAGGCATTTTCTGTGTTTTTACTATTTTCATGATAAGATAGGAAACGTAGGGACTGTTTCCAATCATTAAATCCATCTGTACAAAATGTGTTCAATGACACAGCCACGTAACCGAAAAGTTTACAAACGAAGAAAAACACTTTGTTTAACAGTCCTCCCCAGGAAAGGGAGGCCACTTTGCTTTCCTTGGTTTTTGTATGATTATTATATGTTAAGAAAACTAATACTGTGTGTAAAATAGGTATTGTATGACATTTCAGGGAGACAGAATTTAAGTGTACATCTGGTCAGTGCATTGATAAATTATCTCTTTGTGACGGCAGAGTGGACTGTCCAGATGGTTCTGATGAAACTAGATATCAGTGCACAAGTGTCTCGTAAGTTAATTGCAGCTACACATTATATTTTTATAAATTTTCTAAGCTTATGATAATAACACTAATAACAATATGTTACCTTCTAATATTAAACAATATTTTAATATATGTAAGAAATAATTTAAGGTAATAAAGTCAATAAGATAATATGTAGTTTAATTAAAATATTTTTAATTAACTTTTGAAATAAGTAAGATAACAGTTCTTCTGTGCCTTTGAATTCCGACAATGTTTACTTTGATTTTACATTTTACATTTTCAGATAAGTCAAAAATATTTATATTTACATTTTTATATAAATGTGCAGCATGACTATAATAAAGTTATTATAGCAACACTGAATTAAAGAAAGTGTTAACAGAAGAGTTGTATATCGTATAAATATCGGTATGGAGAACCATACTGGACTTCCATGTTCTAAGATTTATATTTAAAATCATATTCGAAATGAAACATTTCCATAGAAAATACTTCTTTCTACGTATTGCTTCAGCCTTAAACCACAGTACTGTGGTCACTAACGTATACCACATCACGTTTTCGCGCTCGATTTTCACTGAGATTGAAGTAGATGGCACTGCCGAAAATTCTGGTTTTGCAGAAAACATTGGACTACGGCTAAACAGCCCGGGAAGGAAATTTTAACAAAGAACTACTTCTTTGCTGCCGATAACGTAGTACACATACAAAATTCTCCCCTCCCCTTCAACTATAATTTTCATTTATAGAAAATTACCCCCACCCCGTTCACCTGACCTCTTCATTTATGGATATTTCATCTTCGTTTCTACAGTGGATTATTATGAGCTTCTTATCAAGATATTTTATTTATCAAAATTGAGTACGTTACTCTTGTTAAAACATAAAACGTTGTCGGTAAACTACCCGTTTCTCTAATCTGATCTTCACCAAAATCAATAGACCTTCAGTCCTCTACAATGCAGGGATGCATACAAAAAAATATTTGATTCTGTTTCAATTTGCGGCAGTTATCGTTCGTCATGAAAACATTTCTCTTGTTACAACATACCATGTTTCCGGTAAACTACCCCTTTCCCTTTACCGATCTTCACCAAAATCAACAGGCCTTGAGCTCTCTACATTTTAGGAAGATGTGCAAAAAAAATATTTGTTTTCCTTTAAATTTACGTCAGTAATCGTTCGTCATAGAAAAATTACCCTTTCTAAAACATAAAACGTTGCTGGTAAACTACCCCTTCCTCTAAACCGATCTTCACCAAAATCAACAGACCTTCAGTTCTCTACAATACAGGGCTGTATGCAAAACATTATTTGATTCTGTTTGAATTTGCGGCTGTTACCGTTTGCCATAGAAAAAATATTACCCTTGATAAAAAAACGTTGCTAGTAAACTACCCCTTTCCCTTAACCGATCTTCACCAAAAACAATACGGTCTTGAGTACTCTACAATTCAGGGCTGTATGCAAAAAAGTATTTGATTCTTTTTGAATGTGATGCTCTTATCGTTTGCCATACTAAATACCCTTGTTAAAATATACAACGCTGCTGGTAAACTACTCCTTTCCCTTAACCGATCTTCAACAAAATCAACAGACCATGAGTTCTGTTTAACTCAAAAAGGTATGCAACAGAGTAGTTGATTCTGTTTGAAATTACGGCAGTTATCGTTCGTCATAGAAAACATTACCCTTGTTAAAACATAAAAGGTTGCAGGTAAACTACCCCATTCCCTTAACTGATCTTCAACAAACTCAACACACCTTGAGTTCGGTATAATTGAAAAAGGTATGAAAAAACTAGTTGATTCTGTTTGAATTTGCAGCTGTTATCGTTTGCCATAGGAAAAAAATTGCCCTTGATAAAAACAAATTTTGCCGGTAAACTACCCCTTTCCTTTAACAGATCTTCACCAAAAACAGTAGGTCTTGTGTACTCTACAAATCAATGCTATATGGAAAAAATTATTTGATTCTGTTTGAATTTGCGACTATCGTTTGCCATAGAAAAAATTACCCTTGATAAGAAAAACGTTGCTGGTAAACTACCCCTTCCCGTTAACCGATCTTCACCAAAAACAACAGATCTTGAGTACTCTATAATTCAGGGCTGCACGCAAAGGAGTAGTTGATTCTGTTTGAATTTGCGGCTCTTATCATTTGCCATAGAAAATACCCTTTAAAACATAAAACGTTACTGGTAAACTACCTCTTTCCTATAACTGATCTTCACCAAAAACAATACATCATGAGAACTCTACAATTCAGGGCTGCATACTAAAGAGTAGTTGATTCTGTTTGAATTTGCGGCTGTTATCGTTTGCAATAGAAAAATATCGGTATCGAGAACCATACATGACTTCCATGTTCTAAGATTTATATTTAAAATCATATTTGAAATGAAATATTTCCATAGAAAGTACGTCTTTCTACTTATTGCTTCAGGATTAACCACAGTACTAAGGTCACTAACGTATACCACCTCACGTTTTCGCACTCGATTTTCACTGATGATGGCAGTCGATGGCACTGCCGAAAAGTCTGGTTTTGCAGAAAACACTGGACTACGGCTAAACATCCCGGGAAGCAATTTTAACAAAAAACTACTTCTTTGTTGCCGATAACGTAGTACACATTGTAGCATAACAGAATTATCACATTAAAATTTTAACTTAGTGCAACACAAATAAAGAAGAAAATGTCCATAGTGAGTGAGAATAATAAATGGTTAAAGATTAAACTAAAGAAACTGTACATTAAGTCAATAAAATGTTGTTAAGATTAAATAATAAAAAAGAAAACTATTGGTCAATATACGGATAACCTACCATATATAAATAAACCCAATAAACCAGCAGTATACCCAGTAGATTGGGGAAGGAGTGAAAAGGAAAGGAAAGAAAAAAGAGGTAAAAAGGTGAAAACAATTTTAATAAGGGAAATTTATAAAGTCAAAAGCAGAGAAACCCCAAGACAAAACCAACAACAAATTAGCAAAGAGCTATAAACAAACATTAAATGAAACATAATATTCAAATAAGATGCATTGAATTAATGCCATAAAGAGAAACCACAAGACAAGGAATTTACTAATATAATAAGGAAGAAAGGACAAAATATGTCAAGATTCCTAAAAAGAGCCTAGAAATAAGAAGAGCTATTCCAAAAATGTTAATAAAGAATACATACCTTTGAAACTAAATTAAAAAACCCATATATTTAGACACAGTAACTCAAGTTACAAGATACAATACAATTGAAACTGATTTGTAAACTAGGTATAAGTATAATGTATAACAACCCAAAAAGACTACCATAAGTTAGAACCCACTAAAAGACTACCATAGTGTAGACCCCACTAAAGTGAAGTGATATAATAAAAATTAGAAACTACAGTGAGAGTAGTGAACAACATAGCTAAAAAGCTATGAAAAAATATTCAACGAAGTGTTAATAATATAAAAGGACTACCATGAGTGTAGATAATACTAGTAAAACCATAAGAATCAAAGACAGTCTAAGGACTGACAACATTATTAGTAATAAGAGTTTTTTAAGTTAGATATAAGAAATACTATTACCCATAAAATGTTTTTTAATTACAGTTAAGTAAATTGTGAGAAGGACAATAAATACCAAAGGACAGTTCATAACTGACGGTATAACTAATAATAAGATGTTTTTTATTTATTGTTAATCAGATAATATATTAGATATAAGGGGATAATAGATATAAGATGTTTTTAATCATAGTTAAGTTGTTACCAAAAGGGACATAAATACAAAAGACAGTTAATGACTGACAGTATTACTAGTAATAGGATGTTTTTATTTTTTTTATTAAATTATGTCTAGGGAATAATAAGGATAAGATATTTTTGTTATAACTAAATAAGATAATTAAAAATAATAAGGATAAGATATTTTGTTATCATTGAATAATACAGTTAAAAATAATAGGCATAAGATGTTTTTGTTATAATTAGATGATATATGAAAAGTAGTAGATAATAAGATGTTCTGTTGTATTCAAAATAATGTTAACTAATTTTCAAGTTTGTCAAGGCAGAGAGGCAAGTAGGAAATAGGAATGTTATAATTTTAATTGAAACTGTAAACCATATAAAAAGTACAAAGCAGATTAGCTAATACATCACTCTAGAAAAACAGACCAGTAATGTAAACCAAAACCATCTATCAGAGAGTCAAACTTAATTAAATAAATTCAATCAAACTACATAATATAAGGAATAGAATTTAATCCATACAACACAAAAATATGAAAATGTAATCAGTACAGATACCAATAATGACGAATGTAATGACAAAGGAAGAAAATTAACTTCTTTTGGAAATAACTAATACTAGGCCTAAAATGGTAAGCAACTCAGACTAAAAAGTAAATTAATCAATATTGAAGTGTTATAACAACAAAATTATTAACAGCAAATAATAATCATGGAGTGAGTAATATTATTTCATGGAAATATTATCAGAAAAAAACTTGTAAACCATTTAAATAATAAATTTGTACAAAATATGAGGCCTACAATAAATGTCAAAAATTGTAAATTTTAGGCTTATCTGAACTTAAAACAGACCCAGCTATATATCAGATTATGTAAAATTAGTTTAAGAATATTGCTGAATAGTTAGATTTTTGTAAAATTAATAAATAATTGAGTTACAGCAATAAATAGGAAAACTTGTTATGTATACTTAGAGGATGAAACAAATCCAAGACATGTACTTTTATAAAAAGACAATGGGAAGAGGAAAAAGACATTTCATAAATTACCCCAAAACGACGACTTTCAGTCATCAGTCTATTGTTAATCGTTAATGTGAACAGTTGAGAAATTACGGACAGAAGACCGAAAAAGTATAAATTAGTGCAAAACTGTGAGTGCAGCCTCGAAAAGTGTAACAGAGGTTAACTAAGTAAAAATACCACCAACAGAGAATAATTAACACCAAACTAATCCAGAACAACAGCAATAACATTATCTGACACGAGCACAAGAAATCAACGGCCATTTTGAAGGAATATTAAATCATATTAGCAGAACACGAATACAACACATTTGAACACCGAACACTGCACCAGTAAACCATCACAAAACGACATCGCAGAAGAAGGAAGAACACTCCACACTATATTCCAGGACAACTACAACTTCGCAGAGAAGGGAATACTCATTTATTTCCGAGGGAGAAGATCAAATCGTATCAGCATTACAAAGCAGAAAGTCGAGGTGACGGCAGCCATGCTGAATTTCTGAACGAGCACAAGACACAGCCTTCTCGAAGCCAGTGACGTCATTCGACGAATGGTTCGATTTTACTTTTAATAATTGACAATTTACATAATAATATTGTTTTTTCAGCTCTAACAATTTATTTTAAAAATAGCTGTAAGCATTGTATCTTGTTCCTTGTCCTCTCTGACCATTTCGACACTTAAAAGAATCCTAATTAATTAATTTTGTAAACATATATTTTGTCAATTTTGTTCGCTACCGACTTGAGCAAATATCAACCAATGCCTGGTCCACGCGCAGCCAGAATGGCGCATAATTTCAAATGTTAATAAATGAACATAATTATTCAGTTACAAGAGTTTGTATTTATTGGTATAGTAAATGCTAGTTATTTTTTTCTTCAAAAAATAATTTAAAGTGATAAAAGAAATATTTGAGAAGAAGAAGAAGATCAAAGTCAGAAGAGAGAATAAATAGATCTGACTACACAATTAAATTACTAATAGAAACAAATATTGTCAGAACACAAGATCTTACTTATTTAATTGGAAGTAATTAAAAACATACAATTAATTAATTATTAATTAATTGAATTGAATTAATAATTAAAAAAAAATGTTTTATAACTAACGAAAATTTTTACTCATCAACACATTACACTTTATTATACATTATTTATATTTAATTTTATTTGTAATTTGGATTCAACTACAAATTGGCGTATCCAAAGTGGAGCTTTATCATCCGCGAGTTCAACACCGAGATTCAAACAACATTTAATAGTATCACAATAATTCTTGCTATCTTTATTTTATATTTGTAAGTATTATATTACAACATATACAAAATTCTCCCCTCCACCTTCAACTATAATTTTTAATAATAGAAAGTTACCCCGACCCCGTCCACCTAACCTCTTCATTTATAGATACTTCATCTACGTTTCTACAGTGGATTACTATGAGCTTCTTATCAGGATATTTTATTTATAAATATTAAGTACTTTACTCTTGTTAAATCATTAAATGTTTCAGGTAAACTACCCCTTTCTCTTAACCGATCTTCTCCAAAATCAATAGACTTCCGTCCTCTACTATTCAGGGATGCATGCAAAAAAATATTTGATTCTGTTTGAATGTGCGGCAGTTATCGTTGGTCATGGAAACATTTCTCTTATTATAACATAAAATGTTGCAGGTAAACTACCCCTTTCCCTTAACCGATCTTCACCGAAATCAATAAACTTTGAGCTCTCTGCAACTCAGGAAATGGTGCAAAAATTATTTGATTCTCTATGAATTTTCGGCAGTTATCGTTCGTCATAAAAAATTACCCTTATTAAAACATAAAACGTTGCTGGTAAACTACCCCTTTCCCTTACCTGATCTTCACCAAAAACGGCAGGTCTTGAGTACTCTACAATTCAGGCCTGTATGCAAACAATTATTTGATTCTGTTTGAATTTGCGGCTCTTATCGTTTGCCATAGAAAACACCCTTGATAAAACATAAAACGTTGCTGGTAAACTACCCTATTCCACTAACCGATCTTTACCGAAAGCAACAGGTCTTGAGAACTCTACAATTCAGGGCTGTATGCAAAACATTATTTGATTCTCTTTGAATTTACGGCAGTTATCGTTCGTCGTAGAAAAAATACCCTTGTTAAAACATAAAACGTTGCAGGTAAACTACCCCTTTCCCTTAAGCGATCTTCAACAAAATCAACAGACCTTGATTTCTGCATAATTCAGAAAGGTATGCAGAAGAGTAGTTGATTCCGTTTTAATGTACGGCAGTTATCGTTCGTCATAAAAAAATTACCCTTGATAAAACATAAAATGTTGCTGGTAAGCTAGCCAATTCCCTTAACCGATCTTCACCAAAACCAACAGGTATTGAGAACTCTACATTTCAGAGCTGTATGCAAAATATTATATGATTCCGTTTGAATTTGCGGCTGTTATCGTTTGCCACATAAAATACCCTTCATAAAACAAAAAACGTGCCTAGTAAACTACCCCTTTCCCTTAACCGATCTTTACCAAAAACGATTGGTTTTTAGTACTCAACAAAACTGAGCTGTATGCAAAAGCTTATTTAATTCTGTTTGAATTTGCGGCTCTTATCGTTTGCCATAGAAAATACCCTTTTAAAACATAAAACGTTGCAGGTAAACTACCCCTTTCCCTTAACCGACCGTCACCAACAACAACAGGTATTGAGAACTCTACAATATAGGGTTGTATACAAAACATCATTTGATTCTGTTTGAATTTGCGGCTGTTATCGTTTACCATATAAAAATATCGGTATGGAGAACCATACATGACTTCCATGTTCTAAGATTCATATTTAAAATCATATTTTAAATATGATTTTATTGAAATGAAATATTTCCATAGAAACTACGTCTTCCTACTTATTGCTTCAGCATTAACCACAGTACTGTGGCCACTAACGTATACCACCTAACGTTTTCGCACTCGATTTTCACTGATGATGGCAGTCGATGGCACTGCCGAAAAATCTGGTTTTACAGAAAACATTGGTCTACGGCTAAACAGCCCGGGAAGCAATTTTAACAAAAAAATACTTCTTTGTTGCCGATAACGTTGTACACGTATAAAAAATTCTCCCCTCCACCTTCAACTCTAATTTTTAATAATAGAAAATTACCCCCAACCCGTTCACCTAACCTCTTCATTTATAGATATTTCATCTGCGTTTCTACAGTGGATTATTTTGAGCTTCTTATCAGGATACTTTATTTATAAAAATTAAGTACTTTACTCTTGTTAAATCATAAAATGTTTCAGGTAAACTACCCCTTTCTCTTAACCGATCTTCTCCAAAATCAATAGACCTTCAGTCCTCTACAATTCAGGGATGCAAAAATATTTGATTCTGTTTGAATGTGCGGCAGTTATCGCTCGTCATAGAAACATTTCTCTTGTTACAACTTAAAATGTTGCAGGTGAACTACCCCTTCCCCTTAACCGAGCTTCACCAAAATCAACAGACCTTTGAGCTCTTTAAAACGCAGACAAGTGTGCAAAAAATTATTTGAATCTCTTTGAATATTCCGCAGTTACCATTCGTCATAAAAAAAATTACCCTTTTAAAACATAAAACTTTGGTGATAAACTACCCCTTTCCCTTAACCGATTTCCAACAAAATCAACAGACCTTGAGTTCTCTTTAGTTCAAAAAGGTATGCAAATACGTAGTTGATTTTGTTTGAATTTACGGCTGTTATCGTTCGTCATATAAAAAATAACCCTTGTTAAAACATAAAATGTTGCAGGTAAACTACCCCTTTCCTTTAACCGAGCTTCACCAACACCAACAGGTATTGACCGCTCTACAATACAGGGCTGTATGCAAAACATCATTTGATTCTGTTTGAATTTGCGGCTGTTATCGTTTGCTATAAAAAAATTACCCTTGTTAAAAAACCGTTGCTGGTAAACTACCCCTTCCCATTAACCGATCCTCACCAAAAACAATAGGTCATGAGTACTCTACAAATCAGGGCTGTATGCAAAAAATATTTGATTCTGTTTAAATTTGCGGCTGTTATCGTTTGCCATAGAAAATACCCTTGTTAAAACATAAAATGTTGCCGGTAAACTACCCCTTCCCATCAACCGATCTTCACCAACATCAAAAGACCTTGAGATCACTACAATTCAGGGATGTATGCAAAAAATTATTTTATTCTGTATGAATATGCGGCAGTTACCGTTCGTCATAGAAAAAATTACCCTTGTTAAAACATAAAATGTTGCCGGTAAACTACCCTATTCCTTTAACCGATCTTGACCAAAACCAAAATGACTTGAGAACTCTACAATTCAGGGCTGTATGCAAAATATTATTTGATTCTGTTTGAATTTGCGGCTGTTATCGTTTGCGAAATATATTACCCTTGATAAAAAAACGTAGCCGGTAAACTACCCCTTTCCCTTAACCGATCTTCAACAAAATCAACAGACCTTGAGTTCTCTTAAATTCAAAAAGGTATGCAAAAAAGGAGTCGATTCTCTTTGAATTTGCGGCAGTTATCTTTCGTCATATAAAAAATTACCAAATACACTGTACTCACCGTCTATGGCTTTTTTCCTTGATGTTTTTTCCAGTTTACATGTTTCAAGGCACTTGCCTCATCATCAGAACTTATAAAATCAATCTATGTCATAAATAATGACATTTGTCAAAATATTAAAAACACAATACGGCAATTAAACTATGTACATAAATTCGCTTTAAAAATGTTCGGTGTGCCTTGCAAGACAACACGCGCCATACTGACGTAATCTAAGCCTTATCTCGACTATATCTCATAGCGGTATCGTACAGTATATTTGATTTATACTGTAATTGGTCGTTCAACACATGTGGCTTGGTACTGGCGTCGTTGTATGCTTTGTAAATTTCATATTCTTCAAGGGCGTTCAAATAACTCCCTTTACTGCAGAAATGAAGGGGTATTAAATTTGAGCTAAAATCCGTGTAACTGTGACTGTTGTCTATGAGGTGCTTGGCGAAATTTGACTTGATATTGTCGAAGTTGTAAACTCGTGTAGGGGGTCTATGTTCAGAAAATCTTTTCAAAAAACCTCGACCCGTCTGGCCCACATAAAAAGCCTCACAGTCGTTGCAGACTAGCTTATAAACACCCGTTTTATTTTCAAGACTGGTATGTTCACGGGTGCGGAGATTATTCAAGATGTTATTACTAGTCTTATAGGAAACGACTATGTTGTTAACTTTATTAATGGTTGACTTAAAAATCCCCGGTATGAAATGCGTATAAGGTGCCGCAATGTATTTGCGTGCCTTTGTTTCGAGGTTCTCATTTCTATTATTTATATCTTTAGTTTCATTTTTAATAGTGTTACTCTTCTTTTCTTTTGTTTTTTAAAAATATTATCTATTATTCTTTCATTGTACCCATTGTTAAACGCAATGACTTTAATGGTATTTAACTCTTCGATATAATCCTCGATGCTAAGGGGTATAGACAACAAGCGATGTATCATGCTATGGAATGCAGCTAATTTCTGTGAAATGGGGTGGAACGATGAGGCATGTATGACAGCGTCAGTCATCGTGGGCTTCCTAAATATATTAAAACATAGTTTTTTAGTAACAAAATTCTTAGTTACTGTCAAATCCAGAAAATGTAACCGACCTCCAACTTCATTCTCCAAAGTAAACTGTATCTTGTTGTTAATGCCATTCAAGTAATTGTGGAGCTTGTCAATTTGGCGATTTGTGCCTTTATACACCATAAAAGTGTCGTCGACATATCTACCATAGAACACAACATTGTAATTATATGTAGGATTTGCAAACAAGAAAGAATTTTCAAAGTAATTTAAGTATACTTCCGCTAGAATACTAGAGAGTGGGGAACCCATAGCTAACCCCTCCAGCTGTCTGAAAAACTGTTTGTCATGTGTGAAATAATTCTGGTCCAAAATCACTTCCAACAATTCTAATATTTCATTTATGCAATTAGCATCCAGTTTATTGGTGTTAACAAGGTTAGATCTTAATAGGCGTAAGTTTCACTCACCGGTACATTTGTATACAAGTTCACAATGTCAAAAGAAATAAGTTTATAGTGGGGTTCAATCATCAGGTTTTTCACTTTATCAACGAAATCACAACTATTAATCAAACTTCGATTATTAATCAAATGTAAATTATGTTTTAATATACTCACTAATTTTCTAGCTGCTTTGTAACCGGGAGCAGTGGTAAAATTTACTAGTGGTCTAATAGGAATCCCCTCCTTGTGAAGCTTTGGCAGACCTGATAAAACGGGCGCTTTAGAATTAATTGGTTTTAAAGAACGTCTAGTACGTTCATCAAAGAGATGTGTACACATGTTTAAGCTGCGATTAAGACGTTTTACGTATAAATCCGTGGGGTCAGAGGTTAGCAGGGTGATATTATTTGCAATGAAATCGCGTATTTTATCGTCATAATCATTCTTATTTATAATAACCAGAGTGTTACCCTTATCCGCTTTAGTGACAAGGGCTTGATCGTCAGATAGTTTTGTCTTTAATGTTTTTAAAATCCTACGTTCGGCATTATAATTAGTCATAGAAGGAATGGGAGAATGCACGTTATTAAGTTGGTTACGTATAATTTTGTTAAATTTGTTATTTATTATGAACCGTGCTTCAACTTGTTCTTTTTTATCACTAATTGCTTTAATCACAGTTTCGGCACTAGCAACTTCAGTTAGAATGTGCCTTGTGTTGAAGTTCGGCTTATGTAATGGGAGATTGTATTTTAATCCTTTATTTAAAAGATTTTCTTCGTCAGTATTTAATTCAATCGGAGTCAAATTACATAGTCGTGTATGGAACACGTGTTTACAACTAGTATTACTGGTTTTAGGTATTTGAACGTCTATTAACCTTTGTAACTTGTTAAGCTGCGTCATACGCATATTGTAAACAACAACTTCTATCGTACTGTTTATAAATTCCAGATAATGATCTAGTGCAGCTGGATGTACGTCATTAAGTAGTTGTAAGTGTGCTCCATACAATTTAGAATTAAGAAATGATTTCTTAATATATAACGACCTCAATTCCTCTTTAATTCTAAAAATCTCTGCGCGTTTTTTAGCTTTCATATCTGCAATAGACGTGCCTTTAAACTTTATAATAGCGTAATTCGGGATAACCTTATTTTTCAAGCATGCTTTATTAAATCTAATATGCAGAATTGTCTTATGCAATTGTGTTTTAATATTCTGAAATCTGCGTACTACGTTATCACGACTATTGTTATTCATATTGATTTAAATGGAATAAATCCTATTGTAGTCCCAAGCCATGTGTTTGTTAACCAAATACACTGTACTCACCGTCTATGGCTTTTTTCCTTGATGTTTTTTCCAGTTTACATGTTTCAAGGCACTTGCCTCATCATCAGAACTTATAAAATCAATCTATGTCATAAATAATGACATTTGTCAAAATATTAAAAACACAATACGGCAATTAAACTGTGTACATAAATTCGCTTTAAAAATGTTCGGTGTGCCTTGCAAGACAACACGCGCCATACTGACGTAATCTAAGCCTTATCTCGACTATATCTCATAGCGGTATCGTAGCGGTATGTGTTGAACGACCAATTACAGTATAAATCAAATATACTGTACGATACCGCTATGAGATATAGTCGAGATAAGGCTTAGATTACGTCAGTATGGCGCGTGTTGTCTTGCAAGGCACACCGAACATTTTTAAAGCGAATTTATGTACATAGTTTAATTGCCGTATTGTGTTTTTAATATTTTGACAAATGTCATTATTTATGACATAGATTGATTTTATAAGTTCTGATGATGAGGCAAGTGCCTTGAAACATGTAAACTGGAAAAAACATCAAGGAAAAAAGCCATAGACGGTGAGTACAGTGTATTTGGTTAACAAACACATGGCTTGGGACTACAATAGGATTTATTCCATTTAAATCAATATGAATAACAATAGTCGTGATAACGTAGTACGCAGATTTCAGAATATTAAAACACAATTGCATAAGACAATTCTGCATATTAGATTTAATAAAGCATGCTTGAAAAATAAGGTTATCCCGAATTACGCTATTATAAAGTTTAAAGGCACGTCTATTGCAGATATGAAAGCTAAAAAACGCGCAGAGATTTTTAGAATTAAAGAGGAATTGAGGTCGTTATATATTAAGAAATCATTTCTTAATTCTAAATTGTATGGAGCACACTTGCAACTACTTAATGACGTACATCCAGCTGCACTAGATCATTATCTGGAATTTATAAACAGTACGATAGAAGTTGTTGTTTACAATATGCGTATGACGCAGCTTAACAAGTTACAAAGGTTAATAGACGTTCAAATACCTAAAACCAGTAATACTAGTTGTAAACACGTGTTCCATACACGACTATGTAATTTGACTCCGATTGAATTAAATACTGACGAAGAAAATCTTTTAAATAAAGGATTAAAATACAATCTCCCATTACATAAGCCGAACTTCAACACAAGGCACATTCTAACTGAAGTTGCTAGTGCCGAAACTGTGATTAAAGCAATTAGTGATAAAAAAAAGAACAAGATGAAGCACGGTTCATAATAAATAACAAATTTAACAAAATTATACGTAACCAACTTAATAACGTGCATTCTCCCATTCCTTCTATGACTAATTATAATGCCGAACGTAGGATTTTAAAAACATTAAAGAAAAAACTATCTGACGATCAAGCCCTTGTCACTAAAGCGGATAAGGGTAACACTCTGGTTATTATAAATAAGAATGATTATGACGATAAAATACGCGATTTCATTGCAAATAATATCACCCTGCTAACCCCACGGATTTATACGTAAAACGTCTTAATCGCAGCTTAAACATGTGTACACATCTCTTTGATGAACGTACTAGACGTTCTTTAAAACCAATTAATTCTAAAGCGCCCGTTTTATCAGGTCTGCCAAAGCTTCACAAGGAGGGGATTCCTATTAGACCACTAGTAAATTTTACCACTGCTCCCGGTTACAAAGCAGCTAGAAAATTAGTGAGTATATTAAAACATAATTTACATTTGATTAATAATCGAAGTTTGATTAATAGTTGTGATTTCGTTGATAAAGTGAAAAACCTGATGATTGAACCCCACTATAAACTTATTTCTTTTGACATTGTGAACTTGTATACAAATGTACCGGTGAGTGAAACCTTACGCCTATTAAGATCTAACCTTGTTAACACCAATAAACTGGATGCTAATTGCATAAATGAAATATTAGAATTGTTGGAAGTGATTTTGGACCAGAATTATTTCACACATGACAAACAGTTTTTCAGACAGCTGGAGGGGTTAGCTATGGGTTCCCCACTCTCTAGTATTCTAGCGGAAGTATACTTAAATTACTTTGAAAATTCTTTCTTGTTTGCAAATCCTACATATAATTACAATGTTGTGTTCTATGGTAGATATGTCGACGACACTTTTATGGTGTATAAAGGCACAAATCGCCAAATTGACAAGCTCCACAATTACTTGAATGGCATTAACAACAAGATACAGTTTACTTTGGAGAATGAAGTTTGAGGTCGGTTACATTTTCTGGATTTGACAGTAACTAAGAATTTTGTTACTAAAAAACTATGTTTTAATATATTTAGGAAGCCCACGATGACTGACGCTGTCATACATGCCTCATCGTTCCACCCCATTTCACAGAAATTAGCTGCATTCCATAGCATGATACATCGCTTGTTGTCTATACCCCTTAGCATCGAGGATTATATCGAAGAGTTAAATACCATTAAAGTCATTGCGTTTAACAATCGGTACAATGAAAGAATAATAGATAATATTTTTAAAAAACAAAAGAAAAAGAAGAGTAACACTATTAAAAATGAAACTAAAGATATAAATAATAGAAATGAGAACCTCGAAACAAAGGCACGCAAATACATTGCAGCACCTTATACGCATTTCATACCGGGGATTTTTAAGTCAACCATTAATAAAGTTAACAACATAGTCGTTTCCTATAAGACTAGTAATAACATCTTGAATAATCTCCGCACCCGTGAACATACCAGTCTTGAAAATAAAACGGGTGTTTATAAGCTAGTCTGCAACGACTGTGAGGCTTTTTATGTGGGCCAGACGGGTCGAGGTTTTTTGAAAAGATTTTCTGAACATAGACCCCCTACACGAGTTTACAACTTCGACAATATCAAGTCAAATTTCGCCAAGCACCTCATAGACAACAGTCACAGTTACACGGATTTTAGCTCAAATTTAATACCCCTTCATTTCTGCAGTAAAGGGAGTTATTTGAACGCCCTTGAAGAATATGAAATTTACAAAGCATACAACGACGCCAGTACCAAGCCACATGTGTTGAACGACCAATTACAGTATAAATCAAATATACTGTACGATACCGCTATGAGATATAGTCGAGATAAGGCTTAGATTACGTCAGTATGGCGCGTGTTGTCTTGCAAGGCACACCGAACATTTTTAAAGCGAATTTATGTACATAGTTTAATTGCCGTATTGTGTTTTTAATATTTTGACAAATGTCATTATTTATGACATAGATTGATTTTATAAGTTCTGATGATGAGGCAAGTGCCTTGAAACATGTAAACTGGAAAAAACATCAAGGAAAAAAGCCATAGACGGTGAGTACAGTGTATTTGGTTAACAAACACGTGGCTTGGGACTACAATAGGATTTATTCCATTTAAATCAAAAAATTACCCTTGTTAAAACATAAAATGTTGCTGGTAAACTACCCCTTTCCCGTAACCGATCCTTACCAAAATCAACAGGTCTTGAGTACTCTACAGATCAGGGCTGTATGCAAAACATTGTTTGATTCTGATTGAATTTGTGGCTCTTATCGTTTGCCATACAAAATACCCTTTTAAAACATAAAACGTAGCTGGTAAACTACCCCTTTTCCTTAACCGATCTTCACCAAAATCAACAGGTTTTGACAAATCCACAATTTAGGGCTGTATGCAAAACATTATTTGATTCTAATTGAATTTGTGGCTCTTATCGTTTGCCATACAAAAACCCTTTTAAAACATAAAACGTAGCAGGTAAACTACCCCTTTGCCTTAACCGATCTTCACCAAAATCAATAGGTCTTGACAACTCTACAATTTAGGGCTGTATGCAAATAATCATTTGATTCTGTTTGAATTTGCTGCTGTCATCGTTTGCCATAGAAAATATCATTGTTAAAATATAAAACGATGCTGGTAAACTACCCCTTTCCCTTAATCGATCTTCACCAAAAACAATAGGCCGTGAGAACTCTACAATTTAGGGATGTATTCAAAAGAGTAGTTGATTTTGTACGAATTTGCGGCTGTTATCGTTTGCCATAGAAAACAATTACCCTTGATTAAAAAAAACGTTGCCGGTAAACTACCCCTTTCCCTCAACCGATCTTCACCGAAAACAATAGGTCGTGAGTACTTTACAAATAATGCTGTATGCAAAAAATGATTTGATTCAGTTTGAATTTGTGGCTGTTATCGTTTACCATAAAAAAATCTAAGACAGACAGACACACAGACACACACAGACACTTTTCGAAAAACGACTTTTTTCATGTTTTGAGTGTAGTACAATCAGAATCAGCAATAATCTCGAACACGATTTTTTTTGCCATCACCATCCATTTCCTTAAGGAACATGGAAGTAAAAATAACCCTTGATAAAAAACCGTTGCCGGTAAACTACCCCTTCCGCTTAACCGATCTTCACCAAAAACGACAGGTCTTGAGAATTCTACAATTCAGGGCTGTATGCAAAATATTATATGATTCTGTTTGAATTTGCGGCTGTTATCGTTTGCCAAACAAACTAAATTACCCTTGATAAAAAAAACCGTTGCCGGTAAACTACCCCTTTCCCTCAACCAATCATCACCAAAAACAATAGGTCGTGAGTACTCTACAAATTAGGGCTGTATGCAAAAAATTATTTGATTCTGTTTGAATTTGCAGCTGTTATCGTTTGCCATAGAAAAACATCTATAGACACACAGACACATAGATAGACAGACAGACACACACACAGACACTTTTCGAAAAACGACTTTTTTTCATGTTTTGAGTGTAGTACAATCAGAATCTGCAATAATCTCGAACACGATTTTTTTTGCCATCACCATACTTCCATTTCCTTAAGGAACATGGAAGTAAATATCGGTATGGAGAACCATACATGACTTCCATGTTGTAATATTTATATTTAAAATCATTTACGAAATGAAATGTTTCCATAAAAACTACTTCTTTCCACTTATTGCTTCAGCCTTAACCACAGTACTGTGATCACTAACGTATACCACCACACGTTATCGCACTCGATTTTCACTGATGATGGAAGTCGATGGCATTGCCGAAATGTTTGGTTTTGCAGAAAACATTGTACTACAGCCAAACAGCCTGGGAAGGTATTTTAACAACAAACTACTACTTTGTTGCCGATAACGTAGTACATATATAAAAAATCATTATCGAAATAAAATATTTCTATAGAACCTACTAACGCCGGGGAAATCTGAGGAGCCAATCAGAGTTGGGCCTACCTGTCACTCGGCTGAATTTGGTGGAAAGCCCTGTCACTGTCGTCAAAGTATCAGCCTTGACAGGGTCCTCTTTTTCTGCAAAATGGGGAGGCTTGAGATGGAGTGAGTGACATAGTCCCCACCTCAATGAAGAACCCATTGTTTAATAAAAATATATTTAAATTTTGAAAACTGAAATTTTTTTTCTTGTTGACAAATATTTATATAATATAATCAAAATGACTTTATCAAAAAAACAAAGATTATATAATAAATACTTATATATGTTTACTTTTTCTTCAATGTTGATGATCATTTCCAAGCATTGTGACAAAATTCTATCTACAGAACAGTTAACATTCCCCAGCTTTCCATTTCTGCAATTTCTCATTACACCTTCCACTGACGTATTATTAACCATTTCATAATCTATCGTATAATCTTTTCAGATTTTGTAGTACACTATAAAATACTGTAACTAACATTCATGCAACAAAACCAACATATACATAATAAATAAAATAATTATAATAAAAAATAAATAAATATGCTTCCTTCTTCTTTATTGTTGACAACCATTTCCTAACTTTGTGAGACAATACTATTTATAGAAAAGTTAACATTCTCCTGTTTTCTGTCCCTGGAATTTCTCATTACATCTTCCATTGACTTATTATTAATTGTTTCATAAACTTTCATATAATCTTGCCAGATTTTGCTATTCTGTCTGAAATGCTGTAACTAACATTCATCCAACAAAACCAATATATAAATAATAAATACAATAATTACAATAAATAGGCTTACTTCTTTGTTGCCGTTGTTCGTTTCCGAACATTGTGACAATATTCTATCTACAGAACAAGTGACGTGCTTCATTTTTCATTCTCTGTTAATTTTCATTACATCTGCCACTGACGTATTATTAACCGTTTCATAAACTTTCATATGATCTTGTCAGATTTTGTTGTTCTGTCTAAAATTCTGTAACTAACATTCATGCAACAAAACCAGCAATATAATAATGAATAAAATAATTATAATAAAAAGGCTTACTTCTTTGTTGACATTGTTCATTTCCCAAAGTGTATTGTCACAAGTGCAAGATTATATGCTGGACAGCATATTTACAGAACACTTGACGTACTTCATTTTTCTTTCTCTATTAATTGTCATTACATCTTCCACTGACGTATTATTAACCGTTTCATAAACTTTCATATAATCTTGCCAGATTTTTCTATTCTGTTTCAAATGCTGTAACTAAGACTGATCCAACAAAACCAACATATAAATAATAAATACAATAATTACAATAAATAGGCTTACTTCTTTGTTGCCGTTGTTCGTTTCCTAAAATTGTAGCAATATTCGATTTACAGAACACAATGTAATAGTGTTCTGCCTCTGATAATTCTCATTGCATCTTCCGCTGTACTGTCTAAAATGCTGTAACTAACATTCATGCAAGAAAAACGAATATACAAAAAAATTAATAAAATAATTATAATAAATAAACTTACTCTTTTGTTGCCGTTGTTTGTTTAACAATATTATATCTACAGAACACTTGACGTTCTTCATTTTTCTTTCTCTGTTAATTTTCATTAAATCTGGCACTGACGTATTATTAACCGTTTCATAAACTTTCATATGACCTTGCCAGATTTTGTTGTTCTGTCTACAATTCTGTAACTAACATTCATGCAACAAAACCAACAATATAATAATGAATAAAATAATTATAATAAATAGGCTTACTTCTTTGTTGACGTTGTTCATTTCCCAGCATTGTGACAATACACTTGTACTGTCACAAGTGCAAGATTATATGCTTCAGAGCAAATCTACAGAACACTTGACATACTTCATTTTCCTTTCTCTGTTAATTCTCATTTCATCTTCCACTAATGTAAAATTAATCGTTTCATAAACTTTCATATAATCTTGCCAGATTATGCTGTACTCTATAATATGCTGTAACTAACATTCATGTAACAAAAATAAAATATAAATAGTAAATAAAATAATTATAATAAGTAGGCTTACTTCTTTGTTGCAGTTGTTCATTTCCCAACATTTTGACAATATTCTACTTACAGAACACTTGCCGTTCTTCATTTTTTGTCTCTGCTAATTCTCATTACATCTTCCGCTGACGTATTATTAATCGTTTTATAAACGTTCATATAATCTTGCCAGATTTGGCTATTCCGGCTAAAATTCTGTAACTAACATTCATGTAAGAAAAACCAATATTTACATAAAATAAATATAATAAATAAGCTTACTTCTTGTTCGGTGCTGTTGTTTGTTTCCTAACAATGTAATTACCATCTATCAACAGAACTCTTGATACTCTACAATTTCTGTCTCTGTTGATTCTAATTGTATCTTCAACTGACATGTTATTAATTGATTCATAAACGTTAATATAATCTTCCCATATTTTGCTGTCCTGTTTAAAATGCTGTAAATAACATTCGTGTAAGAATAACCAATATATAAAAAATAAATAAAATAATTATAATAAATAAGCTTACCTTTAGTTGCCACTGTTCGTTAACTAACAACCTGTGAATATTTATTTTCAGAACACTTGATGTAATCCAGTTTTCTGTCTCGGCTAATTTTCATTACATGTTCTACTGACATTATTGATTGTTACATAAACTTTGATAAAATAATGCCAGATCTTGCTGTACTATCTAGAATTCTGTAACTAACATTCATGCAACAAAACCAAAATAAACAAGTTTAATTTAGAGTCAATAAACTTTTAGATAAAGGCTCCAAGTTTAATTAATTCTTCTTCTGTCTTTGACAATTTCATTACTGTTTCATTAATAATTCGAGAGGATAGAATGTATGTATTGGTTTAACTTTCTTCTTGTAATCTTTTTTCTTATTGTTTATTAAATCCTTCAGTTTTTTGTACATAATTTTCATAAAACTTTAAACATTTAGACAACTGCTGAAAGTTTAATTTATTATTCTTGTGTCATTAAAAATTTTATTGCTTTTTCATTAATAATTCGAAGATAGAATGTATGAATTGGTTTAACTGTCTTCTTGTAATCTTCTTTCTTATTGTTTACTATATTGTTCAGTTTTTTGTACATAGCTTTCATAAACTTTTAGATAACGGCTGAAAGTTTAATTTATTATTCTTCTGTCTGTGACAATTTCGTTGTTTCATTAATAATTCGGGGATAGAATATATGAATTCGTTTAACTTTCTTCTTGTAATATTCTTTCTTATTGTTGTTTAAATCGTTCAGTTTGTTGTACATAACTTTCATAAACTTTTAGAGAAAGGCAGTAAGTTAAATTTAATATTCTTCTGTCTTTGACAATTTCATTGTTGTTTCATTAATAATTCGAGGAGAGAATATATAAATTCGTTCAACTTTCTTCTTGTAATCTTCTTTCTAAATTGTTTTTTAAAACGTTCAGTATTTGTACTTAACTTTCATAAACTTTTAGATAACGGCTGAAACTTTAATTTATTATTCTTCTGTCTTTGACAATTTCATTGCTGTTTCATTAATAATTCGAGGATAGAATGTATGAATTTGTTTAACTTTCTTATTGTAATCTTTTTTCTTAGTGTTTATTAAATAGATCAGATTTTTGTACATAACCTACATAAACTTATAGATAAAGACTATAAGTTTAATTTATATTTTTCTGTATGTAACAATTTCGTTGTGATTTCATTGATAATTCGAGGATAGAATATATGAATTGGTTTAAATTTCTTCTTGTAATCTTCTTGCTTATTGTTTATTAAATCGCTCAGTTTTACGTACATAACTTTCATAAACTTTTTGATTAAGGCTGTAAGTTTGATTTATTACTCTTCTGTCTTTGACAATTTCATTGCTATTTCATTAATAATTCGAGGATAGAATTACCGAGTGCGGCTGGGCGAGGGTCAGGGTCACTCACAAACACGCAGTCAGCACACACACAATGTCACTGTCTTTATGATTCTCACCTATGAATCATCTTACAGTCAATAATTTTGTACCAAACGTAGCTGATATTTTGGGCTGCTGTATAATATCCTGTAAATAACATTCATGCAAGAATAATCAATATATAAATAATAAATAAAATAATTATAATAAATAAGCTTACCTTTAGTTGCCGTTGTTCGTTAACTAACAGTCTGTCAATATTGTATTACAATACACTTGATGTAATTCAGTTTTTTGTCTCGGCTAATTCTCATTACATCATCTACTGATATATTATTGATTGTTAAGTAAATTTTAATAAAATATTGCCTGATCATCCTGTACTATCTACAATTCTGTAACTAACATTCATGCAACAAAACCAAAATAAACAACTTTATTTGAGAGTCAATAAACTTTTATTAGATAAAGGCTGTAAGTTTAATTTATTCTTCTTGTCTTGACAATTTCATAACTGTTTCATTAATAATTCGAGGATAGAATGTACGTATTGGTTTAACTTTCTTCTTGTAATCTTTTTTCTTATTGTTTATTAAATCGTTCAGTATTTGTACTTAACTTTCATAAACTTTTAGATAACGGCTGAAAGTTTAATTTATTATTCTTCTGTCTTTGACAATTTCATTGCTGTTTCATTAATAATTCGAGGATAGAATGTATGAATTGGTTTACCTTTCTTCTTGTAATCTTCTTCCTTATTGTTTTTTAAATCGTTCAGTTTTTTGTATTTAACTTTCATAAACTTTTAGAGAAAGGCAGTAAGTTTAATTTAATATTTTTCTGTATATGACAATTTCGTTGTGATTCCAATAATAATTCGAGGGTAGAATGTATGAGTTGGTTTAAATTTCTTCTTGTAATCTTCTTGCTTATTGTTTACTAAATCGCTCAGTTTTACATACATAACTTTCATAAACCTTTAGATAAAGCCTGTAAGTTTAATTTATTATTCTTCTGTCTTTGACAATTTCATTGCTGTTTGATTAATAATTCGAGGATAGAATGTATGAATTCGTTTAACTTTCTTATTGTAATCTTTTTTCTTAGTGTTTATTAAATAGATCAGTTTTTTGTACATAATCTACATAAACTTATAGATAAAAACTATAAGTTTAATTTATTATTCTTCTGTATGTGACAATTTCGTTGTGATTTCATTGATAATTCGAGGATAGAATGTATGAATTGGTTTAAATTTCTTCTTGTAATCTTCTTGCTTATTGTTTATTAAATCGCTCAGTTTTACGTACATAACTTTCATAAACTTTTAGATTAAGGCTGTAAGTTTAATTTATTATTCTTCTGTCTTTGACAATTTCATTGCTATTTCATTAATACTTAGAGGATAGAATGTATGAATTGGTTTAACATTCTTCTTGTACAGTATTATAAAATAGCGAGTGCGGCTGGGCGAGAGTCAGGCTCATTCACAGACACGCAGTCCGCACACACACAATGTCACTGTCTTTATGATTCTCACCTATGAATCATCTTACAGTCAATAATTTTGTACCAAACGTAGCTGATATTTTGGGCTGCTGTATAATATCCTGTAAATAACATTCATGCAAGAATAATCAATATATAAATAATAAATAAAATAATTATAATAAATAAGCTTACCCTTAGTTGCCGTTGTTCGTTAACTAACATTCTGTCAATATTGTATTACAATACACTTGATGTAATTCAGTTTTTTGTCTCGGCTAATTCTCATTACATCTTCTACTGACATATTATTGAATGTTACGTAAACTTTAATAAAATATTGCCTGATCTTGCTACACTATCTACAGTTCTGTAACTAACATTCGTGCAACAAAACAAAAATAAACATGTTTATTTCAGAGTCAATAAACTTTTAGATAAAGGCTGTAATTTTAATTTATTCTTCTTGTGTCTTGACAATTTCATTACTGTTTCATTAATAATTCGAGAGGATAGAATGTATGTACTGGTTTAACTTTCTTCTTGTAATTTTTTTTCTTATTGTTTATTAAATCGTTCAGTATTTGTACTTAACTTTCATAAACTTTTAGATAACGGCTGAAATTTTAATTTATTATTCTTCTGTCTTTGACAGTTTCATTGCTGTTTCATTAATAATTCGAGGATAGAAATGTATGAATTTGTTTAACTTTCTTATTGTAATCTTTTTCGTAGTGTTTATTAAATAGATCAGTTTTTTGTACATAATCTACATAAACTTATAGATAAAGACTATAAGTTTAATTTATTATTCTTCTGTATGTGACAATTTCGTTGTGATTTCATTGATAATTCGAGGATAGAATGTATGAATTTGTTTAAATTTCTTCTTGTAATCTTCTTGCTTATTGTTTATTAAATCGTTCAGTTTTACGTACATAACTTTCATAAACGTTTAGATTAAGGCTGTAAGTTTAATTTATTATTCTTCTGTCTTTGACAATTTCATTAATAAATCGAGGATAGAATGTATGAATTGGTTTAACATTCTTTTGTATAGTATTATGAAATACCGAGTGCGGCTGGGCGAGGGTCAGGGTCACTCACAAACACGCAGTCAGCACACACACAATGTCACTGTCTTTATGATTCTCACCTATGAATCATCTTACAGTCAATAATTTTGTACCAAACGTAGCTGATATTTTGGGCTCCTGTATAATATCCTGTAAATAACATTCATGCAAGGATAACCAATATATAAATAATAAATAAAATAATTATAATAAATAAGCTTACCTTTAGTTGCCGTTGTTCGTTAACTAACATTTTGTCAATATTGTATTACAAAACACTTGATGTAATTCAGTTTTCTGTCTCGGCTAATTCTCATTACATCTTCTTCTGACATATTATTGAATGTTACGTAAACTTTAATAAAATATTGCCTGATCTTCCTGTACTATCTACAATTCTGTAACTAACATTCATGCAACAAAACCAAAATAAACAAGTTTACTTGAGAATCAATAAACTTTTATTAGATAAAGGCTGTAAGTTTAATTTATTCTTCTTGTCTCGACAATTTCATTACTGTTTCATTAATAATTCGAGCATAGAATGTACGTATTGGTTTAACTTTCTTCTTGTAATCTTTTTTCTTATTGTTTATTAAATCGTTCAGTTTTTGTACATAACTTCCATAAAATTTTAGATAACGGCTGAAAGTTTAATTTATTATTCTTCTCTCTTTGATAATTTCATTTGTTACATTAATAATTCGAGGATAGAATGAATGAATTGGTTTAACTTTCTTCTTGTAATCTTCTGTCTTATTGTTTTTTAAATCGTTCAGTTTATTGTATTTAACTTTCATAAACTTTTAGAGAAAGGCAGTAAGTTTAATTTAATATTCTTCTGTATATGACAATTTCGTTGTGATTCCAATAATAATTCGAGGATAGAATGTATGAGTTGGTTTAAATTTCTTCTTGTAATCTTCTTGCTTAATGTTTATTAAATCGCTCAGTTTTAAATACAGAACTTTCATAAACGTTTAGAAAAATGCTGTAAGTTTAATTTATTATTCTTCTGTCTTTGACATTTTCATTGCTTTTTCATTAATAATTCGAGGATGTAATGTATGAATTCGTTTAACTTTCTTATTTTAATCTGTTTTCTTAGAGTTTATGAAATAGATCAGTTTTTTGTACATAATCTACATAAACTTATAGATAAAGATTGTAAGTTTAATTTATTATCCTTCTGTATGTGACAATTTCGTTGTGATTTCATTAAAAATTCGAGGATAGAATGTATGAATTGTTTTAAATTTCTTCGTGTAATTTTTTTGCTTATTGTTTATTATATCGCTCAGTTTTACGTACATAACTTTCATAAACTTATGAAAGTTAGGTAACTTTCATATTCGCCGACGGCGAATGGCGAACGGCGAACGGCGAACTGGTTCGTGAGGCTGCGTCGTGATCCGGTTTGTCGTCGAGGATTGGTCTGTGTGTCGGATATTCTGATTGATATGTAATTTTCTATAGGTAAGTAAATATATACAGATTGTAAAAATACGTTCGCACCAACCTGTTGGTCTAGGGCTCGCTATAGCGGGTCCTACGTTTGTTGTTGTAAGAAACACGCATGAATAATAGGGACAAGTGGCAGTTGGCTTCCGCTGAGATTTATTGTGGAACGCACACACACACACACACACACACACACACACACACACACACACACACACACACACTCATCATACATGGAAAAGGAAATTTGAAAATAAACACTTAAGCAATTACAGATACACTCATGTATTTATTTACATGGACACATCATATTTACAAAATATTTACAAAAACATAAATTAAAAAGTACATATATACAAAAAAAACTATTGTGCACGCTCATATATTATAGACACATATTATTTACAAAATATTTACAAAAACATAAATTAAAAAATAAATACATTTTTAAATATTTGTATTTATTTACATGGACACATCTTTTTTACAAAATATTTACAATAACATAAATAAAAAAGGACATATATACAAAAAACTATTGTGCACGCTCATATATTATAGACACATATTATTTACAAAATATTTACAAAAACATAAATTAAAAAATAAATACATTTTTAAATATTTACAAAAACAGAAATTAAAAAAATAATTACATTTTTAAATATATATACATAAAAAACTGTTGTGCACGTTCACGTTCATCTGTAAGAAAAGAAAGAAAGAGTATTAGTGACGCACAGTTGATGCGATTAGGATGGTATAGAATAACGTTTATCAGTACTGTAACATACCTCAAAAATGCATACGTCTCTTGAATTCGCGTTTCGGCTTCCCGAACGCGTAGAATCGACATTGCGGACATCTCGGTTCCGCCCCCTCCGACGCCATGGTTCGAAACCAGTTGACTATGCACCTAGAATGGAATGCGTGGGTGCACGGCAACCCGAGGAGCCTCTCCCCATCCGTGTATGGTGCTAGACACGCACCACATGTGGCGTGTGGTAGCATACCCTGGATGGGGCAGTCCTCTCCACGGGTCCAACACCACGTTGGTAATGACCTTCTAAATAATATCATCATCAACGTGGGGTTGTAGTTGTTGTGCACCCTTGGTGTCATAACGTCAATGATTTCAAACAACGGTAATCTTTGTTGTGGTTCCCGTTGTTGTGGCTGCGGCTGAGGCTGTGGGTGATGTCTACAATGCAGCGGATGGTGTATGCAATTTGGGCGAGTGGTGCTTATCCGCTGCGGTTGATGCTGTGACAACGGTTGCGGCTCATGCTGTGGTGTCCGAGGTCGTAGTGGTTGATGCTGCGGTTGTGGGCGCGGTTGAATGTCACTGTGTGGCAGAATATAAATAAAAAGATAAAAACGTGTACAGTCATGGAAAAAAATATATGTACGCATAAGAAGATGACTTACACATCGCAGTTTGGGCGAGTGCTTATCCACTGTGGTTGATGATACGACAACGGTTGCGGCTCGTGCTGCAGTAGAGGCTGCGGTGTCTGAGGTCTTATTGGACGATGCTGCGGTTGTGGGTACGGTTGAATGTCACTGTGTGGCAGAATATAAATAAAAAGATAAAAACGTGTACAGTCATGGAAAAAAAATATATGTACGCATAAGAAGATGACTTACACATCGCAGTTTGGGCGAGTGCTTAACCACTGCGGTTGATGATACGACAACGGTTGCGGCTCGTGCTGCAGTAGAGGCTGCGGTGTCTGAGGTCTTATTGGACGATGCTGCGGTTGTGGGTGCGGTTGAATGTCACTGTGTGGCAGAATATAAATAAAAAGATAAAAACGTGTACAGTCATGGAAAAAAAAATATGTACGCATAAGAAGATGACTTACATACTGACGTCGATTATGGAAATCGTTGATGATGATGAGTTGTTAAATATTTCATCATCAAGAAAATCTTCGTGACTGTCATTATCATCATCATCATCATCACTATCATCACAAAGATTGACCATCCTCTCATCAAATTCCACATCGTCCATGTGCATGAAGACACCGCTGACAGTGTCACCACTGTATCCGCTAGATTCATCATTACTGGAAAAAAAGAAGTACAAATTTAATATGGAACGTAAACACAACAGTACAACGGAATGTTAATGAAAACGGTCGTACCGACTCGTGCCGGGTTCAGGAGATGCAGGAGTTCTGCTGGCAGCAGTAGTTGGAGCGACAACATCACTGAAAAAAATAAGTATAAATTTAACACCCAATGCAAACGTAATAGTGCAATAGTTTGTTAATGAAAACGGACTTACCGACTCGTGTCGGGTTGAGGAGACGCTGGGCTCGTGCTGACAGCAGCGGGTGGACCATCAGCATTACTGAAAATAAAAAAATATATATATAAATTTAACGTCTACTGTAATCGTAATAGTATAAAAGATTGACAATGAAAACTCACTTACCCACTCGTCCTGGGTTGAAGAGATGTAGGACTCGTGGTTGCCAGCAACGCACGTTGTATCCGTTGTGAACTACAAAAAAAAACAATAATTCAGCCGAATGGAATATATTGTTTATGCTCATTAATACATAAAAAAAGGTGTACTTACTATCTTACACGCCGCTGCTCCTCTTGTATATGGTGTTTGCATACTCGTCCTCGTCCGTTATTATGCATTCTGTAAAATGTAATGAATTATGTATATTAATTAGTAAAAGAACATAACAAAGTGTGTGTGTGTGTGTGTGTGTGTATTGCTGAAATTAAACAGAAAATACAGTAAGTACTTACATGCAAGATGTAAAACAAACTGAATATGATAATCGTAGCGACAAAAATCTTATATATATATATGCATTTGCTCGGTGGGAGTCTGCTACAGACATGCTCCCCCCTATCATAACGTTCACAAGGTCAGACAACATCTTGTTGTTTAAAATTGAACGCATATTCCCCCTCTGTCTCGGCGGGAGTCGATTACATTACCAGCGGCTCGCGTCCGGTTTCACAAGGTTAAACTGACGTCATCTAGTCGCCTACCTCCCCACACTTGCACTGTGTGAATTGTATTAAATAATTTTTATACATGAAATACGAGTTTATTCTTACCATGAGTTACTCATCGGTATACCTCCGCCTCTTCACTTCATTGTTAGGACCAGCATTGTCGTCGGATATCGTGCGTTTACGCGTTCTGTAATGTCCGTACGCGAGCGTAGTTACGCCGTCGTCCAGTACATACCTCTTATCGTCATAAGGTGACAGGGAAAGTTTCATTATACGTTGCGTGTACAGCTTATGACGATCGCTTCGTATACACTCGGCAGAGGTGAAAACAGTACGACTATCGAAAAGACACTCGCTGTACAATTGATGACGTAACCTATTTTTTATTGCCGTCCTTGGCACACCTTTCGCCACCTTTTTGTCGGTGCGGTCGGACAATAGAAGCGAGTAACATTTCGCTCTGAGTCCGACAAATTCCCTGATGGGTTTCCCGTGGGTTTCATCCTTGAACTTCCCCACGACCTTTTTGTTGTCATCGCTATGACAAGGATGATCCACGGGATAGTCCGACGTGTCGAAAAGGTGGAGATCCTCTTTCATATCAGCGTACACATTATCAGTCCGTATGCTGTACAGTAAACTGTCTGTATCAGTCATCAGTAATGTCAATCGTTGTCCGTACTTGGCGACAGCGTACCGATAATGAAAGTCGTACATTATTAGTTTGCTGACGTCGAGTACTGTGAAGCCGACGTACACCGGGCGGGAAAGGAATATCGTCCTGTTTCGTAAGGCCAGTCCGACCAAGTCATCGGTATAGCGGGTCATACGCTTTAGTCGTGGATTGGAAACCAGTTTCTGCAACCGTTCTTTGTTAGAGACTAGTTGGAAGTCTATTCGTTTCCTCACGTTCTCCAGCGATTTACCATAGACGGCGTTGACCATCAGTTTGAAAAAATCCTTTTCAAAACTGTTTGTGGCTGCCGCTCTCTTTTGCGTGTTGAAATCGATATACGGTTTCATCCACGCTCTCTGTTTAAAACTCAACACCCTATGGATCGCTTTCAATTCTAGTCCAAGACTCAGATACAACTTTAAATTTCGAAAATGGAGAACGTATTTTTGTTTGTCGTCCAAAGTCGTCAGCAACTTGCGAACGGACGACGAAGGCGTTTCCGATCCGCTAAACCCTTTTGTATAGTGCAGACGTGTGTGGAGTCGGTGAGAGTATGGTGAAAGCTTGTCGGGATTGACGCAGGAACGCACGGGCGCCAGTGGATAATCGGAGTGGAGGTCGTGAATTTCACGTGGATAGTGTAGGTCGACTTCGAGTATGTAGCCTGTGTCACTGTCATCGCTCAGAGTACGCACGTCCAGTAAGTCGATCTCGTTACGCTCAAGCCATCTGAAGTCGGCGTAAGGGAGCGGTTGTGACATGGCTGCACCGTAAAGGTTGTTGCAGTCAGTGTACAGTATGAAAGAGGTCGGCTTTGAAGCATCGTACTGATCGATGATTAGCGGGTTGTTGGCCTTGGCATGGCGGTTGGGTACCATGCTAACGCCACCGCGAACAGACGATTCGATAAAGAGATGCTGATCTATATCCGTCAACAGCTCCAGTTGCACACCGCTCATCTTCAACATCGCGTGCCAAGCGACGCCAGGAAGCGAGTAAACATGAGCCGGGTCGATCTGGTAGTACCGCATGGCCATCTCACGGAACGCCTCGAAAGCGTCGGCCAGCAGCAGTACATCTGTTTTCAGATACAGATCGTGGTATTCACCCAGCGTACGGATTCAGAAAGTCCGCCAAACGTTCTGCGCGTGAGCGTAATCTTCGTCCGACACAGGTGATGAAAAACTCAGCCTGTTGAAAAAGTGTTCACGTGCAGGCAGACGTGTTTCGTCGAACTTCTTGCTACCTGTCATATAATCGTAAGGGTAGACGCCCTTACGTAAGAGTAGCTCGAAGTGTTCTTCGAAACATTGCTTCGTTAAAGCGAAATCTGCACCGCTCGCGCGCAAGTTTCCAACCAGCATGTCCAAGGACGTGTTCAAAAATTGAAGCGTGTCTACTAAACGCAGGGCACCCAACGAGACCGATACGAAGCGTTCACTAGTGGTAGCGATACAAGCGAGATTGTCGTATTTGCCCAACCCTTGTACCAAGTGATGCGCATCGTAACCTCGTAAGTTATGAAAAAAGACGGGTATGTGTCGGGGAGTCTTGAAGTTGAGGTTACAAACGTTGTGCGCTGCGCCCAGGTATTGACCGGTCAGATGACAGTGGTTGCGCACCTTGTCGTCGTCAGTCAGAGGTTTTCCACAGAGGTGGCATACGACGGTATTTGCGAAAGATAACACGTCATGCTCACTCATATTCATAGGCACGATGGAATGTATGATTCTGAAGAGTTCACGCTCTTCGACGACCAGTCTATCGAGAAAGGTCTCTACCACGTTCTCACCGTGATAAACGACCTGAGGTTTGAAAATTTTACGCTCGTGGTCGACTATGAGGTAGGAGAAACCTGAAGGAAGGTGTAACGACTCCGTTGTGGTGGACGATGTGTGAGGAGGAGCGTCGCAGCGATGGCAAGGGATGATAAAAGATTCAAAGTCTGCGTATATCGCGAAAGGGACCTTGTGACAGTAGGTGTAATTTTTGAAACACTTCACTTTCTCCTCCTCCTTCACAGGTAAACGAATTCTCTGTTCACCGTACGGTGAACAGTGGGGGACGTGTTCGGTAAGGAGCCGTTCTTCGTAGAACCTGTGCAGACAGTAATCGCAATAGAAAGAACGCCCGTCGTGTTTGGTTAGTGAAGACAATAAGCGACTCATATTTTTTACTAAACAGTAATGTTTTCGGTCGTTAGTGGTAAGAAGTAATAGATTAACGTGATGTCGTCTACCAATGGAAGGAGTTATTCTTAACGGGTAAATTTCATTGTCTTCGTATCCGAAAACATTTATAGAAATGTCAGAATTGTCTCGTTCGAATTTCACAATGTAGCATAGACGGGTGGGATAAGTTATACCGGAAGTGATGATACTGTGGAAATGTGATTTGTATTTCGATACACGATCGTTGTGCGAGTGTTGAGGAAATAGTGCGGCCAATACTGACCATACGAAACACATTTGATCGCCCGTATTGTTCACGTTGATGATGGATTTAGTACGAGACAATTCGGGGGGTGTACGGATGAAACTGGAGGCGGCCAGCGGTTGGTACCGTGAGAGAACGAGTTCTAAAGAGACGATGTGGTCCAACACCCAACCGCTACCCTCGCGCGTGAATTTATAAATTGATTCAATGATTTTTTCGTACGATGCTTCTAAACGATCCGGCAATATGTCTTGGTCACCGATTAGCGTCGTATGGCATCGTCCATGAAAATAGGCTTCAGTCGTCACTTCTTCGTCCTCGTTTGTGTCAGCGTTTACTATGTACTTGACAAATCTCGCTTTAACCGTTATATGCCACTTTATACTAAGCAATCGTGTCAGTTCGTTTAGAATGTCCGTACGTAACGTATCGTGCATTTCATCGAAAAAGGTTATGACATCGTTGACACATTCTTCGTCCTCCGTAACAGCCGTGTAAACGTACGATATCAACGCGCCACGCAACGAATGTTTACGAGCAACAGCAAACGACTGCATTCTTGGTACAATTAACTACAACAACAACAAAAAACTTGAAACGATAAAAGCAAAACAATTACTTGCTCGCTTGAGGAACAATGTAATACTGATATGAAGTTAGAAATTAATCACCACTTTATATGCACCACGTGAAACTTAGTCTGCACGAGACTTGCAGGTTAACTACAAAGTGAACGTGAACAGCGATCCTCTCTCCGCTTACACTTCAGGCTGCGCGCGCAGCTATCCGCTCCCACCACCATGATACCGAACTATTACCGTCAACGATCCCCCACTACCAACTGCGTGCGCAGCTATCTGCTCCCACTACTGTGCTTTATTTGATACCGACCAATCGACGACAGCCATCCCCACTACGGATGCGCTCGCAGCTATCGCTGAGGAGGTGAAATGCAACGCGACAAACTAACATTCTTGCTTCAGATATGGATGTGTACACATATTCTTTTGCAAGCCGATTAAAAAGCTTTTATAACATCAGTCGTCGTGGTAACATTAAATTTTACGTTCATAAATTTCCGAATGCGAACGTAAAAATTTTTGACCTAGCCAAAGCCGGGTTTATTTACGAAGACGATGGTGATGTTGTAAGATGCTGCAAGTGTAAAATACGAATTATGGATTGGGCAGAGGGTGACGATCCTGCCCAAGTCCATAAGGCGTCAATGCCCGCATGCGATTTCGTTCGTGAACACTTGTAGAAATCGACGCACGCAAAAAAGGCTCTTTTCAGAGCCGACATAAACTCATGTACAAACATACCCGTTTGGGTAGTACTAGGTGTTAGTACTACTACTACTACCGAACGACAGTAGTCACTCCAAAAGTGTGAGTGAAGACACCCATAATAAAAATAATTATAAATAAAAAAATTCCTCAAACAATATGCGTATACACTATAAATATCACGATCATGACTAATAGCGTATCACTCACATCGCAGATCATCGACACGATGGACGTCTATCGATACGATGATGGGAAACATTTCACAATAACAAAAGCTTCACGAAGCGCGATACGGTCCAACTTATGTTCCGTGTATTTTGTGAAGAAAAGACGATTTTGCGGCAACTACTGTACACGTTACAAGTTCGGTGTTGACAGATATCACGGACGTTGTTGGCATCACATTAAAAAACGTACCAGTGACCTGCCACCTATCGTGCTGTTGATGATAGTCTCCGATCGTATACACAACAAATCACGTTGGCTTGAATTTATCGAAGAGTGCGAACGAAACAACGTACCGATAGAACTCGTAGTTTACGAAAAGAGTATGTTCAAGTGTACCGTACGTCATGGATGGAATTTTCTTTCACGTTTCCGCCCGATTCCCGAACTGTATCGTGCCGTTCAACGAGTGCACGGTTTACACGATTCGCACGGACGGATGAACTACGCAACGGTGTACAAGGACATGCTCGCATATGGAAGTTCGATCCCTCACGCTTCGTGTTGCATTGTCATTACGGAGCGCACTATTCCGATACGTACACCTATTGAAATATACAGAAGCGCGACAGCGATAGCTCCAAAGTGCGCACTAGATCCTAGCTACAACGTAAGTTTTGACGTGCGCTGCCCGCCGTCCTCGTTACCGACACTAGCGAGAGGGAAACAGTTCGCGATAGTGAACAACAAGGCGCAAAGAATATTTTCGGTACCCTTTCTGAAGGAGGCGTTGCCTACGCTTCGCGAGTATTGTGAATACTTCGGTCTGCAGTATTCGCACGAACAAGGGTACATGGTGAAAGACCGACGTTTGTACAAACAGTGGCAGCGGTGCACCGGTGCTATGGCTGACGAATTTTGGTTGTTGAACTCGTACCTGATACGCCTGCACTTGGAGTCACGAAGTCAGCGCCCGATCGCTGAACTCAAAGCTAAACACATGTGCGAGCGTCTACCCGAGAACGATAACGTCATAGTCGCGGAAATGCACGAGTATCGCGACAACGTTATACGTAGCGTCGTATTCAAAGACATGAATTCCGTCAAGACCGTACGAGCGTTGGACACGAAACAACATACGCTCATGAGATATTACAGCGGAATGGGTCTCGTGCGTAATGGGTGTATGAATATCGGTTTAGGTCACGTTTTAACGTACTTGCGCAATCACAAGAAGAACGCGCTGTTCTTCCGTTCAGTCGAGATGATATAAATGGGTGTGGTGTGGTGGCGTCGCGACAGTCATGTGATGGAAGGCAGTCGTACCAGAACGGTACCAACGAGAGTTACGTTCAGCAGAGAGCGGACGGTTTACGACGTGCCAGCGTATTGTGAATCACGGTTTGCAACGCGACGGCATGAGAATGAAACAACGAGCGAAGAACGTACAGCAGGCCGTTCGCAAGACTATTGCGTCGGAGTTGCACAGACCAGTAAGACGGAATTTTCCGAGACGAGGGGTCGAGTTGAAGGGACTTCACGACTTGTACCAAGCGGACCTGGTAGAGATGATACCGCACGCGAAGGTGAACAAGGGATTCAAGTACCTCATGACGATGATTAACGCGTTTAGCAAGTACGCGTACGCAGTTCCGTTAAAAACAAAGATGGGTGTAGAGGTCGCACGAGCTCTGGAACCGATTCTGCGCGCTAATAAAATGAAATATCTTCAGACGGACAACGGGAAAGAGTACTATAACAGCGTCGTACAAACGTTGCTGAGGAGATATGGTGTCACACTGTATTCTACGTAGAGTGAGAAAAAGGCGTCCATCGTGGAACGCTTCAACCGTACGTTGAAAACTCATATGTATCGTGCGTTCAGCGAACAAGGTCATTACCGTTGGTTGGATATGTTACCGGAACTGGTCAGAGTGTACAAAGACAGCGTGCACAGAACGATCGGAATGAAACCATGTCAGGTGAACGAATCCAACGAACGCACGGTGCTACGACGGATTTACAAGAACACAGCGAGAAGCATCGACTATAAACAACCAAAGTTCAAAGTAGGCGATCGAGTGCGTATAAGCAAATACCAAATGACGTTCGCCAAAGGATATATGCCTAACTGGACGAACGAGATATTCCATGTTCACACGGTACGTACCGCCAGCGTACCCGTCACTTATTCGTTAAAGGATCATACGGGAGAAGTGTTGAAAGGCGGTTTTTACGAACACGAAATCAGTAAATCGAACGTTGGTGACGTATACTTGGTAGAAAAGATCGTACAACGTAAAGGTGATCGTGTGAAAGTCAGGTGGTTAGGATTCGATGGTAAACACGATTCGTGGATACCCAAGAAGAACTTGCTTTAACAAGGAATTGGCTTGCGGAATAGAACCAGTATGCGTCGGTGCGTTACGATGACAACATGCGCGCTGTGTACGGTGTGAAAGACGTTGTGTCGCATCCTGGCTACGATTTGTACGTCGTGAACACGCCCGAGAACGAGATCGAGCGCATGCGCAGGATATTAACAGTACACGAGTTTGGCAACGGGTTACTAATCGTGTGACGAGATTCCGACTCAGTGAAATAGTACATAGAGGCACCGGATTCGATCACTACAAAGAATGTGTTTGGTCGGATCCGAACTGTGAAACGGGTCCTGACACTTGTGTGTGCAGTTACATATCTGTCGATTGTACCAACATAGTGCGAATATTAACTAGACTTTGGACGGAACAAAATGAAAATATTACAACAAGCGCACAGACTAAAAATAAAGGACGTGGACTATTCGAAATTGTGTGGCGATGGTGGTGGCGGTGGTTGTGGCAGAAAAAAACGTAAGCACGGGCGTCTTCTGCCCGATACCGTATGTTCGATCATCTGCGGACCTTCCGCGTGTGGAAAGACTAACGTCATGTTCAACCTATTGTTCGATGTGAACGGGTTGAGATTCGCGAACCTGTACGTGTTTTCTAAATCATTGTTTCAACCCAAATATCAGATGCTGGAAACCCTGATGACACGACTTTCCAACGAAGGAATGGGTTATCACGCGTACAACGATAACGATGAGGTACCCCCTCCTGACGAGGTGGATCCCAATTCTATTATTGTGTTCGACGATGTGTCTTGTGAAAGACAACACAACATACGCAAGTATTTCGCTATGGGACGACACAGTGGAGTGGACACGTTTTACCTGTGTCAGACGTACAGTCAAGTGCCGAAACAGTTGGTACGCGACAACGCCAATCTAATAGTGTTGTTCAAACAGGACGATCTCAACTTGAAGCACGTGTACAACTATGACGTCAACATGGACATGAAATACGACACGTTTAAGAACGTGTGCGCTGAAGCGTGGAAAGATCGTTACGGGTTTCTCGTCGTGGACAAGGATTCTTCTATCGACATCGGTAGGTACAGAGCTGGTTTCGATCGTTTCATAGTAGTCACGTCTAACGATTAACAGCTGTTCACCAAAAAAATTGTCGAGCGTACGGGTAAATACAAGTGTCCCGCTGTCAGCAACGTTAGTCGACGTACCGACGTTTATCGAGATGGACGAAAAGAAGAAACGATTAGCCCACGATATCGACACGATCAGCGATGACATACGGAAGAAATACCGTGCGTTAAAACACGGTATCCATGAAGAGGAAGCAACTTTATCCAAAAGTTACAAACCGATACTGGAACCGTTACAAACTATTTCGCAAGCGTTGGTTGAAAAAAAACGTAAAACAACAAACGAAAAGTCGACGAAAAAGATGAAGCGTGAGGAGGAGGAGGAGGAGGAGGAGGAGGAGGCGGTGGAAGAGGAGGATCTGATGGGCGCGAGTAGTAAGATCGATATAGGAACACCGCTCCGTCACCGATCGACACCACGTTTCCTGAAAACACCCGTGATAGCCGAAACATCGGACGAGGACGACGACGACGAGGACGATCCTAGTCTCAACATCGAAAAAATGTTAGACACACCAGAAGGAAGGCGTGAAGCGCGTAGATAGTTTCTGTCTAAATACGACAGCGCATCGTTAGCGAACAAGTACATGCGCATGATCGTGTCGGCCGAACGTGATCGTCTGATGGACTATACATACGGTGTAAGAAACACAAATGGAAAATGGATGATCGGTGATTCACCGTTTGAAATCGAAACGGACGATACGATCCTCATCAACGGTAAACGATATAAAGGCACACCGGGTCTATACGAACTCGTGTTCATGAAGGACCCTAACGAAAACATTTACAACGAGACGGATATGAAGCCGTACAAAGATATACTACGCGCCACCAACGCGCACAAGCATTATTATTTAGCGAACGCTCAGGTAAAGGCGAACAGAGGTGTAAAGTATAAACGGATAATATCAAAGCTGTTCCCACCGAAACATACAGGACACGGGTATAATACCGACATAACGTATAACGTATGGTAGCGTCGAAAAAAAAAGACAAAATTTATTACGTGCACTGGGACGATCCGAATGAACTGGTGGACAGATTGCGAGTGTTGATAGCGTCACAGCGCGCTGGAAACGGTGGGCACACGAACGAAATCGTTTCAATAGTAGAAGAACTACGTGAAGCTGACATCATCGTATAAATTAGACGGGTATACGACGACTACCGTCATTAGCAACAGCATCGAAACACGACTCACACATGTATACCACGCTATTGTTTATTATCGCGTCCAGGAGAGTCGTCGCATCGTCCTTCGAGAGTAATAACGCGAACGATATAGACTTCGCTATCGATTACTTGACGAGTTACGGATATGTGCCCGACGATAGTTTACAAGACACAGACAACGCCACCGTCGACGGCGGCGTTATTACGTCCTACCTGCAGACGTTTCAAGAGAATTACAATTTAACCGTAAACGGAGAATTGAATAACGAAACGATGAATCTGATGCAGGCGCGGAGATGTGGTAACAAAGATTTTGCGTCGTACACCTTACGAACGCCTTGGACTAAGAGACGACTGTCGTGGCGATTCGTTCACGGTACCGCTGACGCTATAAAAGCGACACGACAAGCGTTCGCTATATGGCGGAAACATTCAAATTTGGAATTCGAATATCGACCCAACGACATAAATGTGGACATAGCCATCGCTATGAGATTTTTAAACACAGGTGTCTGACCTCCAAGTGTACGATCTGTGGGTACGATTTGGACGGACGGGGAGGTATACTTGCACACGCTTACTACCCGCCCGATCTACCTTACAACACTTCCGAAATACATATGGACTATTACGAATCGTTGAATTATACGAACGCAACCGAAATACCGGACGATCAGACCAGTTTTCTACAGGTGCTAACGCACGAGATCGGACACACGTTAGGACTGGCTCATTCCCTCGAGAAGGAATCGATCATGTACCCTTTCTACGTACCGCGCTCGGATGGACCGTTCGACCTGAGAGACGACGATATAAGAGGCATTCAGCACTTGTACGGGAAGCCGTCTATCGCTATGGCGACGACAACGACGACGACGACGAGGTCGATGACGAACGACACCGTCCGGACGACGACGGATTTATGTCGACTAAAGAATGTTAATCAATTTTTAATAATCAACAGACACGTATATATAGTGCACGATAACTTTTTGTGGACAATGGACCTCGAGTCGAAGCGTCTGGGTGGTGGTGGGAGTCCGCTTCTGTTGACGGATTGGTTGACGTTCTTACCGTTAAAGTTCACCAAAGTTTCGGCGATGTACCAGAGACCGCGCTCCGAAGAAGTGGTGCTCTTCATAGACGGATACGTGTACATGTTCGATATACACAGTCTACAGCCGGTGAACGGGTATCCAAAAGCGATCACGACTCTCGGTGTTCTCACGCTGACAAAAATAAACGCTGCGATACACACCTACACAGGACGTACATTTCTGCTGTATAACGATATATATTACGGTGAGATAGACGAGTGCTCGTTCATGATCAAGAGACACGGATACGTTAAAGATCGCTTTGTCGGCTTACCTGAAGCCGTTGATAGCGCGTTTCGATATACCGACGGAAAGATTTATTTCTTCAAAGACGCACGTGTATACGTGTACGATGAATTTCTAAACACGATCGTGAAAGGAAAACATACCGACGGACTCTCCGTCGTCGGAATAAAATGTATAGACAGTACGATCGTATCAAAACTAATCGATTTATTACGTGAATATGTATAAATTCTGCGTACGATGGTCGACGCGCATCATTAACGAGATGAGCGTTGACAAGTTCGGCAGACACCAGAGCGCCGTCAGAGTCCAAAGGGAGACGCGACGCAGTCTGCGGGAGGATATCGGAATCGCGATGACAGAGGACGGACACTTCGATGTAGCGGGGAAAAAAATACACAACTTGGGCGAACCGCATGATGGTAACGATGCCGTTCCACTGCGGTTCGTGCAAGACCACTGTCTGGTTGTCGATCCGTCAGCGCAAGGTTCCTCGAGAATAGACGTGAAAGGTAGTAAGCTCATCAACGTTGGCGCTCCCATTGATCTCACGGATGCTGTCAACAAGCAGTATGTGGACTACACGTGTTTGCGTTTCACGACGGTACCGAACAAGAAGAACGGCACCGTCATCGATGCGCGGGACCATCGCATACAGTCTTTGAGAGACCCGATTCGTGCGAGAGACGCTGCGACCAAAGTATATGTGGACGCAAAGATCATACCGAAGGATACGAACTCTAACCTAATGGTCGGCAACGTGCGGATAACGCAGTTAGCGTCGCCTGTCAACAACAAAGACGCTGTAAACTTGGAATTTTTGAACCAGCATACAATCACAACGGTAAACGACTCTTATTTAAACGCGCAAAGAAAGACTATTCTGAACGTCGGTGACGGTGGCACACGGCCCACAGACGCTGTGAACGTGCGTCAATTGGAGGACACGAAGCGGTACGCGGAGAGCGAAACGTACAAACTCGCAAAAGCGTTCCAACACCGTTTGGAGAAAGCGGTATCGTATATCTATAAATTGCATACGCACGCAGCGCGTACTTCACTCGGCGCCGAAGAGGCAGAGTTACTACTCACGAGCAAGGCGGAGACGAGCAAATTGATTAGCGATCTTGACAAGTCCTTCGACAAAAAGGACGAGAACGATTGGAGATCTCTTTATCGACAGCAGGCGAAACAGTAGACATGTACGAACTTCGTAGTCGTGTTGATAAAAAAAGGGGCGTGGTCTCATAGGAAAAATAGTTAAAAGCGCGGTACCATTCGTCACAAAGTCAGTACCTACACTGATCAATCGAGCGGTGGACGTATTACCTGTGGAACTACATCTGCCCGGCTACAGATTCTGCGGACCCGGAACGAAACTAGAGGAGAGATTGGCTCGTGGTGATCGAGGAATCAACGAGTTGGACGAAGCCTGTCGCGAACACGATATCGCCTACTCCAAGTATAAGGACAACGAACGAAGACGCGTAGCGGATCGTGTGCTAGCCGGCAAGGCGTGGGAACGTGTGAAAGCTTTGAATTCGGGCATCAGCGAAAGAGCGTACGCGGCGGCCGTAGCGGCAGCGATGAAAGCGAAATCGGCGTTAGGTAGCGGACTATGCTGTGGTGGTGTGCGTAAAAGGCGTCGTCGCACCGGTCGACGCAAGTCGATTCGGCGCACGATAATCAAGAGAAGGAGGAGGACGACAGGGACGGGACGACGAAGACGGACCGGTGGTGGTGGTAAAAGGGCTTCGGGACTATACCTTCGTCCGTACCGAAAAAACTAATCGAAATACCCGTGCGCCCGTTGTCCGATGGAGATCTGTACGAGTACGCGAAACGATTGCGCGTACGTCATTTCAGAGGCGTGTACATGCGCTCACCGTGGGAGAACGAAAGCGCGATCGTGAATCTGGACGACGCTAACGGACCGGGCACGCACTGGGTATGCTACAAGAAGCGTGGTGACGGAGTCACGTACTTTGATGGATTCGGCAATCTACGCCCTCCCGTCGAGCTAATACGGTACTTTGGATCGTACGTGAACGACGTTCGTTACAATTACGCGCGTAAACAACCGCCGGACACGGTCATCTGCGGACATTTATGTTTGGATTTTTTGACATCAAACGATCAGTAAACGACGAGATGTCTTCGCTTACGGTCACCGTCACGGGTACGGATCCAAGCGCACTGGTTTGTGACTTTTTTCCACCGCTGGAACTGACGGACGGTGAATGGTATGCAGGACTGCTGGACTTTACCACGTACAACTCTATACCGAACGTGGAAAGCGGAAGAAACAACGTCTTTCCTGTACTAAAGGGTCCACGTAAAACGCTAGAACTCATCAAAATACCGACCGGTGCGTACGAAATCAGTGATATCGAAACGTACCTGAAGAAAGAGCTATCAGACCCGAAATTTACTCTACGCCCTAACAACAACACGTTAAAATGTGAACTTTATTGCTCATACGAGATCGATTTCGAGCGTACAGAACACGGAATCGGTACCATGTTGGGTTTTTCCAAGAACCGCAAGTTAGAAGCGTATATATTACACACGTCGGACACACCAGTAAACATTAACAAAGTGAACGTTTTGGAGATAAGGTGTAACGTCGTACAAGGTTCATACAAGGCGGGACGAAACGACCATATACTGCACTCGTTCTACCCGACTGTCGAGCCTGGATTCAAGATACTCGAAACGCCTGCCAACGTCATTTATCTTCCGCTTAACATACTACACTTGTGTAACGTTACAGTGTCCGTACACGATCAGGACGGTGATATTGTGAATTTTCGTGACGAAGTTATCACCGCGCGTATACATTTAAAACGCGCGTAGTAATCATGGGATTTTATTTCAACGATACCGCTTTACCTACAGCATCGGTGACGAAGAGCTGTGGTACACACAAGATAAAAGTGGACGACACTTTTGGACAGAGTATCAGTAGTCGTACGTCGTTGACACGATTAACAACGGCTAACCGACGCTACCTGATTTCACAAGGATTCAAACTCAAGAAAAACAAGTAATATGGCGGACAGTGGTATCGTCTTATCGGTCGAACGACGACCGTTTTTTGAAGACAACATAACACATTACGAATATCATCCTCATGCACCATACGCGACGACGTCGCGATAAGGAAATAACGATGAGATACGTATACCTATCCTGCAACAGGAAGTCTTCACTTTACCGATGGAAAGTTTCCTGTACGTTGAAGGCAAGTTGAGCAAGAAGATCGACAGCACCGATACTGTGAACGTGAAAATGTTCAACAACGCGATCGCATTTCTCTTCGAAGAAATTTGATACGAACTGGCCGGTGTGGAAGTGGATCGTACCAAGATCGTTGGCATCGCATCCACTATTAAAACCATGCTATCCGTTGGTATGCATGACGTGGTTTCGATGAAAAACGCCGGTTGGGTTGCCCCCACGTCTAACGAGCTAACACCTTCCGGTAAAAACGGTGAATTCAACTTTTGCATACCATTGAGGATGCTGATGGGATTCGCTGAGGATTTCACGCACGTCATATTAAACATGAAACAGGAACTGATACTGTTGCGCACTTCCACTGACGTTAACGCACTGTTCTCGTCCACGGATACGTCAGCTAATGCCGATATAGAACTGACCAAAATCTCTTGGATGATTCCGTTCGTGTACGTGAACAACGAAGTACGGATACGGCTGTTGGACATCGTACGCAAGGATTTACCGCTTTTCTTACCGTTTCGCAGTTGGGAACTCCACGAGTACCCGGCTTTACCTTCAACTGACAGACAGACTTGGACGGTAAAAACAACGACACAACTGGAGAAACCGCGGTACGTGATACTCACGTTCCAGACCGCTAGAAAGAACGATCTGAAGAAACACGCGGACGAATTCGATCACTGCAAGGTGACCAACGCAAGACTCTTTCTGAACGACAAATACTACCCGTACGATAACCTGAACCTGGATATCGATAATGGACGTTACGCTCTGCTGTACGACATGTATACAAGATTTCAAAAATCGTACTATCATAGAACTCAACCCAACGTACTTCTAGCACCGACCGAGTTCATAACGAAAGCACCGCTATTCGTCTTCGATTGTAGCAGACAGGACGAGTCGCTCAAGTCGTCACCGGTCGACGTCAGATTAGAATTCGAGTCATCGACCAATTTCCCCCCTCAGACCGCGGCCTACTGCTTGATAATGCACGATTCGCTCAACGTCTACACTCCGCTGTCCAACACGGTGCGCAGACACATTTAAACTCACTCAATATATTATTGTTTTTTTGCTGTAAATATTATGTTGCTTTTTACAATATTATGTGTGTGTGTGTGTATTTCATGTATGTGTTTTTTTATATTAAAGATATAATCAATTTTCATGTATTATATTTTCTTAATACCTGTAACCTCCCTCTTTCCGAACGGTGGGAGAGGGAAACGTCTCCCCTCCTATTCTCCGCTCAGTGTTTCATCAGCGCGAGTCGTGAGAGGACGTGCACGATGCTTTCGTACGATCACAAGGATGACGATAACGATCGCAACGGAAACCGCTATTTCAGACAGTGCGGTGAAGCGATGACGATCAAGTCCGTATCTCCGGACGACAAAGAAGTGCAGATCGCACTGATTAAAAAAATCATATCTCCTTATCCACGTTACAGAAACATTGAAGACCGTTTAAAGAGTTTTAAAGATTGGCCGATATCGTTGACGATAACGCCTAAAGAACTAGCCGAAGCGGGTTTCTTTTACAACGGATGCAACGATAGAGTGATATGTTTTTTCTGTGGAGGCGGTTTAAACAAATGGGAGCGAGGAGAAAACGCTTGGACGGAACACGCACGTCATTTCCCCTTTTGCTCTTACGTAATGTTAGTGAAAGATAAAAAATTCATCCTAAAGGCATTGGGTATCATTACCGAACCGGAAGCAGCAGCAGGAGCAGCAGCAACAGCAGTGGCAGCAGAGAACGGACAAAGCACTGACTCGATCAAAGAGAATAACAAAAAAGAACCGGATGCAGCAGCAGCAGTGGCAGCAGAGAACCGACAAAGCACCGACTCGATCAAAGAGAATAAAAAAGAAGAAGAAGGGGTCCGGATCGGGATACGATGTGCAAAGTTTGTTACGCACACATTGTTGAAGTCGTACTTATTCCCTGTCGTCATTTTGTCATATGTGTGAATTGCGCCATCACTCTAAATCAGTGTCCCGTATGTAGAGCCACATACACCGCTGATATGAGAGCGTATTTCTAGTTCGTTTTCATGCACTGAGAACGTCTAAACAACGTGCAGTCAGAAAACGAACAGCAAATTCACACTCGCGCTTACCGACTGTTAATACAAAAGCAAGAACGTTTCGTCTAATGCATGAAATAAACCAGTAAAAATAGTTTAAAAAACAATGGTGCTGCTGTGACGGAAGTGTTTATAAATAAACGATATCTCACTACTTCCTCAGTGTTTCGGAAGGACGTGTCGAGAACGAACGCATGGAGCTGTTGACTTCGTACGAGTACAGACGATGCAGTGACTTAACGAACGCAGTACTGTACCCTGTAGATCTTTTTGTATACAACGTTTTGACGCAAGAATTTGTTGCACTGATTCGTGACGTGGAGACAAGGTAAAAAGTAAACGTTCCGAAAAAATTCTTTACGAACGTTTCACAACATACAACGTGTCTGTTTCGCGAGACGGACGGATCGGCAGCGTTCCTAGTAGCACCGAACACATTGTTTGTAACGAAAAAAGATGGCAGTCGACGAGCTAGCAGTCATACTTGACTTTCACTGTTTCGTGGACGATAACGGAAACGAACTCGTCAAGGAACTGGCCGTTATGGATGTCACCGCATTTACCAGCAGACATTGGATATTTGCACCACCAGTGGACACGAACGTTTCGAATCACAAACACATGAGGACGAACCGATGGTTAACGGAGCATTATCACGGACTAGAGTGGAGGGACGGGGAGACATCGTACGAACATCTTGTGCCGATATTAGTAAAATACACGTTTCCTTTTAACTATGTGTTCGTAAAAGGTTTGCAGAAAAAAAGATTTCTGGAAAAGCGTATCGTGCATTACAATATTATAAATTTAAAAGATTTCGGTTGTCCTAAACTCGAACAATTACGTCCTATGCACGAAACAGCATGTTTCGCGCACCGTTTATTTCCAGAAATATGTACAAATAATAGAGTGCACGCTTTACGCGAGTGGGTTATTTCGGATTTTAGACTTATCAGTAGGTTTCTGGTAAATTATTAACATTTTTGTTTTTATTTAGCATCATGTCGCTTGCATAAAAATTACTGCCTTGACACCCTGTCTAGACGCATAAAAAACTAGTGCCGCCGTCTGGTCGTCTTTCCCCTTCCGCGCTCAACAGGAATCAATGACATCACTCTGCCTAGACGTATAAAAAAATAGCGGCATCTTTCGCTTGCATAAAAATTACTGCCTTCATGTCAGAATAAGATTACATAACCCTGTCTAGACGCATAAAAAATTAGTGCCGTCGTCTGGTCGCCTACCCCCTTCCGCTCTCAGCAGGAGTCGATTACAACACCTTGTCTAGACAGATAAAAAAATAATTGGCGACTGGTTGCCTCCTCCCACCCACCGAACATGACGTGTGAAAGCGGCTTTCATCCTGTTTCACAAGGTTAATAATAACAGTTTACTGCTCGTTGTCTGGTTCCCCCTCCCTCGTGCTGTCTGGTTTCCCCCTCCTCAACAGCCTCCCTACTTATAACGACGCAAACAAGCGTTATTTAATTCAGACCTTGACAGAGACGCAAGCGAATAGTGATTCTTCTTCATTAGAAATGGCTTCATTCGTTGCTAAGTTCGCGGACATTAGTGCTATACAATATAGGAAAATTAAAGAACTAGTAATGGGTGTAAAATATCCCATAGTGCAACTTCAAAACGTAGACAGTAAATACGGAAATGCTGTACTCGCTACTATCCAGGACTATACGGACGATAAATTGAAATATCGTGTTTATCTTCCAAGGAGATACGAAGGCGTTTGGGAAGACGATGAGTTAAAAAATTTAGCACATTTAATTCCCCGCTTAAGGAAATGAAGATATGCAGTCATGAACAATAAAAAAGTTAACGACTCAGGAAGGCAGATGTTTAGAGACTTGTTTGCCTAACCACTCCCGTGAACAAGGTCGACCACTACCGAATATCAGCTAACGCCCAGACGTCCTTACTACCACAATATATAATTAAATTCTTTTTTTATACAAAATAATTGTCAACTCCAAACAGACACTTATTACATACCCCGTCACAATAATACAAATGTTAATAATTTTTTTTAATTTTTAAATTTAAGTTTTCAATTGTGTTTATTTACAATTATCCTTTTTCCGTTCATGATGAGTGAATTGTTTTTATTTGTACGAAATAATTTTCACCACTGAACATACACTTATTACATACCCAACACATCAATATAAATGATAATAATTTTTTTAAATACTTTGTCATGCATAGTATGCATTCTAAAATTTATACAAGTAAAGTTCATCATTCGTATCTTTACAACGATGCCGAACACTTTGTTTTTTACTCACCACCGACACACAGACCAATCCTCGACGACGAACCGGATCACCGCGTAACCCGTTCGACGCTCGCCGGCCGCCGACGGCGGCCGGCGAACGGCGAACGGCACCGACCGGATCAAGACGCAACCTCACGAACCAGTTCGCCGTTCGCCGTTCGCCATTCGCCGTCGGCGGCGGACGGCGTCCGACAGCAGATCAACCCGACGGCGGCTGGCGAACGGCGAACGGCGAACGGCGAACCGGATCACTACACGGGCTCGCGATACAGTTCGCCACGACACACAGACACGCCGTTGCCAACAATACACCGCATCGACCATCGCCCGCAGCGCCGTTCATATACAAAACCCGTACACTATAACACAAGCAAGAGTCGACTACGGCGATTAACCAGCACTAGTTGGCAACGCCGACCACGACGATTTTACAACATGGCCGACCGGAAAAACACCTTGCATATACAAACCCGTACACTATAACACATGCACGAAGCGGCAACGTCGACGACGTATACACCAATCAACGCACACATAACCCCACTTTATACTGACCGCCCACAACATGACCGAAAGCCGACTACCAGAGTTTTACCCCCACCATATATATTTTTGAATTTCCCGCCATATGACGTCACATCCTGGGTAGGACTGCCAGTTTACCCCTACTTAAGTGTAATTTAATCTTATTGTGTCTCGACAATTTCATTACTGTTTCATTAATAATTCGAGAGGATAGAATGTATGTATTGGTTTAACTTTCTTCTTGTAATCTTTTTTCTTATTGTTTATTAAAACGTTCAGTTTTTGTACATAACTTCCATAAACTTTTAGATTACGTCTGAAAGTTTAATTTAATTATTCTTCTGTCTTTGATAATTTTATTGCTCTTTCATTAATAATTCGAGGATAGGATGTATGAATTCGTTTAACATTTCTTATTGTAATCTTCTTTCTTAGTGTTTATTAAATAGATCAGTTTTTTGTACATAATCTACATAAACTTATAGATAAAGACTGTAAGTTTAATTTATTATTCTTCTGCATGTGACAATTTCGTTGTGATTTCATTGATAATTCGAGGATAGAATGTATGAATTGGTTTAAATTTCTTCTTGTAATCTTCTTGCCTATTGTTTATTAAATCGCTCAGTTTTACGTACGTAACTTTCATAAACTTTTAGATTAAGGCTGTAAGTTTAATTTATTATTCTTCTGTCTTTGACAATTTCATTAATAATTCGAGGATAGAATGTATGAATTGGTTTAACATTCTTTTGTATAGTATTATGAAATACCGAGTGCGGCTGGGCGAGGGTCATGGTCACTCACAAACACGCAGTTAGCACACACACAATGTCACTGTCTTTATGATTCTCACCTATGAATCATCTTACAGTCAATAATTTTGTACCAATCGTAGCTGATATTTTGGGCTCCTGTATAATATCCTGTAAATAACATTCATTCAAGAATAACCAATATATAAATAATAAATAAAATAATTATAATAAATAAGCTTACCTTTAGTTGCCGTTGTTCGTTAACTAACATTCTGTCAATATTGTATTACAAAACACTTGATGTAATTCAGTTTTCTGTCTCGGCTAATTCTCATTACATCTTCTACTGACATATTATTAAATGTTACGTAAACTTTAATAAAATATTGCCTGATCTTCCTGTACTATCTACAATTCTGTAACTAACATTCATGCAACAAAACCAAAATAAACAAGTTTACTTGAGAATCAATAAACTTTTATTAGATAAAGGCTGTAAGTTTAATGTATTCTTCTTGTCTTGACAATTTCATTACTGTTTCATTAAAAATTCGAGCATAGAATGTACGTATTCGTTTAACTTTCTTCTTGTAATCTTTTTTCTTATTGTTTATTAAATCGTTCAGTTTTTGTACATAACTTCCATAAAATTTTAGATAACGGCTGAAAGTTTAATTTCTTCTTCTTCTGTCTTTGATAATTTCATTTGTTACATTAATAATTCGAGGATAGAATGTATGAATTAGTTTAACTTTCTTCTTGTAATCTTCTTTCTTATTGTTTTTTAAATCGTTCAGAATGTTGTACATAACTTTCATAAACTTTTAGAGAAAGGCAGTAAGTTTAATTTAATGTTCTTCTGTATATGACAATTTCGTTGTGATTCCAATAATAATTCAAGGATAGAATGTATGAGTTGGTTTAAATTTCTTTTTGTAATCTTCTTGCTTATTGTTTATTAAATCGCTCAGTTTTACATACAGAACTTTCATAAACCTTTAGATAAATGCTGTAAGTTTAATTTATTATTCTTCTGTCTTTGACATTTTCATTGCTGTTTCATTAATAATTCGAGGATGTAATGTATGAATTCGTTTAACTTTCTTATTTTAAGCTGTTTTTTAGTGTTTATTAAATAGATCAGTTTTTTGTACATAATCTACATAAACTTATAGATAAAGATTGTAAGTTTAATTTATTATCCTTCTGTATGTGACAATTTCGTTGTGATTTCATTAATAATTCGAGGATAGAATGTATGAATTGGTTTAAATTTCTTCGTGTAATTTTTTTGCTTATTGCTTATTAAATCGCTCAGTTTTACGTACATAACTTTCATAAACTTTTAGATGAAGGCTGTATGTTTAATTTATTATTCTTCTGTCTTTGACAATTTCATTGCTGTTTCATTAATAATTCGAGGATAGAATGTATGAATTGGTTTAACATTCTTCCTGTATAGTATTATAATATAGCGAGTGCGGCTGGGCGAGGGTCAGGCTCATTCACAGACACGCAGTCCGCACACACACAATGTCACTGTCTTTATGATTCTCACCTATGAATCATCTTACAGTCAATAATTTTGTACCAAACGTAGCTGATATTTTGGGCTGCTGTATAATATGCTGTAAATAACATTGATGCAAGAATAACGAAAATATAAATAATAAATAAAATAATTATAATAAATAAGCTTACCTTTAGTTGCCGTTGTTTGTTAACTAACATTCTGTCAATATTGTATTACAGAACACTTGATGTAATCCAGTTTTCTGCCTCGGCTAATTCTCATTACATCATCTACGTACATATTATTGATTGTTACATAAACTTTAATAAAATTTTGCCTGATCTTGCTGTACTATCTACAATTCTGTAACTAACATTCATGCAACAAAACAAAAATAAACATGTTTATTTCAGAGTCAATAAACTTTTAGATAAAGGCTGAAAGTGTAATTTAATCTTCTTGTGTCTTGACAATTTCATTACTGTTTCATTAATAAGTCGAGAGGATAGAATGTATGTATTGGTTTAGCTTTCTTCTTGTAATCTTTTTTCTTATTGTTTATTAAATCGTTCAGTTTTTGTACATAACTTCCATAAACTTTTAGATTACATCTGAAAGTTTAATTTAATTATTCTTCTGTCTTTGATAATTTTGTTGATGTTTCATTAATAACTCGAGAATAGGATGTATGAATTCGTTTAACATTTCTTATTGTAATCTTCTTTCTTAGTGTTTATTAAATAGATCAGTTTTTTGGACATAATCTACATAAACTTATAGATAAAGATTGTAAGTTTAATTTATTATTCTTCTGCATGTGACAATTTCGTTGTGATTTCATTGATAATTCGAGGATAGAATGTATGAATTGGTTAAAATTTCTTCTTGAAATCTTCTTGCTTATTGTTTATTAAATCGTTCAGTTTTACGTACGTAACTTTCATAAACTTTTAGATTAAGGCTGTAAGTTTAATTTATTATTCTTCTGTCTTTGACAATTTCATTAATAATTCGAGGATAGAATGTATGAATTGGTTTAACATTCTTTTGTATAGTATTATGAAATACCGAGTGCGGCTGGGCGAGGGTCAGGGTCACTCACAAACACGCAGTCAGCACACACACAATGTCACTGTCTTTATGATTCTCACCTATGAATCATCTTACAGTCAATAATTTTGTACCAAACGTAGCTGATATTTTGGGCTGCTGTATAATATCCTGTAAATAACATTCATGCAAGAATAAACAATATATAAATAATAAATAAAATAATTATAATAAATAAGCTTACCTTTAGTTGCCGTTGTTCGTTATGTAACATTCTGTCAATATTGTATTACAAAACACTTGATGTAATTCAGTTTTCTGTCTCGGCTAATTCTCATTACATCTTCTACTGACATATTATTAAATGTTACGTAAACTTTAATAAAATATTGCCTGATCTTCCTGTACTATCTACAATTCTGTAACTAACATTCATGCAACAAAACCAAAATAAACAAGTTTACTTGAGAATCAATAAACTTTTATTAGATAAAGGCTGTAAGTTTAATGTATTCTTCTTGTCTTGACAATTTCATTACTGTTTCATTAAAAATTCGAGCATAGAATGTACGTATTCGTTTAACTTTCTTCTTGTAATCTTTTTTCTTATTGTTTATTAAATCGTTCAGTTTTTGTACATAACTTCCATAAAATTTTAGATAACGGCTGAAAGTTTAATTTCTTCTTCTTCTGTCTTTGATAATTTCATTTGTTACATTAATAATTCGAGGATAGAATGTATGAATTAGTTTAACTTTCTTCTTGTAATCTTCTTTCTTATTGTTTTTTAAATCGTTCAGAATGTTGTACATAACTTTCATAAACTTTTAGAGAAAGGCAGTAAGTTTAATTTAATGTTCTTCTGTATATGACAATTTCGTTGTGATTCCAATAATAATTCAAGGATAGAATGTATGAGTTGGTTTAAATTTCTTTTTGTAATCTTCTTGCTTATTGTTTATTAAATCGCTCAGTTTTACATACAGAACTTTCATAAACCTTTAGATAAATGCTGTAAGTTTAATTTATTATTCTTCTGTCTTTGACATTTTCATTGCTGTTTCATTAATAATTCGAGGATGTAATGTATGAATTCGTTTAACTTTCTTATTTTAAGCTGTTTTTTAGTGTTTATTAAATAGATCAGTTTTTTGTACATAATCTACATAAACTTATAGATAAAGATTGTAAGTTTAATTTATTATCCTTCTGTATGTGACAATTTCGTTGTGATTTCATTAATAATTCGAGGATAGAATGTATGAATTGGTTTAAATTTCTTCGTGTAATTTTTTTGCTTATTGCTTATTAAATCGCTCAGTTTTACGTACATAACTTTCATAAACTTTTAGATGAAGGCTGTATGTTTAATTTATTATTCTTCTGTCTTTGACAATTTCATTGCTGTTTCATTAATAATTCGAGGATAGAATGTATGAATTGGTTTAACATTCTTCCTGTATAGTATTATAATATAGCGAGTGCGGCTGGGCGAGGGTCAGGCTCATTCACAGACACGCAGTCCGCACACACACAATGTCACTGTCTTTATGATTCTCACCTATGAATCATCTTACAGTCAATAATTTTGTACCAAACGTAGCTGATATTTTGGGCTGCTGTATAATATGCTGTAAATAACATTGATGCAAGAATAACGAAAATATAAATAATAAATAAAATAATTATAATAAATAAGCTTACCTTTAGTTGCCGTTGTTTGTTAACTAACATTCTGTCAATATTGTATTACAGAACACTTGATGTAATCCAGTTTTCTGCCTCGGCTAATTCTCATTACATCATCTACGTACATATTATTGATTGTTACATAAACTTTAATAAAATTTTGCCTGATCTTGCTGTACTATCTACAATTCTGTAACTAACATTCATGCAACAAAACAAAAATAAACATGTTTATTTCAGAGTCAATAAACTTTTAGATAAAGGCTGAAAGTGTAATTTAATCTTCTTGTGTCTTGACAATTTCATTACTGTTTCATTAATAAGTCGAGAGGATAGAATGTATGTATTGGTTTAGCTTTCTTCTTGTAATCTTTTTTCTTATTGTTTATTAAATCGTTCAGTTTTTGTACATAACTTCCATAAACTTTTAGATTACATCTGAAAGTTTAATTTAATTATTCTTCTGTCTTTGATAATTTTGTTGATGTTTCATTAATAACTCGAGAATAGGATGTATGAATTCGTTTAACATTTCTTATTGTAATCTTCTTTCTTAGTGTTTATTAAATAGATCAGTTTTTTGGACATAATCTACATAAACTTATAGATAAAGATTGTAAGTTTAATTTATTATTCTTCTGCATGTGACAATTTCGTTGTGATTTCATTGATAATTCGAGGATAGAATGTATGAATTGGTTAAAATTTCTTCTTGAAATCTTCTTGCTTATTGTTTATTAAATCGTTCAGTTTTACGTACGTAACTTTCATAAACTTTTAGATTAAGGCTGTAAGTTTAATTTATTATTCTTCTGTCTTTGACAATTTCATTAATAATTCGAGGATAGAATGTATGAATTGGTTTAACATTCTTTTGTATAGTATTATGAAATACCGAGTGCGGCTGGGCGAGGGTCAGGGTCACTCACAAACACGCAGTCAGCACACACACAATGTCACTGTCTTTATGATTCTCACCTATGAATCATCTTACAGTCAATAATTTTGTACCAAACGTAGCTGATATTTTGGGCTGCTGTATAATATCCTGTAAATAACATTCATGCAAGAATAAACAATATATAAATAATAAATAAAATAATTATAATAAATAAGCTTACCTTTAGTTGCCGTTGTTCGTTATGTAACATTCTGTCAATATTGTATTACAAAACACTTGATGTAATTCAGTTTTCTCTCTCGGCTAATTCTCATTACATCTTCTACTGACATATTATTGAATGTTACGTAAACTTTAATAAAATATTGCCTGATCTTCCTGTACTATCTACATCTGTAACTAACATTCATGCAACAAAACCAAAATAAACAAGTTTACTTGAGAATCAATAAACTTTTATTAGATAAAGGCTGAAAGTTTAATTTATTCTTCTTGTCTTGACAATTTCATTACTGTTTCATTAATAATTCGAGCATAGAATGTACGTATTGGTTTAACTTTCTTCTTGTAATCTTTTTTCTTATTGTTTATTAAATCGTTCAGTTTTTGTACATAACTTCCATAAACTTTTAGATTACGTCTGAAAGTTTAATTTAATTATTCTTCTGTCTTTGATAATTTTGTTGCTGTTTCATTAATAATTCGAGAATAGGATGTATGAATTCGTTTAACATTTCTTATTGTAATCTTCTTTCTTAGTTTTTATTAAATAGATCAGTTTTTGGACATAATCTACATAAACTTATAGATAAAGATTGTAAGTTTAATTTATTATTCTTCTGTATGTGACAATTTCGTTGTGATTTCATTGATAATTCGAGGATAGAATGTATGAATTGGTTAAAATTTCTTCTTGAAATCTTCTTGCTTATTGTTTATTAAATCGTTCAGTTTTACGTACCTAACTTTCATAAACTTTTAGATTAAGGCTGTAAGTTTAATTTATTATTCTTCTGTCTTTGACAATTTCATTAATAATTCGAGGATAGAATGTATGAATTGGTTTAACATTCTTTTGTATAGTATTATGAAATACCGGGTGCGGCTGGGCGAGGGTCAGGGTCACTCACAAACACGCAGTCAGCACACACACAATGTCACTGTCTTTATGATTCTCATTTATGAATCATCTTACAGTCAATAATTTTGTACCAAACGTAGCTGATATTTTGGGCTCCTGTATAATATCCTGTAAATAACATTCATGAAAGAATAAACAATATATAAATAATAAATAAAATAATTATAATAAATAAGCTTACCTTTAGTTGCCGTTGTTCGTTATGTAACATTCTGTCAATATTGTATTACAAAACACTTGATGTAATTCAGTTTTCTCTCTCGGCTAATTCTCATTACATCTTCTACTGACATATTATTGAATGTTACGTAAACTTTAATAAAATATTGCCTGATCTTCCTGTACTATCTACATCTGTAACTAACATTCATGCAACAAAATCAAAATAAACAAGTTTACTTGAGAATCAATAAACTTTTATTAGATAAAGGCTGTAAGTTTAAATTATTCTTCTTGTCTTGACAAATTCATTACTGTTTCATTAATAATTCGAGCATAGAATGTACGTATTGGTTTAACTTTCTTCTTGTAATCTTTTTTCTTATTGTTTATTAAATCGTTCAGGTTTTGTACATGACTTCCATAAAATTTTAGATAACGGCTGAAAGTTTAATTTATTCTTCTTCTCTCTTTGATAATCTCATTTGTTACATTAATAATTCGAGGATAGAATGTATGAATTAGTTTAACTTTCTTCTTGTAATCTTCTTTCTTATTTTTTTTAAATCGTTCAGAATGTTGTACATAACTTTCATAAACTTTTAGAGAAAGGCAGTAAGTTTAATTTAATATTCTTCTGTATATGACAATTTCGTTGTGATTCCAATAATAATTCGAGGATAGAATGTATGAGTTGGTTTAAATTTCTTTTTGTAATCTTCTTGCTTATTGTTTATTAAATCGCTCAGTTTTACATACAGAACTTTCATAAACCTTTAGATAAATGCTGTAAGTTTAATTTATTATTCTTCTGTCTTTGACATTTTCATTGTTGTTTCATTAATAATTCGAGGATGTAATGTATGAATTCGTTTAACTTTCTTATTTTAAGCTGTTTTTTAGTGTTTATTAAATAGATCAGTTTTTTGTACATAATCTACATAAACTTATAGATAAAGATTGTAAGTTTAATTTATTATCCTTCTGTAAGTGACAATTTCGTTGTGATTTCATTAATAATTCGAGGATAGAATGTATGAATTGGTTTAAATTTCTTCGTGTAATTTTTTTGCTTATTGTTTATTAAATCGCTTAGTTATACGTACAAAACTTTCATAAACTTTTAGATAAAGGCTGTATGTTTAATTTATTATTCTTCTGTCTTTGACAATTTCATTGCTGTTTCATTAATAATTCGAGGATAGAATGTATGAATTGGTTTAACATTCTTCTTGTATAGTATTATAAAATAGCGAGTGCGGCTTGGCGAGGGTCAGGCTCATTCACAGACACGCAGTCAGCACACACACAATGTCACTGTCTTTATGATTCTCACCTATGAATCATCTTACAGTCAATAATTTTGTACCAAACGTAGCTGATATTTTGGGCTCCTGTATAATATCCTGTAAATAACATTCATGCAAGAATAATAAAAATATAAATAATAAATAAAATAATTATAATAAATAAGCTTACCTTTAGTTGCCGTTGTTTGTTAACTAACATTCTGTCAATATTGTATTACAGAACACTTGATGTAATCCAGTTTTCTGCCTCGGCTAATTCTCATTACATCATCTACGTACATATTATTAATTGTTACATAAACTTTAATAAAATTTTGCCTGATCTTGCTGTACTATCTACAATTCTGTAACTAACATTCATGCAACAAAACAAAAATAAACATGTTTATTTCAGAGTCAATAAACTTTTAGATAAAGGCTGTAAGTGTAATTTAATCTTCTTGTGTCTTGACAATTTCATTACTTTTTCATTAATAATTCGAGAGGATAGAGTGTATGTATTGGTTTAACTTTCTTCTTGTAATCTTTTCCTTATTGTTTATTAAATCGTTCAGTATTTGTACTTAACTTTCATAAAATTTTAGATAACGACTGAAAGTTAAATTTATTATTCTTCTGTCTTTGACAATTTCGTTGCTGTTTCATTAATAATTCGAGGATAGAATGTATGAATTTGTTTAACTTTCTTATTGTAATCTTTTTTCTTAGTGTTTATTAAATAGATCAGTTTTTTGTACTAAATCTACGTAAACTTATAGATAAAGACTATAAGTTTAATTTATTATTCTTCTGTATGTGACAATTTCGTTGTGATTTCATTGATAATTCGAGGATAGAATGTATGAATTGGTTTAAATTTCTTCTTGTAATCTTTTTGCTTATTATTTATTAAATCGCTCAGTTTTACGTACATAACTTTCATAAACTTTTAGATTAAGGCTGTAAGTTTAATTTATTATTCTTCTGTCTTTGACAATTTCATTAATAATTCGAGAGGATAGAATGTATGTATTGGTTTAACTTTCTTCTTGTAATCTTTTCTCTTACTGTTTATTAAATCGTTCAGTATTTGTACTTAACTTTCATAAATTTTTAGATTACGTCTGAAAGTTTAATTTAATTATTCTTCTGTCTTTGATAATTTTATTGCTGTTTCATTAATAATTCGAGGATAGGATGTATGAATTCGTTTAACATTTCTTATTGTAAGCTTCTTTCTTAGTGTTTATTAAATAGATCAGTTTTTTGTACATTATCTACATAAACGTATAGATAAAGACTGTAAGTTTAATTTATTATTCTTCTGTATGTGACAATTTCGTTGTGATTTCATTGCTAATTCGAGGATAGAATGTATGAATTGGTTTAAATTTCTTCTTGTAATCTTCTTGCTTATTGTTTATTAAATCGCTCAGTTTTACGTACCTAACTTTCATAAACTATTATATTAAGGCTGTAAGTTTAATTTATTATTCTTCTGTCTTTGACAATTTCATTAATAATTCGAGGATAGAATGTATGAATTGGTTTAGCATTCTTTTTGTACAGTATTATGAAATACCGAGTGCGGCTGGGCGAGGGTCAGCGTCACTCACAAACACGCAGTCAGCACACACAGAATGTCACTGTGTTTATGATTCTCACCTATGAATCATCTGACAGTCAATAATTTTGTACCAAACGTAGCTGATATTTTGGGATCCGGTATAATATCCTGTCAATAACATTCATGCAAGAATAAACAATATATAAATAATAAATATAATAATTATAATAACTAAGCTTACCCTTAGTTGCCGTTGTTCGTTAACTAACATTCTGTCAATATTGTATTACAATACACTTGATGTAATTCAGTTTTTTGTCTCGGCTAATTCTCATTACATCTTCTACTGACATATTATTGAATGTTACGTAAACTTTAATAAAATATTGCCTGATCTTCCTGTACTATCTAAAATTCTGTAACTAACATTCATACAACACAACCAAAATAAACAAGTTTACTTGAGAGTCAATAAACTTTTATTAGATAAAGGCTGTAAGTTTAATTTATTCTTCTTGTCTTGACAATTTCATTACTGTTTCATTATTAATTCCAGTATAGAATGTACGTATTGGTTTAACTTTCTTCTTGTAATCTATTTTCTTATTGTTTATTAAATCGTTCAGTTTTTGTACATAACTTCCATAAACTTTTAGATAACGGCTGAAAGTTTAATTTCTTCTTCTTCTGTCTTTGATAATTTCATTTGTTACATTAATAATTCAAGGATAGAATGTATGAATTGGTTTAACTTTCTTCTTGTAATCTTCTTTCTTATTGTTTATTAAATCGTTCAGTTTGTTGTACTTAACTTTCATAAACTTTTAGAGAAAGGCAGTAAGTTTAATTTAATATTCTTGTGTATATAACAATTTCGTTGTGATTTCAATAATAATTCGAGGATAGAATGTATGAATTGGTTAAATTTCTTCTTGTAATCTTCTTGCTTATTGTTTATTAAATCGCTCAGTTTTACATACATAACTTTCATAAACGTTTAGATAAAGGCTGTAAGTTTAATTTATTATTCTTCTGTCTTTGACAATTTCATTGCTGTTTCATTAATAATTCGAGGAGTGAATGTATGAATTGGTTTAACATTCTTCCTGTATAGTATTATAATATAGCGAGTGCGGCTGGGCGAGGGTCAGGCTCATTCACAGACACGCAGTCCGCACACACACAATGTCACTGTCTTTATGATTCTCACCTATGAATCATCTTACAGTCAATAATTTTGTACCAAACGTAGCTGATATTTTGGGCTGCTGTATAATATGCTGTAAATAACATTGATGCAAGAATAACGAAAATATAAATAATAAATAAAATAATTATAATAAATAAGCTTACCTTTAGTTGCCGTTGTTTGTTAACTAACATTCTGTCAATATTGTATTACAGAACACTTGATGTAATCCAGTTTTCTGCCTCGGCTAATTCTCATTACATCATCTACGTACATATTATTGATTGTTACATAAACTTTAATAAAATTTTGCCTGATCTTGCTGTACTATCTACAATTCTGTAACTAACATTCATGCAACAAAACAAAAATAAACATGTTTATTTCAGAGTCAATAAACTTTTAGATAAAGGCTGAAAGTGTAATTTAATCTTCTTGTGTCTTGACAATTTCATTACTGTTTCATTAATAAGTCGAGAGGATAGAATGTATGTATTGGTTTAGCTTTCTTCTTGTAATCTTTTTTCTTATTGTTTATTAAATCGTTCAGTTTTTGTACATAACTTCCATAAACTTTTAGATTACATCTGAAAGTTTAATTTAATTATTCTTCTGTCTTTGATAATTTTGTTGATGTTTCATTAATAACTCGAGAATAGGATGTATGAATTCGTTTAACATTTCTTATTGTAATCTTCTTTCTTAGTGTTTATTAAATAGATCAGTTTTTTGGACATAATCTACATAAACTTATAGATAAAGATTGTAAGTTTAATTTATTATTCTTCTGCATGTGACAATTTCGTTGTGATTTCATTGATAATTCGAGGATAGAATGTATGAATTGGTTAAAATTTCTTCTTGAAATCTTCTTGCTTATTGTTTATTAAATCGTTCAGTTTTACGTACGTAACTTTCATAAACTTTTAGATTAAGGCTGTAAGTTTAATTTATTATTCTTCTGTCTTTGACAATTTCATTAATAATTCGAGGATAGAATGTATGAATTGGTTTAACATTCTTTTGTATAGTATTATGAAATACCGAGTGCGGCTGGGCGAGGGTCAGGGTCACTCACAAACACGCAGTCAGCACACACACAATGTCACTGTCTTTATGATTCTCACCTATGAATCATCTTACAGTCAATAATTTTGTACCAAACGTAGCTGATATTTTGGGCTGCTGTATAATATCCTGTAAATAACATTCATGCAAGAATAAACAATATATAAATAATAAATAAAATAATTATAATAAATAAGCTTACCTTTAGTTGCCGTTGTTCGTTATGTAACATTCTGTCAATATTGTATTACAAAACACTTGATGTAATTCAGTTTTCTGTCTCGGCTAATTCTCATTACATCTTCTACTGACATATTATTAAATGTTACGTAAACTTTAATAAAATATTGCCTGATCTTCCTGTACTATCTACAATTCTGTAACTAACATTCATGCAACAAAACCAAAATAAACAAGTTTACTTGAGAATCAATAAACTTTTATTAGATAAAGGCTGTAAGTTTAATGTATTCTTCTTGTCTTGACAATTTCATTACTGTTTCATTAAAAATTCGAGCATAGAATGTACGTATTCGTTTAACTTTCTTCTTGTAATCTTTTTTCTTATTGTTTATTAAATCGTTCAGTTTTTGTACATAACTTCCATAAAATTTTAGATAACGGCTGAAAGTTTAATTTCTTCTTCTTCTGTCTTTGATAATTTCATTTGTTACATTAATAATTCGAGGATAGAATGTATGAATTAGTTTAACTTTCTTCTTGTAATCTTCTTTCTTATTGTTTTTTAAATCGTTCAGAATGTTGTACATAACTTTCATAAACTTTTAGAGAAAGGCAGTAAGTTTAATTTAATGTTCTTCTGTATATGACAATTTCGTTGTGATTCCAATAATAATTCAAGGATAGAATGTATGAGTTGGTTTAAATTTCTTTTTGTAATCTTCTTGCTTATTGTTTATTAAATCGCTCAGTTTTACATACAGAACTTTCATAAACCTTTAGATAAATGCTGTAAGTTTAATTTATTATTCTTCTGTCTTTGACATTTTCATTGCTGTTTCATTAATAATTCGAGGATGTAATGTATGAATTCGTTTAACTTTCTTATTTTAAGCTGTTTTTTAGTGTTTATTAAATAGATCAGTTTTTTGTACATAATCTACATAAACTTATAGATAAAGATTGTAAGTTTAATTTATTATCCTTCTGTATGTGACAATTTCGTTGTGATTTCATTAATAATTCGAGGATAGAATGTATGAATTGGTTTAAATTTCTTCGTGTAATTTTTTTGCTTATTGCTTATTAAATCGCTCAGTTTTACGTACATAACTTTCATAAACTTTTAGATGAAGGCTGTATGTTTAATTTATTATTCTTCTGTCTTTGACAATTTCATTGCTGTTTCATTAATAATTCGAGGATAGAATGTATGAATTGGTTTAACATTCTTCCTGTATAGTATTATAATATAGCGAGTGCGGCTGGGCGAGGGTCAGGCTCATTCACAGACACGCAGTCCGCACACACACAATGTCACTGTCTTTATGATTCTCACCTATGAATCATCTTACAGTCAATAATTTTGTACCAAACGTAGCTGATATTTTGGGCTGCTGTATAATATGCTGTAAATAACATTGATGCAAGAATAACGAAAATATAAATAATAAATAAAATAATTATAATAAATAAGCTTACCTTTAGTTGCCGTTGTTTGTTAACTAACATTCTGTCAATATTGTATTACAGAACACTTGATGTAATCCAGTTTTCTGCCTCGGCTAATTCTCATTACATCATCTACGTACATATTATTGATTGTTACATAAACTTTAATAAAATTTTGCCTGATCTTGCTGTACTATCTACAATTCTGTAACTAACATTCATGCAACAAAACAAAAATAAACATGTTTATTTCAGAGTCAATAAACTTTTAGATAAAGGCTGAAAGTGTAATTTAATCTTCTTGTGTCTTGACAATTTCATTACTGTTTCATTAATAAGTCGAGAGGATAGAATGTATGTATTGGTTTAGCTTTCTTCTTGTAATCTTTTTTCTTATTGTTTATTAAATCGTTCAGTTTTTGTACATAACTTCCATAAACTTTTAGATTACATCTGAAAGTTTAATTTAATTATTCTTCTGTCTTTGATAATTTTGTTGATGTTTCATTAATAACTCGAGAATAGGATGTATGAATTCGTTTAACATTTCTTATTGTAATCTTCTTTCTTAGTGTTTATTAAATAGATCAGTTTTTTGGACATAATCTACATAAACTTATAGATAAAGATTGTAAGTTTAATTTATTATTCTTCTGCATGTGACAATTTCGTTGTGATTTCATTGATAATTCGAGGATAGAATGTATGAATTGGTTAAAATTTCTTCTTGAAATCTTCTTGCTTATTGTTTATTAAATCGTTCAGTTTTACGTACGTAACTTTCATAAACTTTTAGATTAAGGCTGTAAGTTTAATTTATTATTCTTCTGTCTTTGACAATTTCATTAATAATTCGAGGATAGAATGTATGAATTGGTTTAACATTCTTTTGTATAGTATTATGAAATACCGAGTGCGGCTGGGCGAGGGTCAGGGTCACTCACAAACACGCAGTCAGCACACACACAATGTCACTGTCTTTATGATTCTCACCTATGAATCATCTTACAGTCAATAATTTTGTACCAAACGTAGCTGATATTTTGGGCTGCTGTATAATATCCTGTAAATAACATTCATGCAAGAATAAACAATATATAAATAATAAATAAAATAATTATAATAAATAAGCTTACCTTTAGTTGCCGTTGTTCGTTATGTAACATTCTGTCAATATTGTATTACAAAACACTTGATGTAATTCAGTTTTCTCTCTCGGCTAATTCTCATTACATCTTCTACTGACATATTATTGAATGTTACGTAAACTTTAATAAAATATTGCCTGATCTTCCTGTACTATCTACATCTGTAACTAACATTCATGCAACAAAACCAAAATAAACAAGTTTACTTGAGAATCAATAAACTTTTATTAGATAAAGGCTGAAAGTTTAATTTATTCTTCTTGTCTTGACAATTTCATTACTGTTTCATTAATAATTCGAGCATAGAATGTACGTATTGGTTTAACTTTCTTCTTGTAATCTTTTTTCTTATTGTTTATTAAATCGTTCAGTTTTTGTACATAACTTCCATAAACTTTTAGATTACGTCTGAAAGTTTAATTTAATTATTCTTCTGTCTTTGATAATTTTGTTGCTGTTTCATTAATAATTCGAGAATAGGATGTATGAATTCGTTTAACATTTCTTATTGTAATCTTCTTTCTTAGTTTTTATTAAATAGATCAGTTTTTGGACATAATCTACATAAACTTATAGATAAAGATTGTAAGTTTAATTTATTATTCTTCTGTATGTGACAATTTCGTTGTGATTTCATTGATAATTCGAGGATAGAATGTATGAATTGGTTAAAATTTCTTCTTGAAATCTTCTTGCTTATTGTTTATTAAATCGTTCAGTTTTACGTACCTAACTTTCATAAACTTTTAGATTAAGGCTGTAAGTTTAATTTATTATTCTTCTGTCTTTGACAATTTCATTAATAATTCGAGGATAGAATGTATGAATTGGTTTAACATTCTTTTGTATAGTATTATGAAATACCGGGTGCGGCTGGGCGAGGGTCAGGGTCACTCACAAACACGCAGTCAGCACACACACAATGTCACTGTCTTTATGATTCTCATCTATGAATCATCTTACAGTCAATAATTTTGTACCAAACGTAGCTGATATTTTGGGCTCCTGTATAATATCCTGTAAATAACATTCATGAAAGAATAAACAATATATAAATAATAAATAAAATAATTATAATAAATAAGCTTACCTTTAGTTGCCGTTGTTCGTTATGTAACATTCTGTCAATATTGTATTACAAAACACTTGATGTAATTCAGTTTTCTCTCTCGGCTAATTCTCATTACATCTTCTACTGACATATTATTGAATGTTACGTAAACTTTAATAAAATATTGCCTGATCTTCCTGTACTATCTACATCTGTAACTAACATTCATGCAACAAAATCAAAATAAACAAGTTTACTTGAGAATCAATAAACTTTTATTAGATAAAGGCTGTAAGTTTAAATTATTCTTCTTGTCTTGACAAATTCATTACTGTTTCATTAATAATTCGAGCATAGAATGTACGTATTGGTTTAACTTTCTTCTTGTAATCTTTTTTCTTATTGTTTATTAAATCGTTCAGGTTTTGTACATGACTTCCATAAAATTTTAGATAACGGCTGAAAGTTTAATTTATTCTTCTTCTCTCTTTGATAATCTCATTTGTTACATTAATAATTCGAGGATAGAATGTATGAATTAGTTTAACTTTCTTCTTGTAATCTTCTTTCTTATTTTTTTTAAATCGTTCAGAATGTTGTACATAACTTTCATAAACTTTTAGAGAAAGGCAGTAAGTTTAATTTAATATTCTTCTGTATATGACAATTTCGTTGTGATTCCAATAATAATTCGAGGATAGAATGTATGAGTTGGTTTAAATTTCTTTTTGTAATCTTCTTGCTTATTGTTTATTAAATCGCTCAGTTTTACATACAGAACTTTCATAAACCTTTAGATAAATGCTGTAAGTTTAATTTATTATTCTTCTGTCTTTGACATTTTCATTGTTGTTTCATTAATAATTCGAGGATGTAATGTATGAATTCGTTTAACTTTCTTATTTTAAGCTGTTTTTTAGTGTTTATTAAATAGATCAGTTTTTTGTACATAATCTACATAAACTTATAGATAAAGATTGTAAGTTTAATTTATTATCCTTCTGTAAGTGACAATTTCGTTGTGATTTCATTAATAATTCGAGGATAGAATGTATGAATTGGTTTAAATTTCTTCGTGTAATTTTTTTGCTTATTGTTTATTAAATCGCTTAGTTATACGTACAAAACTTTCATAAACTTTTAGATAAAGGCTGTATGTTTAATTTATTATTCTTCTGTCTTTGACAATTTCATTGCTGTTTCATTAATAATTCGAGGATAGAATGTATGAATTGGTTTAACATTCTTCTTGTATAGTATTATAAAATAGCGAGTGCGGCTTGGCGAGGGTCAGGCTCATTCACAGACACGCAGTCAGCACACACACAATGTCACTGTCTTTATGATTCTCACCTATGAATCATCTTACAGTCAATAATTTTGTACCAAACGTAGCTGATATTTTGGGCTCCTGTATAATATCCTGTAAATAACATTCATGCAAGAATAATAAAAATATAAATAATAAATAAAATAATTATAATAAATAAGCTTACCTTTAGTTGCCGTTGTTTGTTAACTAACATTCTGTCAATATTGTATTACAGAACACTTGATGTAATCCAGTTTTCTGCCTCGGCTAATTCTCATTACATCATCTACGTACATATTATTAATTGTTACATAAACTTTAATAAAATTTTGCCTGATCTTGCTGTACTATCTACAATTCTGTAACTAACATTCATGCAACAAAACAAAAATAAACATGTTTATTTCAGAGTCAATAAACTTTTAGATAAAGGCTGTAAGTGTAATTTAATCTTCTTGTGTCTTGACAATTTCATTACTTTTTCATTAATAATTCGAGAGGATAGAGTGTATGTATTGGTTTAACTTTCTTCTTGTAATCTTTTCCTTATTGTTTATTAAATCGTTCAGTATTTGTACTTAACTTTCATAAAATTTTAGATAACGACTGAAAGTTAAATTTATTATTCTTCTGTCTTTGACAATTTCGTTGCTGTTTCATTAATAATTCGAGGATAGAATGTATGAATTTGTTTAACTTTCTTATTGTAATCTTTTTTCTTAGTGTTTATTAAATAGATCAGTTTTTTGTACTAAATCTACGTAAACTTATAGATAAAGACTATAAGTTTAATTTATTATTCTTCTGTATGTGACAATTTCGTTGTGATTTCATTGATAATTCGAGGATAGAATGTATGAATTGGTTTAAATTTCTTCTTGTAATCTTTTTGCTTATTATTTATTAAATCGCTCAGTTTTACGTACATAACTTTCATAAACTTTTAGATTAAGGCTGTAAGTTTAATTTATTATTCTTCTGTCTTTGACAATTTCATTAATAATTCGAGAGGATAGAATGTATGTATTGGTTTAACTTTCTTCTTGTAATCTTTTCTCTTACTGTTTATTAAATCGTTCAGTATTTGTACTTAACTTTCATAAATTTTTAGATTACGTCTGAAAGTTTAATTTAATTATTCTTCTGTCTTTGATAATTTTATTGCTGTTTCATTAATAATTCGAGGATAGGATGTATGAATTCGTTTAACATTTCTTATTGTAAGCTTCTTTCTTAGTGTTTATTAAATAGATCAGTTTTTTGTACATTATCTACATAAACGTATAGATAAAGACTGTAAGTTTAATTTATTATTCTTCTGTATGTGACAATTTCGTTGTGATTTCATTGCTAATTCGAGGATAGAATGTATGAATTGGTTTAAATTTCTTCTTGTAATCTTCTTGCTTATTGTTTATTAAATCGCTCAGTTTTACGTACCTAACTTTCATAAACTATTATATTAAGGCTGTAAGTTTAATTTATTATTCTTCTGTCTTTGACAATTTCATGAATAATTCGAGGATAGAATGTATGAATTGGTTTAGCATTCTTTTTGTACAGTATTATGAAATACCGAGTGCGGCTGGGCGAGGGTCAGCGTCACTCACAAACACGCAGTCAGCACACACAGAATGTCACTGTGTTTATGATTCTCACCTATGAATCATCTTACAGTCAATAATTTTGTACCAAACGTAGCTGATATTTTGGGATCCGGTATAATATCCTGTCAATAACATTCATGCAAGAATAAACAATATATAAATAATAAATATAATAATTATAATAACTAAGCTTACCCTTAGTTCCCGTTGTTCGTTAACTAACATTCTGTCAATATTGTATTACAATACACTTGATGTAATTCAGTTTTTTGTCTCGGCTAATTCTCATTACATCTTCTACTGACATATTATTGAATGTTACGTAAACTTTAATAAAATATTGCCTGATCTTCCTGTACTATCTAAAATTCTGTAACTAACATTCATACAACACAACCAAAATAAACAAGTTTACTTGAGAGTCAATAAACTTTTATTAGATAAAGGCTGTAAGTTTAATTTATTCTTCTTGTCTTGACAATTTCATTACTGTTTCATTATTAATTCCAGTATAGAATGTACGTATTGGTTTAACTTTCTTCTTGTAATCTATTTTCTTATTGTTTATTAAATCGTTCAGTTTTTGTACATAACTTCCATAAACTTTTAGATAACGGCTGAAAGTTTAATTTCTTCTTCTTCTGTCTTTGATAATTTCATTTGTTACATTAATAATTCAAGGATAGAATGTATGAATTGGTTTAACTTTCTTCTTGTAATCTTCTTTCTTATTGTTTATTAAATCGTTCAGTTTGTTGTACTTAACTTTCATAAACTTTTAGAGAAAGGCAGTAAGTTTAATTTAATATTCTTGTGTATATAACAATTTCGTTGTGATTTCAATAATAATTCGAGGATAGAATGTATGAATTGGTTAAATTTCTTCTTGTAATCTTCTTGCTTATTGTTTATTAAATCGCTCAGTTTTACATACATAACTTTCATAAACGTTTAGATAAAGGCTGTAAGTTTAATTTATTATTCTTCTGTCTTTGACAATTTCATTGCTGTTTCATTAATAATTCGAGGAGTGAATGTATGAATTCGTTTAACTTCCTTCTTGTAATCTTTTTTCTTATTGTTTATTAAATAGAACAGTTTTTTGTACATAATCTACATAAACCTTTAGATAAAGGCTGTAAGTTTAATTTATTATTCTTCTGTCTTTGACAATTTCATTCCTGTTTCATCAATAATTCGACGATAGAATATATAAATTGGTTTAACTTTCTTCTTGTAATATTCTTTCTTATTGTTTTTTAAATCGTTCAGTTTTTTGTACATAACGTTCATAAACGTTTAGATAAAGGCAGTAAGTGTAATTTATTCTTTTTCTGTCTTTGACAATTTCATTGCTGTTTCATTAATAATTCGAGGATAGAATGTGTGAATTCGTTTAACTTCCTTCTTGTAATCTTGTTGCTTTTTGTATTGTTACGACGGTCTACTCGATCGTCGTAGGTACAGTGGAAACGAAATAAGTACAAGACGCCAATTAAGTCACTAATCACACCTTTAATTGTTATAGTAAAACAGTTCGTAATTAACAACACAGTGTCTACAACAAATCAAATGAAATTGTTCAGACGCAATAAAATGTCCACTAATATTAAAACTCAACTGTATTACAATTATACCGTCCGAATATAAAACGCCACACTTCACTAATAACTACTTGAACGTACACCGTAATACTCGAACCGCTCTGTAAATATCGCACTAATACTCTCGAACCGCACAGTCAAAAATCTCGCATTGAACTGAAAAACTAAGGCCGCGACGCGATGTATTTATAGTTAGCTAACACACACCAGAAGCTTCCAAACTGCGTCTTATCTCTCGCGAACTACGTAATTGCTGCGGCCTTGACACAGTCCGAGCGCCCGAGCGAAGGCTGGCAAAGTCGAGAAATTTCTCGCAACATGCGTTTAGTAGCACGTACACCACACGCTTACGTCGAGATCTTTCTGGGACATTCGATAAACGCCTAGATTGTTCTACGCTGTCGTAGCACAGCCCCCTCCTTAAGCCTGTTCGTCCCGAACTGGCAAAGCGTCTTCGAAGTAATACTCGACCAGGCGATCTAGGTGGCCATCCTTGCGAAGGATAATTTTCCCGTTCTTCGAATTCAGTCCCGTGTGATCCGAACATCACGTTCCCAGGAATGCGAATCTTTCGCGCAACCACTAGCTTCGCTGGAATCACTCTCGTTGCGTCATGTACTAATGACCTAAATACCACTGGCTGATCCAAGTTTGTTTGGTTCTCGTCAACAACCTCTTGCGTAACCTCATCTTCAGCCACTTTACCATCGGCCGCTTCTATCAGCTCAGGAACAAGCAAGAGTTTTGTCTCGACACCCATAGTTGGCTCTCCAATCACTTCTTTTGTTGTTATACTTATTTGTACTTTCTCTGCTAGTTCTTCCTCCATTTCCGCTTGCAACAGGGAGGTTTCCTCTTGACCAGACTTGTTGAATTTTTCTTCGACTAATGCCACTCGCTTAATCGAATGGTTGGTAGACCCTGTCATTTTAGCCATGCAAAGCTTTATCTTCTCTTGGCCAACTTTCAGGACATTCTCTCTTAGGTCCACAACGAATCCGTAGGCATTCATAATGTCCGTGCCAAGAATCACTTCATCGACAATGTCTGCAACGAGCATTTGGTGGCTAAACTCAAGAAGACCCAGGCGTACACGTACGTCTACCTTTCCTAGCACCTTGACGGGGCTTCCAGTCACAGTCTGTATTGTACAAGAGCTAATTAGAGGATGGCGGTTACAGACTAAGTCAGGGCGCACAATGGACACTGTTGCGCCCTTGTCAACTGTAAATGATGTTGGTTTACCATCCGCAAATCCATTAACAATCAAGTTTCCACTGATCTTATGTAGCGTGGAAACTGTGTGCTGTTCTGGGCCTTTACTTCTCCAATTGGTGCGATCAGTCTCTTCTCTCGGTATTTTCTTCTCCCAACAGTCTACCTGTAGAGGACCACGTTTCCCACAGTTGTAACATTTCGGTCTTCTGTCTTTTTCAAATCGTTGCGACTCTCTTGAACTTTTGAACTGTTTGTCCGACAACACTTTTTTTTCTGCACCCATCGTAACGGTAATGTGATACAGGGATCTTCTGACTGCAACGTGATGGCACAAACCCATTAATGTAGCGGGACGCTGACTTGGCAGCTTCAAACTCTAGGGCGTGAACAAGAGCTTCTGAGCTATCTCGGTGTCTTGCCATTCGTAACACTTGCTGAAGTTCACAATCTCCGATGCCATCAATAAATGTCTGCATCGCAAAACGCGTTCGAAAATCTTCTGGTGCTTCAGGATAGGCCAATCTAATCAATCTGTCGATACTTGCTTCAAATTCTTGAAGACTTTCCCCGGAACGTTGTCGTCTTGTTCTCAACTGAGCGTAGTACACCTCTCGCAAATGTTTATCACCGTAGCGTAATTCTAGAGCTTTTATCAACTCGGCATAGATGTTCTGGCTGTCAGGTGGCACTTTCTGTAGTAGTTCTGCCGCGGGTCCTTTTAATGCAAGAACAAGTGAAACAGCCTTGTCTTTTTCTGTCCAATTATTTGCGCATGCAGCAGCTTCAAATTGGCGGAGGTACGTTGCCTAGTGAGTGCTTCCGTCAAAGGTTGGAGCTTTGACATGAACTGTCCCTACTGCAGGCAAAGTGACTTTCTCTGTTAACTTATTTTCTGTCTTGATCACTGGTACAGTCTGTTCAGAAATTTGTTTTGGTTGAATCTTCATGCACTGTTCTACTTCAGTTTTAATTTGTTCTCTTATGTTTGCCATTGAGTTTTCTACTGCAGGTATTTTATTTGCACAGATTCTTCTATAACAGATATTTTTGTAAACATCGATTCCTCCACAGTCAAGACAGATTTTTCTACTTCAGCTATTTTTAATGTCATTGATTCTTGTACCTCTGATATTTTAGTTACTTGCTTATTAAGCTCACCTCGTAGGAGACCCAACGCTGCAGCGGTTTGTTCTTGTGTCTGCTTTTGCTGCTGTATTAACTCCTTGATGTCATTTGCTTCCTGCTTCCGTTTTTCATCCTGTCGTCTTTCTGTTTCTTCTCTTTCTCGTATTCGTTCTTCTTTTTGTCGTCTTTCTGCTTCTTCTCTTTCTTGTATTCGTTCTTCTTATTGTCGTCTTTCTGTCTGCAACAGCAGCGCCTGTAAATTTTCCATCATCTGACTGGCATCCATTGTTTATCGATTAATTACGAATCACACTTGTCTTGTACAAAGCGTCCACTGTTTCCACTGTTAACCGTCTATCCCACTTCTGACACCACTGTTACGACGGTCTACTCGATCGTCGTAGGTACAGTGGAAACAAAATAAGTACAAGACACCAATTAAGTCACTAATCACACCTTTAATTGTTATAGTAAAACAGTTCGTAATTAACAACACAGTGTCTACAACAAATCAAATGAAATTGTTCATACGCAATAAAATGTCCACTAATATTAAAACTCAACTGTATTACAATTATACCGTCCGAATATAAAACGCCACACTTCACTAATAACTACTTGAACGTACACCGTAATACTGGAACCGCTCTGTAAATATCGCACTAATACTCTCGAACCGCACAGTCAAAAATCTCGCATTGAACTGAAAAACTAAGGCCGCGACGCGATGTATTTATAGTTAGCTAACACACACCAGAAGCTTCCAAACTGCGTCTTATCTCTCGCGAACTACGTAATTGCTGCGGCCTTGACACAGTCCGAGCGCCCGAGCGAAGGCTGGCAAAGTCGAGAAATTTCTCGCAACATGCGTTTAGTAGCACGTACACCACACGCTTACGTCGAGATCTTTCTGGGACATTCGATAAACGCCTAGATTGTTCTACGCTGTCGTAGCAGTATATTAAATCATTCAGTTATTAAATTTTTTTATTTGTTTATTAAATACAGTTTATTATATTACTGTTCTGTAACGGATGTACACTTAAATTTATTCACCTGTAATTCCTGTAGTGATAGTTGTAATGAGTGTTGTTCTTCCACATCTATGATTTTACTTCTGTTTTGTATTCTTTCAGATTCCTTATTTATAACTGGCAAAGTTCCAACACAATCCTCTACTTCTATAAAAACGGGCTTATGATCTGAGAAATAACTCTCATATACTCCTGCTAAATACTTGTTGGTATCTGTACATATTATGTCAATTTGTGTCTTCATATCTGTGGTGTATATTTTATTTATCAGTGCAGTTTTCAGATGCCTATGTTCAAGTTTACCTTTGAAATTTGCTGAATATTCCAAATTAGCTATGTTAATGTTGAAGTCTCCCATTAAAATTTTTGTGTAGTTTCCTGTTAAGTTAGCAATCATACCATCTACAACGTCAAAAAATGTACTAATGCTTGCACCCGGTGATTTGTATCCCGTTATTAAGTAAATATTTTTCAACTGAACAGTTATCATTTCAACGTGTCCTTTGTACCTACCGTCAACTGTTATCTTCTTTTCGGTTACAATTTTTCTCTCCAATAATTTAAAATCAATGTTCTCTTTTGCTAGGCACATGAGACCTCTCTGTCCTGTTATTGGATTTTCATCTGATGAGTACTTAATCTGATAAGTTGGGATCACAATCCGCTCTGAGCCATTCGTTCTAGTTTCTGAAAGAATGAAGACATGTGCTCTTGAGTACCAGTCGTCTGTCTTGATATCTTCAAGGTATAGTGTCAAAGATCTCACATTATGGTACACAATGACTGCTCCAACTGTGTCCTTCAAATCGTTATAGCGAAGAGTTGCAACATTTTCTTTTCTTAGTCGCTGTATTTCTTCACAGTCACTTACACTTCCACTGTGGAAATACTTCATGTTCATTTCTCCTAAGATATATAAGTTTTTCAAAGAAGTTACCCTGCTCATGGCGACATATAACAGTTGTCTTGTCACTCTCTTTATCCTTCGAAAATCTAAACAAACTGCTTCATAAGTTTGTCCCTGACTCTTATGTATTGTAAGAGCTTCTGCAGGCACAACAGGAAATTGTTTCCTCATTATTTGATGACAATTTTTATGCATTGTTATAACTGCTGTACTCTTTGCAATTGGTATTAGTTCTTCATTTATTCCACTTGCAGCTGCATATTCTTTAAATTTCTGTCTTGCTTTTAGACCTACATTTCTTCCCTCTGGAAACTCCAACCATATCAAAATAATATTTTCTTCTTTCATTGTCAAGTATCGTAAAATTCCACACGCGCCGTTCACCAGTCCATCTCCAACATCCACATTAAATGTGATCATGTACTTGATACCTACCTTAAAAGTAATTTCATTCGATAGACCCTGCATTTCTGTTATCTTTTTATTTCTAATTGATTTTAACAAACTATCTTTTGTCTGTAAAGGTATGTTTCCTAAAACTGTATCTTGCGCGATGGAATTAAAAGGTTTCTCTTTAGATTTTCTAATTTTTTCTTGGTTATATTTCTGCATCATTTCATTTTCGGGATACAGTCTAATCGCATTTTCAGGAACCTCTTCGGGTTGAACTATTCTCGTTTTCAATAAATTAAAGTCTTTTTCGTTCATAACATTAGCTGCTATGTTATTTAGTGTTACTATAAATTCTGTGTCTCCTTTCTGTCTCATGATTTCATTTAATTCATAAAATGAAAACTCTGACCAAAGTGGATTTTTATCATTAAAAATGCTCAATTCATTTACCTTCGGTGCTTTCCAAATGGGAGAATCCATTACAGGTGATAATTGATGTAAGTCGCCTACAATAAGAAGAGAAACACCGCCAAAGGTCTCATTTTTCCCCATTATTTGCCGTAAACGAGTATCAATTCTTGAAAGTGTCCGTGATCCCACCATAGAACCCTCATCAATAATCAATAACTTTAAACCTATCAGATTCACTCTAAGTGTACTTGCTGTGTCAGAACTTAATTCAGGCATGAGGCCACCAAACTGTGTTACTGGCAAGCTAAATGCTGAATGAATGGTTACGCCGTTGATGAGAAAAGCTGCTTTACCTGTCGGAGCTGTTAGAAGAACTTTAATTGAATTTGTTTTTATACCTTTTTGTTCATCAAAATATTTAGTAATTAATTGGTACAGCACGTTAATAACCATGCTTTTACTAACACCAGCAGCTCCAGAGAGAAACAGTCTTACAGGTTTGAAGTTTCCACTTTTCATATTTTTAAAAACGTGCATTACAATTTCCTTCTGTCCTCTATTGAGTCTTCTCATATTGAAAAATAAATTTTCTATTTTTTCTCTGGAAGGAACAATAATTTTAAATTTACCATTATCACTAGTATTTCCTGCTTTGCTCCCATCTTGTACTCCAATATTTATTTTAAATTCTTCTGGAAGGTCATTATCTAACAAGTTTTTATAATCTCTTTCTTCCTGTTTAAGTCGATGATTGTGTGCAATTTCAAGTGCAAGCTCCATTTCATCTTCATTAATCATATTATATTTCCCTCTGTTTTTATTGATAATGTCTACGTGTTGTTCATATATAAATTTACTGTCAATATTTTGAACTTCCTCCTTCTCATTTCTCCATGGTAAAAAGAGGAGTACTTGCTCTCGATAAAAATTGTATTCGTCTTGATCTAGCCTGTATCTTCTGTAACGTAGAATTTTTCTCTTGTAACAGTCTATGTATTCTTCTGATTCAAAGTCCTCATTATATTTTTCTTTGTTTTTGCACGTCTGTTTGATTTATATTCTGTTGAAAAATCAGCAAGACAAATAGTCTCTAAATTATTACACCTATTTGCATATCTTGAGAATATGTTTGGTAAAGATATGTCGGTTGATTCCGGATCCATATTTTGTAACTCTTGTTTCGATTTTAACATATTTAGCCTTTCTTCACTTGGGCTAGTGTTAAGAAATATACAGGCTCGACTACTTTTTGAAAGAGGTAATTCCAGAACATGATAAGCAGCTTCCTGAGCAGACATTAGATTGCTATTTAGAAACACATTTGCAACTTTACTTAACCTTTCTCTTGTATTAATTTTTCACATCAGAAGCCGCTTCCCTTAACAACCTAGATAAACCTGCTTCTACTTTGCTTATATAATTAATAATATATGATGCACAACTGTAAGGATCCAACACAAATTGCAAATCCATATTTGAAGAAAACAGCAACAAAATTGTTGAATTGTGACAATTAATAGCTACCGACAATGAATTCCTCTCCAAAAAAACTGTATCCCTATCAATTCCATATCTAACTGCATTAATATAATCATCTTCAGACATAATTAATTTCATAAGAATATTGCCAAATGACACATCATTATCTTTCATAACAAAACTATACATAAGCTTATTTACCTTTACAGAATTTTTTTTAACCTGCTCTGTCTTCTCTTCTTCTTCTAACGGCTTTAAAATCATAGTTTTCGGCGTCACCGGTAAAGGATATCCAAACCTACACGCTTTAAAATTTTTCTTTACCTTATAGCAAGTGTCCTTGATGTTTGTGACGTTGTAAACTCATGAGTGGGTTGTTTTCATAATATTTGCAAGTAATATATTTGTTAAAAAATTTGATGCACATGTTTTCAATATTTTCATCGTCTTTGCATCCTTACACCAAAGAAAAATATGTTCATGCGGAGATCCCCTCTGCTGGAATTCAACACGTTGATAAGAATCAGTCTCCCAATTATCATCAAAAGGTCCAGACTGAGATTTAAGCGGAGTCCTTAGTTTTGCGACCTTATGGTTAAAATAGCGAGCGCAGGTCACAAGATCATTTCTAATTAATGATGTCTTTTCATAGTCATTTAAATTTAAAATTTCTAAATCTGATACGTTTTTTCCTGTCGATAACTTTAATAACATTTTCAGTAGCTCAGGCCAGCTATGTTCAGCTGCTGATACTGTAATAAAAAATGTTGGTTTTCCTAATTGCCTAATCATTGCCAGTAGCTGTTTTTTCTTAGATTCCCAGTAAGCTGGGGAGGAGCGTATTTTAGACAGAACCTTGTAGCATTCAGCATTATTCATTGCTCCTTTGATGAATTTACAATCTAAAACATCCTTGACTTTGATGATAACTTCATTTTTTTAATTATCATAGGCACATGTTTATGTTTGATGAACAACTTCCCTCCATTTTACATTTCGCCATAAATGACAATCGTTCTGGCACACAACTACGTCTATCCACTCGTCTTGCCTCGGACTTAGTTCTTTCTGAATAGCTTAATTTCGGATGAGTTCTAATTGTTTGCCCTACAAAAATTGATGGAAAGCAGAGCTCATCTAAATCAGGAAATTTATGCCAAGGAATGGGATGTAATCCTTGTCCTGGAGCTATAATCTTAGTACAGCTCTCTTCTCCAACTAGTTCTTGATTTCTGTTGACAATTAAAACCTGCTCATTCTCATCGTCAGACTCATCTGAATCATACTGAAAATCAACATCACTATTTTTGTTATTTTCTGCTGGTTCATTGTCTATGCCATCATTCTTTTCAGTAATGAAATCAACCTCTTCTTCAAAATCACCTTCATACCTTGACAAATATTCTTCAGAAATTTGTACTTTGTGTTTTACATAAAGTGGTGTCTTTATTAAATATTTGAGAGCTTCACATACGACTGCTGGTCTTATTCTCTCAAACATCACTCTTATGGACAATATGCCGTTTTAATTTTACTTGTATTGTTGCCATCTTGTCAAAACACCTAGGTAAAACTTGAAGCATTTCATCAAGCTCAATCATTATATTAATAACGCTTCCTTTCATTCCCAGTTGAGGGTTTAAAGCAAATCTCTTCAGAGGTCGTATCTGCATAAAACTTAATATTGGTGCCACCACACGTTCTTCTAAGCTGCTTAGACACTTTATGCACTCAGGTACTACGGGAAATTTCATTCCCCAAGACGTAGCCATTTTAGGTATTTCACCTTTTATTAATGTGTTGTTACAAGTTTACATACTGATTCTGCAGGTTCTACGTTCACAATTTTTCTCAGAAACAGTTCAGAATCTTTTACTTTATCTTCTATTTTATTTTTAATTTTTTCCACATCAAAACGTACAATAGAATGTAAAAAAAATAATCCTTAACAACAACAACAAACATGAGTCGGTCCATCCTTAATGGCATTCAGAAATTCTATTTGTTCAATTGACTGCTGACTATTACATGTATGTAGTTGCTTCACAAAATTTTCTCTATACCTGTAAATATCATTTTGTCTTTTGGTTATCTTGTTAACCTTATCAGAAACCGCTTCTCGTTTCCTATAATCATAATTTACTCTCAACTCTCTCATTCTTTTTTTATTGAGTTCTTTTCCTTTGCAGCATAATCAAGGTTGATTCTAACGCTTTCCATTCTCTCCCTTTCTCTTACTCTTTCTTTTTCGTAATACTCTTCATCTAATCTGACTTCTTTTTTTCTTCCCCGTTCTCTTTGTTTTTCTTTTTCGTAATACTCTTCATCTAATCTGACTCCTTTCATTCTCTCCCTTTCTCTTACTCTTTCTTTTTCGTAATACTCTTCATCTAATCCGACTTCTTTCATTCTCTCCCTTTCTCTTACTCTTTCTTTTTCGTAATACTCTTCATCTAATCTGACTACTTTTTTTCTTCCCCGTTCTCTTTGTTTTTCTTTGTCGTAATACTCTTCGTCTAATCTGACTTCTTTTTTTCTTCCCCGTTCTCTTTGTTTTTCTTTTTCGTAATACTCTTCATCTAATCTGACTTCTTTCATTCTCTCCCTTTCTCTTACTCTTTCTTTTTCGTAATACTCTTCATCTAATCTGACTTCTTTTTTTCTTCCCCGTTCTCTTTGTTTATCTTTGTCGTAATACTCTTCGTCTAATCTGACTTCTTTTTTTCTTCCCCGTTCTCTTTGTTTTTCTTTTTCGTAATACTCTTCATCTAATCTGACTTCTTTCATTCTCTCCCTTTCTCTTACTCTTTCTTTTTCGTAATACTCTTCATCTAATCTAACTTCTTTTTTTCTTCCCCGTTCTCTTTGTTTTTCTTTGTCGTAATACTCTTCGTCTAATCTGACTTCTTTCTTTCTTCCCCTTTCTGTTTGTTTTTCTTTTTCACAATACTCTTCATCTAATCTGACATCTTTCATTCTATCCCTTTCTCTTACTCTTTCTTTTTCGTAATACTCTTCATCTAATCTGACTTCTTTTTTTCTTCCCCGTTCTCTTTGTTTTTCTTTGTCGTAATACTCTTCGTCTAATCTGACTTCTTTCTTTCTTCCCCTTTCTGTTTGTTTTTCTTTTTCACAATACTCTTCATCTAATCTGACTTCTTTCATTCTCTCCCTTTCTCTTACTCTTTCTTTTTCGTAATACTCTTCATCTAATCTGACTTCTTTCTTTCTTGCCCTTTCTCTTTCTCGTTCATCTTCTCTAAAAAAAGGATCTTATATTTTGGTTTTTATATATTTACCTTTCTGCTGTCTTATTCTGTTTATAGTTGAAATGGAAGGTTTAATCACATTTTTATTTATGCGTTTCTTTTCGATTTGGCCATTTTTGACTTTTCTCTCTTTATCATCTTCTTGATAATTTCGACGTTGCAATTTACGGGTTTTGTTAAGAGAATCTTTAGAACGTTGCTTGCTTCTAGGCATTGTAAATGCCAACTATTTAAATGTGTTGTATAATTTGCGTAACCTCTTTATATGGGCCTATAAATAAAAAACAAATTATTGTTAACTATAACTCATCTACCAAATATTATGCTTTACCTGCTTAATAATTTTAGCCATAACTACAGTTAAGAGTATACAACTTAAGGAATTCCCCTTGCCTGATCCGTTTTGTTACAGGTACATTATCTGATAATTCGTCCTTGGCTTTTACACTCACTGAAGTGTTCGTGTAGATCTGTTTTATTAGCTTTGTTGTCTTTAATTATGTGATGATGTTAATTATAATTTAAAATTTATCTGACATGGAGTTCATATCGATATGGCCTTGTATGTGTATATATCACAGGTACTCATTAAGGGAAATATGTCAGAAAATTAATAAAAAGCATTCTAGAATAAAAGTCGCAAAGTTTAGTATATAAAATACTAAAATTTAATACTTTACAGTACTTTATGGGTTTAGTACTTTATATAAAATTTAATCAAAAATAAATTATAATTAAATTTAGAATACATTATCAAGTACAAATTATGAAAACAATAAAGAATTATTTTATGATTATGAACATATATTGTAAATAGAGAGAATATTTTATACAACAAAGAAAAACAATACTTTAGTTAATAAATACTTGATTCTAAACTATGTATATATTATTTTATTTTTATTTTTATTTTTATGTACTGCAGCCCTGAGATATAAGAATTAGTAACTCATGCTATAAAATAAAAAAAACAAAGTGAATTTAATATTATGTCATTGATTCATGCTTTACAATAAAAAAACAAAGTAAACTTTATACTAACAGACTCTGACCCATAAAAAGGACAGTACAATATATATTTACATTTGTTGAGTAGTAGTATCATTATATCTAATTGCTAAGGTATCTCATCCTTCAAATGAAATACTTTATTTGGCATCAGAAAGGTAATTTTCAAAAAATTACCTGCTACCTCTTCAACTACCCTTCTCGTCTGTAGATATTTTATCTGCTTTTTAAAGTGCATTAATATGACTTTATCTGTATGGCAAATTATTGATCAAAATTAACAACTTTACTCTTCACTAAACGTAAAATGTTGCAAGCAAAATAACGCCTCCCCATCAACTGATTCACTCAATTTTTGATATTAAGCCCCTTTTTTTTAGTAATAGTTTCATTACATGTAATTGCTAATGAACGCCCTCACTAATGGAACTATACTATCAGTGTATATCATTGGTAAGATTTTATTTTACTTGAAGGTAGCCTTAGGGAAAAGTAATAACCTCACCAGCATTAAGCAGTTTATCCAAGTTATGGTTGGATAATTATGGTGATAGTTAAATTAATTAGGTTATTATTCTTAACTATTATTACTCCCTGTGCATGTAGCTTGTTCATCGGTGATTTCCTCTTTTGTTTTAGAGATTGTCATTACTAATGAATAAAATATGGAAAGAGTCCCCGGTTGTAGGTGCGCGCGCGCTTGCACACACACACACACACACACACACACACACACACACACACACACACAAGCGAGTTAAAACTGACAACTCGCTTCGCTAGTTAAATTACAGACTATACTTTATTCAGTCCATACCAGCCAGTAATGCAAAGTCTACTCATTCTACACAAAATTCTGTCAATTTGGACCATAATTAAATATCTATTCTCCCTTTGCAATTGAAGTCAAACGCTTACTGTGTAGTTCTTCCACACGGTGTCGTCACGCGTCAACAACAGCTGAACCTCCCCTGCGTGAATTCCACAGAAATTAAATTTGGGCCTATAAAAAAACAAATTATTATTAAGTATAACTGATCCACCAATTATGCTTTACCTGCTTAATAAACAAAACGAATCCACCAATTATGCTTTAACTGTTTAATAAACAAAACGAAATACTTTTTATTTCGAAGTATTCAAATGAAAACATAGAAACGAATCCATCAATAGTGTAATAGTACATATCTTCACAATAAAGTTAACAACAAAAGATAAAGAATGAAACACTCATAAAATCACACCAAAACACCTAAGAAAGGAATGATAACTAAGTAACTGTGTACAATGTAGGCTATTATATAAGGTTCCAGAACTCAATAAAACAATTAATGTAATTAACTCAGTAAACGAAAGATAACAAATAGTGATAAAGAAGAAAGTATAGAAGACAACGTAATAATGTGAATAAACAAATGACCCAATACAAAACGGTAAGTGAGAGAACAAAACTCAAGTATAATGATATTCAACATTAACAAGAGACTGAAGACTATAAATAAACACAAGCAAGGTAACAAACACAGAATAATTAACAAATATGCCAAGTAATGTGCCTAGTATATGTATTAACAGAAAATGAAACTAATAAAACCAGGAATCTACAGAATTAAGAAACAGCAAAGGGACGCAGACATGGACAGACATTACCAAAGACAAACCATGACAAAAAACTCTTTATTCCAATAAAAGAATAGCATTAATTAAATAAATCAAAACCAGTGTACCAGGCATTCTTTTAATAGCCTACTGGCAATTTCAAATAAAATAACAAAATAAAAAGAACCTAGTTATCACCTGTACACAGGTAGAAATAATAAAGAGATAGTAAATAACAATTAACAAGTGTAAAAGTGTCAAATAATAACCTGTAAAACATGGAAACCAGATAGCCAAAACATAGAGGGTACCAGGTAACCTCAACTATAATTAGCATAAAATAAGACCAAAACGATGTAAAGTAGTGTTAGTTATAAAATAATGATAGAAGACATTGTAAAGACGAACCTAGTGATACAATTTTTTATTAATTAAAAGTGGTATGTGTGGTGTTTAATGCAAATACACAGACTGAAATTGGACAGAAAGTGTAGACATTAAACATACTCAGAATTTCTATAATAATATAAACCAGTGAAGGACAATGTCATAAATGTGCAATATGATATGTATTACCACTATTATAGTACACAATGATTATTATGAGAAAGTAATTTAACCAGAATTAAGGAAAACTGAGGTCACTGGCTGACCACACTAGCTGCAATAAGTATTGGTGAATTATTATCAATATCACATGTAATTATAAAAGAACAACCACTGCAAAACAAGCTTTACACTGTAAAGACAATTTAGAATTAAAAGAACCACATAAAGATGGGTATATCATTAATTCAGAATTACATGAAAAAGACATGGCATACTAAACTATGAACAATAAATTGTACGTTAAAAACAAGCAAATAATTGTATTCTAATAAAAACTAAGCTGTTTAGAACTTGTAATTGACATCTTAGAATACCTATATCACTGCAAAAGTGTGAACAGGACAACTTATGTCAATAAATAAAGAGAATCTAACTGACTATGCTCCAAGCCTTAGAACGCATGTTTCAAATTTATTAATCTTAGACAATCATTGTACTTGGAAATTAAGAATTAAAATAGGTTAATTACAATTATATATTCTCAGATTAGGAGAGTAGTTATACCTATTAACCATATGTTCTTAATCTAAAACAATAAATCTCGTCTGAAAATGTTCGACATTTTGTGTTTACCATTGTATGAAAAGTAATCATCTTTAAGCTATGCTTATATTTAATTTACAGTTTAACAATAATAGTGATTATTTGAATAATGTCTTGATGATAGTGTAATTATTGACAAATGTGTAATTAGTTCAAAGTGCCTTCCTAGATATTACGCTACCATAGAAAGTAATTAATATTGCACTAGGGCCTATACTTGCCTTAAATTCACTGAATTGCAAATTATTATACACCTTCCAATTGTATGAGCACTGGAATAAACTTTATAAGCTTTTAAAAAAGCTAGTATTTCGAACGGCAGGTAAAATCAACCTTATCGCTTCAGAACTTTAGAAAAGTCGGTTAACGGTTAACGGAAAAAGATTTTCGGCAAACATGGCGCATAGCACTCTGGGTAACATTATTCAAAAAATATAGACGTCTGCTTTCCTTAAATATGATAGATTTCACAAAGCATTTTCTATGGAATAAAATTTACAATAAATACTATTACAAACATGATTCCCTTATGCATCTTGAAATTGCAAATCATGGCACAAATTCGTCCATTAATATCAAAATTCACTTTTTTAAACTAATAGTCGATCGATTAGTCGATACAATATTTTGATAAACGTATGCCTTAAAACTAATTACTGATTGAATCATAGTTATTTAAAATAACTAGGATACGTATAAAGTTGTTTTATAACAATTCTTAACATAATAAACATCTTAAATTGACAAAAATACAATGTTTAGTTCTAGGCTTAAGTTGGCCTAAAACATCCCAAGTTAGTTTTATCGGAACTTATCATAAAACGTTGCAGGTAAATTACCCCTTTCACTTACCCGATCTTCACCAAAATCAATAGGTCTTGAGAACTCTACAATTCAGGGCTGTATGCAAAACATTATTTGATTCTGTTTACATTTGCGGCTTTTATCGTTTGCCATAGAAAATACCCTTGTTAGAATATAAAATGTTGCAGGTAAACTACCCCTTTCTCTTAACCGATCTTCACCAAAACCAACAGGTCTTGAGAACTCTATAATTCAGGGCTGTATGCAAAAGAGTAGTTGATTCTGTTTGAATTTGCGGCTGTTATCGTTTGCCATAAAAAATAATAAAAAAAATTACCCTTGATTTAAAACAACCGTTGCAGGTAAACTACCCCTTTCCCTTAACCGATCTTCATCAAAATCAACTGGTCTTGAGTACTCTACAAATCAGGACTGTATGCAAAACATTATTTGTTTCTGTTTGAATTTGCGGCTCTTATCGTTTGCCATAGAAAATACCTTTTTAAAACATAAAACGTTGCAGGTAAACTACCCCTTCCCTATAACCGATCTTCACCAAAAACAATAGGTCATGAGAACTCTACAATTCAGCGCTGTATGCACAACATTGTTTGATTCTGTTTACATTTGCAGCTTTTATCGTTTGCCATATAAAATACCCTTGTTAAAGTATAAAATGTTGCCGGTAGACTACCCCTTCCCCTTAACCGATCTTCACCACAACCAACAGATCTTTAGAACTCTACAATTCAGGGCTGTATGCGAAACATTATTTGATTCCGTTTGAATTTGCGGCTGTTATCGTTTGCCAAACAAAAAAAATTACCCTTGATAAAAACAACCGTTGCTGGTAAACTACCCCCTTCCCTCAACCGATCTTCACCAAAAACAAAAGGTCACGAGTACTCTACAAATCAGGGCTGCATGCAAAAAATTATTTGATTCTGTTTGAATTTGCGGATGTTATCGTTTTCCATAGAAAAAAATCTATAGACACACAGACAGACACACAGACAGACACACAGACAGACAGACGCACAGACACACACACACACACTTTTCGGAAAACGACTTTTTTTCATGTTTTGAGTGTAGTACAATCAGAATCTGCAATAATCTCGAACACGATTTTTTTTGCCATCACCATACTTCCATTTCCTTAAGGAACATGGAAGTAAAAATTACCTTTGATTAAAAAAAACGTTGCTGGTAAACTAGCCCTTTCCCTTAACCGATCTTCACCAAAAACAATAGGTCTTGAGTACTCTACAAATCAGGGCTATATGCAAAAAATTATTTGATTCTGTTTGAATTTGCGGCTGTTATCGTTTGCCATAAAAAAAATCTACAGAGAGATAGACACACAGACACATAGACACGCAGACACACACACAGACACTTTCGAAAAATGACTTTTTTTCATGTTTTGAGTGTAGTACAATCAGAATCTGCAATTATCTCGAACACGATTATTTTGCCATCACGATACTTCCATTTCCTTAAGGAACATGGAAGTAATATACTTTCGAAAAGGATTATGTGATATAAAAGTAATTGTTATTGCATAAATTGTGTAAGAGTAATTCAAATAATAATTGAAGTTTAATTGTTACTGTGTTAATTCAAGAGGAATTGATAGAAGTATTAGTAATGATTAGAAGTGTGTCAGAGGCACTGTTTAATGATGGAGTAGAAGGCAGGATAAGGGACTGCAAATTAGAAAAAATAATAAATATAATTAAATCACTACCGATACGGAACACAAAGTTTTTTATGGGTAAAAACGTAAACGTTTTACCTTATAGCCTGAACCACTTTTCGCTTATTATAAGCTTCGTCAGAGTCTGCCACTGGGAGCACTGTCCGTCTTGTTCTTGGCAACGGTGTCAACTTTTGAAGGATCGATGTTGTGTGTGTGGGGTGTGATGTGTTCGAATAATGCGTGTGATCTGAATTGTGTCTGTTCGTTTAGGATGTCGTTTTATGTGTTTTGTGTGTTTGTAAATTTCCAATTGTTCAAGAGTTTTTGACCTTTTGTGTGTACATTTAGAATGTCCATGTTATTGTCGATGTTTTTGTATGTGTGGTTTGCTTCAATGAGGTGGTTTGCAAAGGTGGATTTGGTAGTGGAGTGTAGTGCCTTTGTGTGTTCAATCTATCTTTGTTTGAAGCTACGTCCTGTGTGGCCTATGTAGAATATGTTGGAATCTGAGCAATTTAGTTTGTAAACACCACGTAGGTGGAATGTTTTTGTGCTTTGTGTGTTCTGTTTTGTTTGTAGTTTTATATATGATTCTGTATCCTGCTTTTTTGAATTTTTGGGCTATTTTTCAGTGTGGTTACTGATGTATGTTAGTGTTACGAATTTGTTGTTTTCTGTCTTAATCTGTTGTTTGTTTTGTGTAGGAGTTTATAGACTATTATTCTGTTGTATCTGTTGGATTCTGCTAGATATTTTAGCGTGTTTAGTTCGTCTTTGTAGTCTTTTTCTACTAGTGGGATGTTGTTAAGTCTATGTATCATAGTTCTGAAGACAGCTAGTTTATGTTGTATTGGGTGATTGGAGGAATTGTGTATTAGTGTGTCAGTTGTAGTGGGTTTTCTGTGTATACTGAATTGATGCCTGTGTTCAAATTTTGTGATGGAGAGGTCTAGAAAGTATATGCTATTTTTGTGTTCATATTCGGCAGTGAAGGTTATGTTTTGGTGTTATGTTTAACACTCCTGCCCAGAGCAAGGTGGCCACTTTGGTTGCCTGTGTAGCATTGTGGTTTCGTATGATTATTATGTGTTAAGGAAATTATTACTGTGTGCAAAAAAGGAAGGTATTTTATAACACTTCAGGGATACAGAATTTAATTGTACATCTGGTCAGTGCATTGATAAATTATCTCTTTGTGACTGCAGAGTGGATTGTACAGATGGTTCTGACAATACTAGATCACATTGCTCAATGGCCTCATAAGATAATTGCAACTATACATTTTATTTTTTATACATTTTCTAAGCCTGTGATACATCACACAACATCGATCCTTCAAAAATCGACACCGTCGCCAAGAACAAGACAGACAGCGCTCCCAGTGGCAAGCCTCTGACAAAGCTTATAATAAGCGAAAACTGGTTCAGGCTATAAGGTAAAACTTTTACGTTTTTACCCATAAAAAACGTTGTGTTCCGAGTCGATAGTGATTTAGGGGAAGGTTGCCATCATTGGACCACATAAGAGTTTTTAATTTTTTTCATCACATTTTCAACTTAAATTTACCATTCAATATACAGATAGTCTCTCTATTACTTTCTGATTAACTGCTTTTGATGTCAACAAATTGTGAAATTGTTCAGTAATATATAATGCGTGATAACTGATATTAAAAAAGACTAATAGTTATAGCACAGAGTACAGAAATCTTACCTGAATTTTTATCTCGCAGCGACGCAACTCCAACTCGTTTACAGCACTGCACACAGCTGGGGTGAAGGAAAGAAAGAGACTACAACTACTACCGCTCATGCGCACGCTTTGGTAGGGGAAATGCGTAAGAGGTCCATCCATAGAACCGGTCCATTGATGGCAACCTTCCCCCAATTATATTTAGTTAATGAACAGACACGTCATGGACAACGAAACCCAAAAAACAATAGTCATAAATTGGTTTATTTCGTGGTATTGGTGTAGCAATGAGGGGCAAGGGAAATGTGAAAGAAGCAATAAGGAGAATAAGTAGTTGTTCCTAACTAAGGAAAAAAAATTTATTGGAGGAATATTACCTTAATCCTTGAAGGCTCTCCACGGAATGATGTCGCCTTCCTCTCAACTGGGTGCAGTACACATCTCGCAAATGTTTATCAGCATACCATAATTCCAGAGCTTTTATCAATTCGGCATAGGTGTTTTGGCTGTCAGGTGGCACTTTCTATAGTAGTTCTGCCGCGGGTCCTTTTAATTAGAGAACGAGTGAGACTGCCTTGTCCTTTCTCTGTCCAATTATTTGCGCATGCAGCAGCTTCAAATTGGCGGATGTCCGTTGGTCCAGTGACTGCTTCCGTCAAAGGTTGGAGCTTTGTCATGAAGTGTCCCTACTGCAGGCAACGTGACTTTCTCTATTAACTTATTTTCTGCGTCTTTTTTCTGTCTTTATCATTGCTACAGTCTGTTCACAAAGTTGTTTTGGTTGTATCTTCAACCACTGTTCAACTTCACTTTAAAATTGTTCTTTTATATTTACCATTGAGTTTTCTACTGCAGATATTTTATTTGGAACAAATTCTTCTATGACAGATATTTTTGAAGACATCGATTCTTCTATGACAGATATTTTTGTAGACATCGATTCTTCAAAAATCGAGACAGATTTTTCTACTTCAGCTATTTTTAATATCACTGATTCTTGTACCTCCGATATTTTAGTAACTTGCTTATTAAGCTCACCTCGTAGGAGTCCCAATTCTGCAACTGTATTCTGCAACAGTAGGGTACTGTGTTCTTGCAACTGTTTTTGCTCCTGTATTAAAGCCTTAATGTCTTATGTTTGCAGCTCACGTTCTTCCCTTTCCTGTCGGCGTTCTTCTTTTGTCTCTTCCGCCTCCTGTCTGCGTTTCTCATCTCTCGTTTTCCTGCTTCTTCTCGTTCTTGTCTTCGTTATTGTTTTGTCTCTTCCCTTGTCTGCCTCAGCAGCGCTTGGAAAGCTTCCATCATCTGATTGGCATCCATTGTTTACCGATTAATTACGAATTACCTAGTCTTGTACAAAGTGCCAACTGTTTCTACTGTTAACCAATCTATCCCAGTTCTGACAACACTGTTATAACGTTCCACTGATCGTCGTTTGGTACAGTGGAAAACAAAATACAAAACACCAATTAAGTTACTAATCACCAGCTTTAATTTTCACCTCGAATTTTCACTTTCTTGAACGAATCCGGTAACTACCAAGCTCCCGCTGGTTTTCTGAAGTGTAGAAATTGCGTATTTTCTAGGGGCTTCGTTCCTCCAGTTATTCAGCACCCGCCAGGTTGTACCGACTACTGCTCGTTTCCCTGCTGCTGAACTCTAACCCGACAATTTCGTTGTAGATGTCCAGGTTTCCCTCATCTATAACAGTTTGGTCTTCCATCCCTTCTTATTTTATTCTGTGGCGCTGACCGTCAAGTCTCTGTTCTTTGTCCTTCTTACTCATCGTCTGTGCTGTCGCGATCTTTTAGCGCGCACTTAATGACTTGTCCAACGAGACGCTGATTTGGCGGCCTCAAATTTCAAAGCATGTACTAGGGCGTCCGAACTGTTCTGGTGTCTTGCCATTTGTAAAACTTGCTGTAGTTCTTTATCTCGGACACCGGCAGTAAATGTCTGCATCGGAGATACGTTGTCCAGTGACTGCTTCCGTCAAAGGTTGGAGCTTTGACATGAACTGTCCCTACTGCAGGCAATGTGACTTTCTCTATTAACTTATTTTCTGCGTCTTTTTTCTGTCTTTATCATTGCTACAGTCTGTTCACAAAGTTGTTTTGGTTATATTTTCAGGCACTGCTCAAATTCACTTTGAATTTGTTCTCTTATGTTTGCCATTGAGTTTTCTACTGCAGATATTTTATTTGACACAGATTCTTCTATGAAAGATACTTTTGTAGACATCGATTCTTCTATGACAGATATTTTTATTGACATCGATTCTTCAAAAATCAAGAGAGATTTTTCTACTTCAGCTGTTTGTAATGCCACTGATTCTTTCCATATTGTCATTTCCACATTGATTATTTCCATAATGTCACAGTTGCATTCAGTCTTACCATAGAAACACCTTTATGTAAGATTGTAATGTTGCAAAATAAATATACTCTAATTTAATATTTTTATTTTTTTAATCTTAAAATAATTTTTCTTTAGTCTTCAGCAACACTATACTATTTTTGTTGATTAGAAGTACTTGTCACAGGCCAATCATGCTTTTCGATTTATGTCATCAGTTTAAACAGTTGTTTATTAGTTTTGAACAAAAAATTTAAATGCATGAATAAAATTCATATAATTCTACTAGAAAACCAAATTCAGCTAACAGAATCCATGTCAAATTTCTTCATTTCTTTTGATCAAAGACACTGCATTCCATAAAATATAGTTCTAAGTGTGTGCATTATATGCAGCAACAGCAGGCAAAAACAACTTTCTTCAAAACTCCAAATTGCAGTCCAAGCCTTCAGAGTGTTGCTTTATTTCCACTTCCCATGTGTAAATAATGTTACATAATGCGGAAAAAGTGTTATTACAAAACATTCTTCGTGTTTCTTGGCTCTTCCAGGTGTAATGTGCGTGAGCGTACGTATTGCTGCTACTGAGATGAAGGACAATTACGTGACACTTGTCATGCGTCCGAGACTGATCCAGTCCGCGCGTGCTGGGTGCAAGGCTGCAATGAATTATCTTCTGGTGTTTTCTAGTACCTTTTTTGATGCGTAGTACGAAAATATTCTGGTATCTCACTGGGGTATAAATACAAGACTTCAGCAATACTTAATTGTGTAATCGTCGGGCGATTTACACAGTGTGGTTCGTAGTATTGTGCCGAAGTGTTATGTGTTTTATAATTATGCGGGGCAATTGTAATACAATTGTGTTTTATATTAGTTGACAGTTGTATTGCGTGTGAACAAGTTTTATTTGATTTGTTGTAAGAGACTATCTTTTTGATTACAAACTGTTTAATTGTGATAATTAAAGCTGGTGATTAGTGACTTAATTGGTGTCTTGTATTTTGTTTTCCACTGTACCATACGTCGGTCAGTGAGATTGTTGTAACAAAAATTTGGCAACTTCCTGGATTTGACTGTTCCTGTTGAATATCAGGCCCAAGTGGGCTAAAAATTGTTTTGTGAAGTGAGTGATCCTGTCAGCGTGTACCAGCAACGTTTGTAAAAAATAGGTTGTATTGCATGTATTGAATCAGTGGGAATGAAAAATGATAAAATTGTGGACTGTATTGAATTGATTTTAATGAATTTTCCCAAGATACATTACATGATTAATTTATAGAAATAAGGTTGGCTAATAATGCATGTTGCTAAAAGTATTAAAAAATTTGAATTAAATTAATAGCGGGCCTAGTTGGCCATAAGTAAAAATATGCCGGCCTAAAGCCTACATTAAATGTCGACAAGAAGTATGACAGTAAAAAGGTCGGCGAACCGACCGCCGCTAGCGATTGACACACACTGTACAAAGTTCCAACACGCAAAATTGGACAAAAGCAGTAAGCAGATTAGCCAACCTACAAAGCGAAATTATCGCGCTACCGTACATAAGCTGCCCGTCAAAACCAAATGATTTTTTAACATTTTTAATAAATTATGATACATCTTACAACTTAATTTAAAAGGATACAGTTTTCTTAATAATAAGAGTTACTTTCAAGGCTAAGTTGAACCTTGAGTTATGAGGTTAGATAACGGCAGTCCGTTACTAGCTTAGAGATAAGCATTCATAAGGTAAGCCTAAAGATATGCGTTTGTAAGCCAAGGTTGGCGAACAGCTGTTTTCAGACATGAATATGAACGTCTGGTTTGACAAATATTACCGTCACATAGTGTATGTGCACAGTATATAACATTACAAAACATGAAAAAATACATAGTTGTACAATGTTTAATGCATGATCGGAAGCTCATCACATGATGGACCGATAGTTTGTAACCCTATGCATGTCATAGATGGTTACTGTAAAATTAGTTGAGGCCCGTGGACCTGTACAAAGAATTAATTACATGAACAAAATTGTTATTGAACATGTTGCAATTACATGTTCAATCGTATATTCAGCAGGGCGGCATGTATTGACCAAGTCATGCTGTTCCTGAAGTTTCAGGAACTTACAATATGTAATAATGTATGAACAAGCTAGATCCTGATTGAATGCAAGCCCAAATATGACATGTATGTCATAATTTAAGTAAAAATAATTGTGCATGCTTACTCGCAAATAAATACAATATAAAATACAATATAAAATAAATCTAGACGTGGCAGTTACATGCGGCAGACGCAAAACAATAGGTTTTACATAAACGCAAGTTATGTGAATACAACAACAACAATTTAGATAATTACAATATGAATAATTGCAATGTCAAATAACAGATACAATACTGTGATTACAGAAACAATTTAACAATTTAAAGACATTCACAGAATAATACACACATTTATTAGCAACAGTATAAAGAAATGAATGCATGATTGCTCAGCTGCAAGACATGCAAATATTATGTAAAAAAATTTTATAAAATGAGACCACCACAAACATGAAATATACCCCAAAACATCAAATGTAAATGTGTAAGACATAGTATGCCACACAAAATTAACATACAAATACAAAATATTAATATACCACCAAAAACTGATAATTATAGAAGCATGCAATGGCGCAAAATTGATAAAAATATTGTGATAATTCATCACAATTAGGTTGACCAAATGGTCGTAATAAGTAATAAGCCAGTGGCTAAATAAAATAGCATTGTGCTAAGTAATCATAATCTTGTCAAATCTCGTCTCGCGCTGGCAACAGACATAACTTATGTATTGGTCTCCGCAAAACACCCGTAGGCGTGCGAATGTCCACGACACGAACCAAGTTATCTGGGCCGGGAAATGTGGCGATAATTACGCCAAATTTCCAGGCTAATGGAGGTAAATTATCCTCAATAAGCAAAACTAAGTCACCAATGCCTTCCAAATGCCTTGGACAAACCTCTGAAGAATTTGCCAACGCCCAAGACGAGAAACAGGAATGTGAGAAAGGTCTGGGTCCGGTATCGCCGTTAAGGGTGCGCAAATCAAAAAATGGCCAGGTGTAACTGGCACCGGGTCGTTAACATCTGAAGAGATAGCAAATAAAGGTCGAGAGTTCAGATATGCCTCTATCTGATACAAAACGGTCGTGAACTCTTCGAAGTTGAGTATAGATTTGCCTACCACGCGGCGCAGATGAAATTTCAAACTCTTTATGCCGCTCTCCCAAAGGCCACCGAAATGAGGTGACGAGGGCGGAATAAATGACCATGATATCCCCTGAGAGGACGTGAATGACTTGATCGATGAGATGGCATCCTTATTGTGCCAAAAGTTGTAATTATCATGTAAGATAGTGCGGGCCTTCCTGAAGTTTGTGCCATTGTCGGAGTACAGTTGACTGGGTATGCCCCTACGGGCCATGAAACGACGTAATGCGGCTATAAACGCGCTGGCCGTAAGGTCGGAAACAAATTCCATATGAATAGCCCTAGTCGCTAAGCAAATATACAAAGATACGTATGCCTTAGAAAGAGCTCTAGACTTCTGCCCGCCATGACGAATCATGAAGGGACCACCATAATCAACCGCGCAAAATAGAAACGGCCTAGAAAGAGTGACTCTAGGGGATGGTAAAATACCAAGCCTCTGTACCTGCTGTTTGCCACTAAACGTGATACACCTCACACATTTTTGAATAATGGAACGAATGACTAACCTGGCATTCACAATCCACCAACGTTGACGCAGTGAATGATGCACGAGTTGAGCACCAGCGTGAAGTAAACAAATGTGTTCACGTTCAATGATAAGGCGTGTAATATGCGCCGATGGGGGTAATACAATAGGATTTTTAGAGTCGTAGGGTAATTGGGAATTCTGTAATCGTCCGCCCACGCGTATCACTCCAAAGTCGTCAAGAAACGGGTCGAGAGAAGCCTACTTACTCCTAATGGAAACAGAAGATCCGTTACGAAGACAATTAATTTCGGCTGCGAAGTGGATCGACTGAGATTGTTTTATGAAGAAGTTGAGAGACTGATGAATTTCTACAGCGGTAAGATCGCCCGTAAGTTTGTCAGCAGTTGAGTGTCTAATATTTCTGATGAACCGAAAACAGTAAGCGTATACGCGCGTTAGACGATGGAACGAGGCAAAGTCCAAAGAGAGGTCGACAGCCAGGGTAGACATTAGAGAAAGGTTATGTGTATGTTTCTCTTCCGCGGTGACTTCAGAAGACGACGGAGTGGCCGGCACGAAGGATGGGAAGGGATCAGACTCTGACGATTGAGACAGACAGCTAGGACCGTGCCACCAAAGCGAGCAATCGCGCAAAACGTCAGGGGGACACCCCCTTGATATAATATCAGCAGGATTGTGACGTGAATTAATGTGATGCCAAGTATAAGTTTGCGTACGACGCTGAATTTCAGCAACCCGATTAGCGACGTATGTTTTCCACCGCGTAGACTGGGCATGAATCCAGTAAAGAGCCACCATAGAGTCAGAATACAAATGTACATTATCAATAAACGAATAAAGAGCAGGAATAACCTTAGATACGAATCGCGATAATAACAAGCAAGCGCAGAGTTCGATGCGAGGTAATGACACCTGTCGAAGGGGAGCCACGCGAGATTTGGAACACAAAAGGTGACAGGAGGCAGTGGAATCTTGATAAATGACTCTGACATACATACAACAGCCAAACCCCCTTTCAGAAGCATCCGAAAAACCATGCAATTGAACTGTAGCTGCCTCACGCTTGCAACGAATGGATCGCGGGACCACAATTTTGCCAATCAGACCCAATTTGTCACACAAAGAATGCCAATCCGAACGTGACTGAACGGAAATCGGTTCATCCCACCCAATCTTGCAAAGCCAAAGTAAGTATATGAGTATATATAAGGATATATATAAGTACATATAGTAAGTATTGGACGCTACTAAATTGATAGCGCCATCATCGATGAGTGTCATGTGCCCAAGATCCATATATTCTTTGATAAAGTCCGCGTAGTCGCGAGCGAGCTTAGCATCTCGCGTAAAGCGACGCTCTAAGCTTAAGAATCTTGATTCAGCACTCGTGTAAGATTCTCCCAAGTGGAGATTATCAGGCTTAAATGGAAGTGAAACCACAAATCTACCCTCGTGGTTGCGCTGGGTAGAGCGCACAAAATGCTCTTCACAGGCTGACTCGTTATCATGGGTATTTTCAGGGATAGTTTCTGCTTCCCAAAATCTTTCTAGAGATTGCAGAATTTGACTGTCGTTGTTCCTTGCTAAGAACGAAACAGCAGGACCCTCGTTGCGGCAGTGTTTGGGCAAGTTGCCAGCCAAATGTAGCCCAGCTTTGTTTCCTGAATGATGGGAAAATTGGGGCCGCGTATGTATTTATTGGTTAAGATCAAGTCCAGTTAAAATTGTGTCCCTAATAGTATGTCGATTTGCGACGATATATTAAAATCGGGGTCAGCCAGGAAGATTTTGTTTGGAATGTGGAACTGGTTGATATTAAACGAATTTGCTGGCAGATTGTGAGTTAACGTAGATAAGACGGCACATTTCGCGTCGAAGCTATATCTCTGATAGCGAGAAATAATACGTATAGAAGCAATATCAGTTGCGCAACACGCTGTATTGTTTATTCCTGTGATTGGTATATTAGATTTAGTTAATTTGAGCTGTAACTTCTTTGCAAATGATTTTGTACAGAAATTTATCTGTGAACCGGCGTCTAGAAGCACTCTAGCCCTATGTCTGTTGCCAGCCTGGTCAACGACAGATACAACTGCTGTGGATAAAAGAACATTATTCTTGCATTGTAATTTAAGCGAGCAATAATTGCTGCTGGCAGCTATTGAGTTCGGCACGTAATTTGCGTGCAACAATGTGTGGTGTCGTTTTGAACAGATTTTACACACCTGTTTACTCTTACATCTAGCTATGAGATGACCTGATCTAAGGCAATTGCTACAACATTTATGATTTGAAACAAATTGTCCCCGCTCAGCGGTGCTTAATATACGAAATTTATTACACATGTAAAGCGGGTGGTTGGATTTACAACACACGCATGAATAATGATTTGCCGCTGCGTGATAGCTCTTAAATGTAGTGCTGCCAGCAGTATTTCTTGAGTTACATTTCTCATATTTATTGTTAGGTCTTACATTAAGTTTGTTGAGTTGCTGTCCGGGTTCAATAGGCATTGTATTTTCTAACAGCTGTCTACGTAAGTTTAAAAAATGCGTGAAGTCTTGAAAGCTAGGAAAATTGTAAGGGTCTATTGACTCCTTCCAAAGTTTGAAAGTAAGAGGGTCGAGTTTATTGGATAGTAACTGTATAGTGATAAATTCAAATGAATTCACTGACAGTTTCATTGCTGCCAGTGAATTAACGGAAGACGTTATTGTGTTAGTGAACTCTGCCAAACTTTGGACCGAGTCCTTTATTGTCGACTTGACCTGAAGTAGGTTTTGCACATAGTATTTAGCTAGTATGAATGGGTTGTTATACCTTTCGGACAGCAAACTCAACGCTATTGTATAATTTTCTTTACAGATAAGTAATGACTTGATTAAATCTAACGGTTCACACTTCAAAGAAGAATGTAAATAATGTAGTTTTTGCACTGGTGTTAAATCAGATCTTGAATGCACTAAATCGGTAAAAATTGAGTAAAAATGTTGCCATTCCAATATGTTGCCTGAGAAGCAGGGCAAACTTATTGGTTTTAATTGCATGTGCGTCGATAATACGGGAGGTACAGTCTGAGCATTAAATGTGTCAATTAATTGCAAAATGTTTGCTTCAGTTGAATATAACATTTCTTCGACCTCAACTCGGTCTTCTTGAGCAACGCTCGTATCTTTACTAATGAGTTCTATTTCAGACTTCACCTCGTCGTACTTCGAAGCCAAGCTTTGAGACTGTCCAGCCTTACGGTTAGAAAATGTTTTGTATTTAGAGTTACATCAAACGAATTTACAGCAGATTGTATCCGCACTATTGCGGACTTTAAGCCGCCTCTCTTTCTGGTCAGCACTTTGAGGCCTTCTTCAGACATTGTACGCACCTTAATACACTGTTGTTGATGATACCTTGTTGGCGATGTCCTGCAGCGTCGGCTCCTTGGTGAAGATGGCAAACAGCTAGTAGAGATGACCGCCTTGTGTAAAGCACTGTAGCTAGCAGGCACTTGCTAAGATGTTGTCAGAAGGCTGCAAGATGACGAGCGGAATGCTGATGAAAATCACGCCACGGTCGTATCAGCTGACGTGCTAATTCGCCCGTGATGGCCAGAAATAGTGGTAGAGAATATTAGATGTAAAATCCGGCCCGGAGGACCAAAAAATGTTGAGTATCAGGCCCAAGTGGGCTAAAAATTGTTTTGTGAAGTGAGTGATCCTGTCGGCGTGTACCAGCCACGTTTGTAAAAAATAGGTTGTAATGCATGTATTGAATCAGTAGGAATGAAAAATGATAAAATTGTGGACTGTATTGAATTGATTTTAATGAATTTTCCCAAGATACGTTACATGTTTAATTTATAGAAATAAGGTTGGCTAATAATGCATGTTGCTAAAAGTATTAAAAAATTTGAATTAAATTAATAGCGGGCCTAGTTGGCCATAAGTAAAAATATGCCGGCCTAAAGCCTACATTAAATGTCGACAAGAAGTATGACAGTAAACGGTCGGCGAACCGACCGCCGCTAGCGATTGACACACACTGTACAAAGTTCCAACACGCAAAATTGGACAAAAGCAGTAAGCAGATTAGCCAACCTACAAAGCGAAATTATCATTTTATCATTTTTCCAGACAGAAATTGTATGTCTTAAAAAGAGGATATGTTCTGAATAAAAAGAAGACGAATGATGGCTAACTCTTGTTGAAAATCCTAATGTTAGTATAAAATGGCCCACTAAGAAGAAAACTAATAAAGGTTCATAAAACATTGCATTGTATAGCCTATAGAAACTGCACAGTATTGCTGAACGTTTTTTATTACGTCACTATGTTGCGTATGAATTTCCCTACAAAAATGTTTTATAAAGAAACGTTGAACTATTGTATTTTGTTGTTCATGACATGTTAAGAATATCATTAATAGGTAATTCACTATGGAATACTAATCCATAGATTAACACTTTGGGTGCTTATTGGTTCAGCACAAAACTTCTGTAGAGTGTCAGCTGCTAACGCAAAATACTTCTATAGAGTGCCGACAATTTTTAACGTTTTTCAAAAAATTCTTGTGAAACTATAACATAATCTAGAAAAAAGGTACTTACCTTATTTTAAATGTCGAACCATCCACTTGATAATTAAATATAAAATGTTATTGTTTTATGTAAATACGTTAATGAAACTTTATTTTTTATTCACAATTTTTATTTTAAAAAAGTTGTCAAAACTTTTATAGCACACTAAAATACTATAAAATCACTTTAAATTACTTACAAGTAGTACATTTAACTGTTGAAACACAAACAAAACATAAGAAAATGTATCACTAATATTAGTTTTTATAATTTTTTTGAATGAAAAACTTTGAAGCATAGGCAATTTGAAATTTCTTTGTGATCGGCACCCAAGTGTTAAATACCAAATACACCCACAGACACAAGTTGTAAGATTGTCTACAAATAAATTGGACAAGGACACTATGTGAAGATGGTAGTGACGCATGCAACCTAATTGAAGCAGTTGAAACAGTAGTGCCTGAGCTCGACAGATACTTGTATGAAACAAAAGAAGTTGGAGCCTAGCTGAAGAAATTATTTGTAAAGTATAACACAAGCATTCTATCCTGCACCAATTGCAAAAGGACGCGATGAAAAATAACAACCAAACATTTTTAAATGGAACTTTTGTTAAAGTTTAATCGGTTTTTATGTTAACAGCGGTAAAGTTAAGAATAATTACAATTGTTTATAAACACATTTATGGAGATACTTTAACCTGATTTTAATTACTCCAACAACCGAAGTTGTTTGTTCAATAAACACAAAACAACAGCAAAAAATGTGTAACAAAAAGGTTTTAACTTTTAATCAGTTTATTTTATTTTACCTTTAACTTTAATCAATTAAAAGTAACTATCAAATTTCTCAAGTCTGACATCAAACAGTATAACACTTCCAGTGTCTGAAGACAAATTCTTTGGACTATGAAATAATCCTGTTGCTCATTTGAAAGTTGAACACAGAATCCTGATGTAGGCACAGCTTAATTCATTTGCTTATGTCAAATGACTACTTAAAAGGTGCTGGTGAAACCGATTGTTCTGATCATTGCAATTTCTTTAATTGTTTGTTCACCAATTATTATTTTATGCTCATTCTTAATAAATATTATGTTTTTGTTTAGAATTGTACAGAGATTGACCCAAACAATTTCCTTCAGCTGTCCAAAATCAAAATTCCCATGTTCGTATGGAGCGTGCATTGATGCCAACAAACAATGTGATGGACAAAGTGATTGTGCAGATGGTTCAGATGAAGAAGTCTCTGCATGTCCTGGACGCACATTCTCAAAACCTCTGTATTGGCTTTAGCTGCACCTACCCACATTGTCAGAACCTCAGTACCAGCCTCAGCTACACCGACCCACATTCTCAGAACCAATGACGTGCAGGTACGTGAATACATGTAATACTGTATAGTAATGTAAAACGAATATAAATTTGAAATATAGACAAGCTGAGTTGCACTTGTTTGAGTCCCTAATTAAATAGTAATTGCAATATTGTAACTATAGTTTAAATACAAAATGTTAATGGATGTCTTATAAAAGTTATATTTGATTCTCTTATATTCTGTCAATTCAAGAATCTTCAGAAAAGGATAATTAAATTGTTAACAAAAGCAATTAGTAAGTAACTACAAAAGATTGCTGGAATTTTTTGTTAATAAATGTACCAGGCTGAGTAATTTTATTACAATCAAGTAATGAATATATCAAATACCAGTAACGGGTTTCTCAATTTAATTTTTCCTGTTCATTCCAGATAACCTTTCAAGAGTAACCAAATGTGTTGGCAAAAAGAAGCAACTTGGAAGAGATTTATTGTTGACAATAAATTATTATTTTTGTAATTAATAGTGTTTTATTGTGACTGTTATTTTAACTTGGTATAGTTTCTTTTAATGACATGTATATTATTTATTGGATGGTTAATTACTCATTAATATCATTTACATAAAATGTATTGCCAAAGAATGTTAACCAGTAGTGGCTCATGATAGAAATTCTTATAGGGTTTTCAGTATTGCACACAATAGTAAGAGTTAACAAAACATTGACTTACCTTCTGTGTTTAGGCGATAATGTAACCCAAATCAGTAGTGACTTTTGGTAACAAAAAACAGTGTTTTTAGCAGTGGCGTGCGGTCAAGGGGAGCAAGTGAGGCACTGCTTCACTAATGACTGACGACACACTACTTTGAATTATTGTTTAGAGTAGATGTCAATATTTCACTGAATCTAAATTTAATTAACCAAAATAAAAAGTCACTGGATTTATCTATATGACTAAGTAGACTGACTTAATACGTTGTCACTGCTACAGTAGGTGAAGCAGGTTCGTCACAGCTTGAGGTAGCCCTGTGTAGAAAGATGCGCGCGCATGTACAGTGAGATAGAAAACCAGCACTGGCATGGTAGCGAACTGAAGCTAGCTTTAGTTGAGTTGGACTGCATGATGTTGAGTTTGCTGTGCGTGTTACGTGTTATATAGTACCATGTTTAAACCATATGCGTCATCCAGTTTCAACATTTAACCTTATTAAATAGTGCGTTTACGTTTTATTTATTTTGCATTTAAACACTATACATTATATTTGAAGTTATAGTTAAATGCTTTAGAATAGCTTCAGTGTTGTTTACAATACTTTCTACAATGTCAGTTTGTATAATAAAAGACCATTTCACAAAGTCTTTTTCTTCCTGGATATTTAACGAAAAACTGATATTATAAAAACCGGTAGGCCAACCCTGGATCTTTCAAAAACCCAACAAATGCACAAGAAATTTTAGTGGTTGGCTTGTAGAGCTGATCTAAATGTCGTATTTTGTTGTTTGGAAAGGACAGGAATAGCTGAGCCAATGCTTGATTAAAACCTTTAGAAAACCTAGTTAAATCTACTGGTGGCCATGAAATTGCTGTGAATTATCTTCGTTCATCATTGTGTTTCACTGCTACCGATCAGAGTGAAATATAAACTGCTTTAGATGACCATTTTAAATCGAGATATTGGCTCACAGGCAGAAGGTTCGACATAATAGGGACATTCTTACGAGACTAACTAACGCTGTCTGTTTGCTAGATAAACAAGAATTACCATTTCGGGGACATGGAAAAACGGAAAAGTAAATTAATTGAGGCAATTATGTAGGACTTCTAAAGCACCAGTGAAATATGGCCTTCTTTTTGCAGATAGTATGGAAATATTATTGTATTCAGTGGACTATCTAATTGAATGAAAAATGATCTCATTGGAGTGGTTAGCTCAGTTCCTTTAGTGGCTATAAATAAATGAAATAAAGAAGCAAACTTTGTAGCTGTATTAGTTGATAAAAAGTTTCAAATGAAACACAGTTATCTGCAGTTTTGCATTATCAGTATGCTTACAACAGAGAAGTAAAAGAGAGAATTTAGAATTTACTGATATATGTTGTAATAAACATGCCTTGAATATTACAGAGCTCATTCGCCAGTTGTTGATTGTATTTCAATTTGCAGCGAAAACTAGTCGTTTAAGCGTATGATAGAGCAGCAACAATGGTAGAAAATTTAAACGAAGTATAAACAAAAGTATGGTATTGGATACACCTGAGTTTCACAAAACCTTTTACCCATTGCATGCCACTGGTTTTTAGGTTATTATTTAATATGTATGCAGTCTTCAGGTAATAAATTTCTTACACCATTTTCTTATATTTTTGATTGGAAAAGCCTCAGTCATGTCCATATTTTCCAGTAATCTAAAGTGTAGTTAACAAAACATATTGAATATTTTATGATAAAACATGTTATTGTTTATACACTAAAACAAATAATTGCCATAACTAATTTTTGGTAACTTTTTTATCAAAATTACTTATATTATTATATACATCCACCAAAATCAGTAAAGTTTCAATTTTTTAAAATTATAGAATAATGCCTTTTAGAAATTATTATAATTTCAACATCAGTTCTCACTATAAAAATATAGAAAATATAGTGAAATTATATTATTCTAAAATTGCCGAAAAGGCATTATTCTATAATTTAAAAATTTGAAACTTTTCTGATTTTGGTGGATGTATGTAATAATATTATAACAAATCAGTGGCATAATGTTTAGCAAAATAAAATTACTTATGTTGTGGGTTTAGTCTTTGTTTACTGATATTATTGCTAGAGCATTTAGGTGACCTTCGTTCACCGTATTTCTCGAACTTCGATGAATAAGAGTCTGTTTGATGGTTGGGATAGGAGTTGTAAAAATAAATTGCAATAATTTCACAGTTTTACTAACCATATGATTTAAACCATCTCTTGACATTTTCTTGAATAGATGACTACTAGTTTAGTCTGTAATTTGTCTTCTGAAATTGAAAAAATACTGAAACTGATGTAAATATCTTGTAGTAATAGTGAAAGTTATTGTCTGTATTAACTAAAATTCCAACTTCCAAGTGATGTCTATGAAAGTGTTGCTTTGAACTGACAAATTATTGGACCAAATACTTCCTTGAAGATGACAGAATTTTATGTTCAGGATTTATTTTTCACCATTTACTTTCATTGGTATTCATATAAAAGAATAAATGAAGCAAAAATACAGAACCAATATCTTCTAGAGTTCTACGTAAACTGTAAGCTTTTTAGGTAATAGTTTTATGACAACATTCTTACATTTCTTCAAAACACTCAATTAATTTTCTAGATCCTCAAAACATTTTGTGTACGGATGTTTTGGATAATTGTGTTGGATAATTCCAACATAGAGCAACAAATCTTGGCAAATTACATTTTACAATTTCTTCTAATACAGAATGTCTGGGAGTTAAAATTGAAAAAGGATTAGAGGTTGCAGATAAATTAGTGAAAACATTTTCACTTTTGCATTATGACTTGTTGTTTTTAGCATAACTAAATTTAATTGATGTGCATAGCAGTTAACAAAATGAGTATAGTTATATTCTGATCATTTATATTTAAATGCTCCTGGTAGCACCAGTTTGAGTGATTAGCTTAGAAGGTGAATTTGAAATCAATTCTAGTAATCCAATTTTTATGCACTGTGTGCATCAGTTGACACTACAGAATCTCTCATGTATTTTTCCATCGTCTGAATATCTAATGATAAAAACACTGACACTGATTTGAAATATCTGTAGTCTCACTAGACTAAAACATTAAATATTCAGTTTCATTTATTTGGTCTTTAAGTGCTTGTTTACATTTCTCAAGCATATACAGTCTAGAATTTGGTCTACCACAGTCTTAGATTTACCTTTAAAAACCGTTGCAATTTTTAAATATTTTCCAAAATTGTGTCCGTTTTTGATTTAAAAAATCAGCTAATTCCCTAAAACTCCACATTTGTGAGAGTGCTCACTGTACCCCGTTATTGCCAAATCCAGTTTTCAACAAAACTTCATACAATTAATTTTTAACTAATTATAAATACAATACTACTGACTCAGAACACTAAGTTTTTATTGGTAAAAGTGTAAAATTGTTACCTTATGGCCTGAACCAATTTTTGCTTATTCATGAATTAGCGAAATTATGAAAATTATGAATTAACGAAATGAATTATTAAAATTAACGAAATGAGAAATATGAATTAGCAAAAACTGGTTCAGGCTGTATGATACAAATTTTATATTTTTACCACTAAATACTTACTGTTCCGAGTCAGTAGTATTATACTTATATTTAGTTAATCAACGGAAATGTCATGGACAACAAAATACAAGAAATTAATTTTTGTTTGTTTAACATGTACCAGTACCTATTTTTAGTTACCTGCTTTTTAAGCTTCATAATATTTTGCCTGTAAATTAAATCAAATTGAACAACTACCTTTGTTTAGCCCACTACTCAAATCATGTACAGAAACTTTGTACTTCATTGTCATATGATTTAAATGTTTTATGTCCATAAAGCCTAATGCTAACCACGTTTTTGTCTATTCCATCACAGTTAAATAGAACACATGGAAAACAAACCATACAGTTAATGTTATTACACCCAGAAATCCACTTGAAGTTATTGTAAATGTCTCTATAAAAATGCCTAACAAATTCATAATCCTATCTTCTCCTGCTGAGTTTAATGTACCAAAGGTCTAGGCCTTCCTAGTTTCTTAATTTTCAATATTTCTTCGAAAGGAAGTGTTTTAAAATTAAATTTTAAAATATTGTTTATACCATTCTTTGTAATTTTAGCATATAACACAATCAAATATTTCAAAATTATAGAAATATAAATAATACAAATGAAAATAAATACAAAGAAAAATTAAAACAAAACTAGTGATCAGACATTTTATCTGCACCGTGTTGATTCACTCTGTCAACAAGCAAGGAACTTAGCATAAGTGAGCATTCTTGTCGCATTTGTAAAGTGTGGAAACCATTTAGCTAGGTTTTATTTACTAATGTAACTTAAATGGTAGATATGGGCTCATCCGTTGTGAGCCATCAGCGCCATTCCCTTGTTAAATGTTAAAGGAGTGTGCTATTATTAGAATAATTATATGCATAAGCCTAGATCATACACATAACTTGGGAATGGCAAGGGGGCACTCGCCCCCCCCCCCAACATGTTCCGAGCATTACACAATTTTGTATTGTAACAAATAGTCAAATAGGAGACAGTTTCTATGCTTGCGAGCACAGTAAGCACTATTTATCAACGTCGGTACTGTTATCAGACGACTAGTTGCCATAAATTTATTATTCTTATTTCTTTCGAAGAAACTTGTAAGGGGAATGTGTTACAGATTTAAATGATATACGTAAAAATAATATTTCTTTTAGAAAAAAACAATCGCTAGAGACCTAATTAACTGGAATACAATGCCTTTTACTCAAACAAAGACTTGTTTTGGAACACCGCAAGACGTCGGTGGCATTGTTCATGAATCTTAAAAGACTGTCGTTTGGAACTGTTATTTGTTAATGATTACTGATACAAGTGCGGTCGGTTACTCGGTCGTGTGCGAAGTCCGTGAAAGTACACATCGCTTGTCTCTTCCTTAATTCGTTATAGTTGTGATTGTTTTGGTTTTTTTGTGTTGATAAGTGCTGGGAAATGGGAGATAAGAAACGCAAAGGAGTAACACGGCTTAATTCCTTTGAAAATTGCCTGACTGGCAATTTGAAAATTTCTTTGTGTTGTGACTGATTCGGCTTACTGCTACTACTGCCGAGCATTTCTATTTATAGTTCTCTTTAACATAGTTTATCATCTTTTATTTTGTGTATGAATGAACTTAACTTTGTTGTTTCTTCCCTAGTATTAAATGTTGTACAACCCAAGTTGCCCAGAGCATATGGTGACGATGACGATTCTCTAAGTCCCCATTGCCTTTTCTTTATGCTAGGTGGATGGTGCGTTAGTCTTTTATCCGAGTTTTGCTGAACTCTGTTAGAATTAGATTAAACTGATTTCGGCAGATTACTGAACACGTGGGTGCTGTGGTGCATTAGTAATTGAGGTTGCTATGGTAACACATGGTAACAAACGTACAGGTTTTGGTTCTAATTTTATGTGCTTTCACTATGTTTGATAACATACCTTGTTCCAACTAAAATTCTCACTGCATTCAAAAGTCCCACTACAAATAGAAATAACTTTGCAAGCATTTATCTCTGCTTGTATGCCATTGTGCTTGCTTGCACTTGTGTTAAACATGTTATCATGAGATTGTCCTCTGCAATAGGAAAAAGAAATTTTCTTCTCAACTTAGTTCACCGAACACCACATTAAAGAGAGCATTCGATGTATGCTCATGAACCGAAAAAAACTTTAGTAACCTCTTACTTTGTTCAATATTCCTCGCATACCAGATCATGAAAATCATGAATGTGAATTGATCTGTATCAGCCACATTACAGTAGATGAGCAGTCTTGATGTATCCAATAAAATACCTCCTTAAACTCTTTAACATTTTAATTAATGAGTTATCCTTCAACATGGCTACAAACTTGTTGCAAGGAATGAAACATTAATCCTGCCAGCAAAAAAATAATCATATTTGCTTAATGGCTCAAATAACTATAAAAAATTCCTATTATTTGAGCACGTGAAATTCTCTAGAATTCTTTCAGACAGATTCATGATTGGAACAATTGTCTTCAAACCAGTTCACAGTATTCTTGCTACTTGTTCATTTTTATCCAAAGGTAGTATCAATTATTCTAGTTTCTTTGGAAAGAATCATAGGCATTGTCTGCCCGCTGTACTGGTGCCATGATAAGATAAGGATTGTAAGGGAAACTGACACATTCACAGCTGGCTTCAATGTTATTAGAACTTCGGCCTGCCGAGCTGTAAGTCCGGTGTCAGACAACAACTTCGGGCGGACTCCAGAAGTGAATAGATATGGGTGTCCTACTCACCTTAACCAGAGTGCATTGGTCACTGACTGCCGAGCTGTAAGTCCGGTGTCAGACAACACCTTCGTGCGGACTCCAGTAGTGTATAGATATGGGTGTCCTACTCACCTTCACCACAGTGCAGTGGTCACTGACTGCTGAGCTGTAAGCCCGGTGTCAGACAACACCTTGGTGCGGACGCCAGAAGTGTAAAGATATGGGTGTCCTAATCATCTTAACCACAGTGCAGTGGTCACTGACTGCCGAGCTGTAAGTCCGGTGTCAGACAACACCTTCGTGCGGAATCCAGAAGTGTATAGATATGGGTGTCCTACTCAACTTAACCACAGTGCAGTGGTCACTGACTGCCGAGCTGTAAGTCCGGTGTCAGTCAACACCTACGTGCGGACCCCAGAAGTGCATATATATGGGTGTCCTAATCACATTAATCACAGTGCAGTGGTCACTGACTGCCAAGCTGTAAGTCCGGTGTCAGACAACACCTTCGTGCGGACTCCAGAAGTGCATAGAAATGGGTGTCCTACTCACCTTATAAACAGTGCAGTGGTCACTGACTGCCTAGCTGTAAGTCCGGTGTCAGACAACACTTTCGTGCGGACTCCAGAAGTGTATAGATATGGGTGTCCTACTCACCTTATCCACAGTGCAGTGGTCACTGGCTGCCGAGCTGTAAGTCCGGTGTCAGACAACACCTTCGTGCGGACTCCAGTAGTGTATATATATGGGTGTCCTAATCACCTTAACCAAAGTGCAGTGGTCACTGACTACCGAGCTGTAAGTCCGGTGTCAGGCAACACATTGGTGCGGACTCCAGAAGTGTATAAATATGGGTGTCCTACTCACCTTAACCACAGTGCATTGGTCACTGACTGCCGAGCTGTAAGTCCGGTGTCAGACAACACCTTTGTGCGGACTCCAGAAGTGTATAGATATGGGTGTCCTAATCACCCTAACCACTGTAACCCCTCTTTATATTTGTATGCTTTATAAAAAAAAAATAAACTTTTTTTTTTTTGAAGGAGTGGCCACTAGTTATTTAAAACTAGGCGGGATGCCTAGAGAAGCCAAAATTGCGCTGTGTCCAGTGAGACGGGACTTGCAATAGAACTCGGTCGGTAAACAGTAATAACCATCTTTTATTTTTACCCCATAATTCGTTACATGCATATATCAATTACAATTCCCCTGAGGTGCAAATGTAACAATAAGCTTGATAAATAAATAATCACAGTATACTAACAAATCAGTTTCAATAATGCCATTTTAATTCATCCTATGTATATATATATATATATATATATATATATATATATATCAATCTGGTTCCTGAAATTATATAAATAAACAACATATATCGGGCAACATACTATAAGTTATATAAATCCCCCCCTGGATAACACTTAACACTAACATCACATATTGGAACATAGAGACACATATACATATAATATACATCACAATAAAACTCATGTTCAACCTGGCAGACAGCCTGTATATACTAGCTAACCCGCATATAGCTGGGAGGAAAATCTGTATATTCCATAAAGCCCCCAAAACTGCAATCATAAATTTAAGCTTCCCGCCACAATTGGAATTAATTAATTAAAAAACCACAACCCCTTTACTCCATTAAAAATGAAACAAAAATATTTAAAAAACCGAAAGGATAATGATGACTAAAAACGGCGGAATCAGAGTGGCATGGCAGCCCATATGATTTTATAACATCTAAGAAATTGTATATCATAAGTATATCAAAATCTTTAATTTTTTTTTTTTTGAACTGTATACAAAGTGGTAAAACCATTATCACTTAAGTTTAAACAACTTGCATAAATTTTACAAAATGTTTAAACTTGTATTAAAAATATATATATCTATGTATCAGGAATCGTTCCTTAATCATAATGATTTAATTAAACAGACAAGTCCAGCAAGCAAGTCAGAACCTAAGTTACAGTAATCAGTACCACCAGTATGATTTTACAATCTCAAAAATTATTAGTATATGCCCACAAAAAAATAAAATTTTATTATCAGACATCTGTGTATAATTAAATTCAAGGTCACAGCATGTTGTATTCTAGCAGCTGTGGAAGCGTGCCAGACCAGGTAAGACAGGTATCAGACCTGCATGAAACGGTACCAACGTGTGCCAAACTTGCGTCCCAAAAAAAATCTATGTAAATTTTAACACCCGGAAACAGCTTGAAAAACGAAACCCCCAACCCTTAAATGCAGAAAAATAGATAAATGTGAACCCCGCCCTGAACCAGCCGGTTCAGATTCAAGAAACACATGACTTAAACCTAGATTGAAAGAAATAATAAATCTAACGGCCTTTGCATAAAAGTCTATGAAAGAAGCAAAAAATAAGCTCTGGCACACTCCCCCAGTGCAGCACACAATTACAATAATAGTACGTTATAGTTATAGAATAATTTTATAATAGTTATAATAATGTTCATAGTGAATGTCCTGTTGACACACCCTTGATCGGACTGTCTACCAGCGTAAGCACATGGTTCAAAAAACAATTTGTAACACGGATGTACTGCGGGCCAGGCCAGCGAAAAATAATAATAATAGAGATCATATCACCTTAATGGCAGCCGTAGAGTAACATCTTTACAGTTGGTTAGCAAGCTCCCTCCTCGGAACAGACGAGTGTCGGGTGGTTCATGACTGGTGAAGGCGGCAGTACACCAGCTGAGGCCACGTCTCCGTCTAGGTGCGAGAACCCTAAGGATTCAAAAAGGATTACAAATACTGTTCACTAAAATTTGCACCCTAGTCAAAGATATTAAACATCAGAACTGGAGCTCCCGACCAACTCAAGATAAATGCATAAAAGTTTTTTGTTTCTTGAAAATTGCCTGAGGAGTAATTATGTCTTCAAGGTAATTATGAACTCATAAAAAAAATAATAAAATGTGCATAGTAAAGAGACACTCGCACCAAATTTAACAAGTGCCGACATAATCATACAGGTTGGACCCGCCTCACCACGTGGCGAAACAAATATCGTAATTTGTCAGAAAATGACCACACTACAGGCCCTTACATTTACACACAATTAAAACAGTTACATTATTTCATCTAAGGGCGGTCTCACAATTAACATTCAACTTTTATAATTAAAGAAAAATACACACTTCCGGTCCAGTGCGTGTTCATGCATAACCAACACGATTCGACTCTGTCTGTAACGTACTTACATTAGTTATAATTTTATACAATAATTGAACAAATGATTGTTACTTGAACAATAATTAAAATAATTACTGGCGGTATGCACTAGAACATCAATTAATTTTCTTACCATACACACACACACGTCTGATCGCAACACGTGCATTCTAGCTTTCGCATCTGGCTGAATACATTTGAGTTTATTTATTCCCTTACTATTAAATCATTTTATACCACACTGTAAATTACTCACCGGGAAGTCTCGAAAAATTAGCCTGCCATCAAGACGAGAAGAAAATTACCTAAGTAGACTGTCCAAGAGAGAGAGCTTGTGTTTCAGAGAGAGGCTGTCTTGAACTGATTAGTACGGCCGCAACGCCACAAACACCAAACTCCGCCGCGAGATCGCGCGCGCTGTCTAACAGCGCCTTGCCAATATCGCTGCTCTAACTGACCTTAATACACGAGTTTATTATAGGAAACAAAATTTCTATACCTTCGATCGCCTGGTTATGCAAACACCGGCACACCCCCACCCCAAAAGGGCAACCTGGTTGCCCCACACTTGAACTCGGGAGGGTACCCTGCAGTGTACCCCCCCTTCCAAGGTGATCCTAGTGGCCTTGCTCTCAGGAGAACAGAGGCTCAGAAGGAAAACGGAAGAGCTGAAGGAAGACGTGTAATGTGTAAGTGTGCGGGCGCTGCGCGCTAACCTGATCAGGGCCAGCCCACAGCAAGAAGGGACAGAGAAGAAAAGACGAAAGAAAGGACGGGAGCTCCCTGAGATCTGACCTTCTGAGGCTTGTCCACTCAAACCTGAAACACCAATGCCACGTTAACAGGGCCACATGCCCTATATTCATACGGGAGGGACTCCCCAATAACGAAACCCATCATTTCAACAATACCGTCCACTCAGGGCAAGGGGAAAGGGGAAATGTTGGTCTTCATGATGCAACGCTCCCAACTTTCGACCGGACGCAAAGCAATGCTACTTGTCAATATGTTAATTACCTAATATACAGCTAAGTTTTACATGTGTGCTCCAAGGGCATGCCGGGAGCAGCAGGGCGGGCGAAGTGCACAACCGACCCCGCCCACCCTGTGGCACCCACTCCCCTCGAACTCCTTTTTCTTGATTTTTCCTTTTTTAATTATTTTGAATTATTTTTTTTTATATTTAATGTTTCTTTTTAAGGGGAAGGTTAGGAAATCGGGAAGACGGAAAGGGCAAGGATGATTGAAAGGTCATGGGCTGGGACTAAAGGTAAGGACATGGCTCCCTCCGGAAATAAGGACTAAGGGAGAAAGCCAAGGCTCGCGCAGGCAGAGGCGCATCCCTGAAGTAGACGAACACCACTGGGACTGTGGGGAACATCTACCCGCTACCCTAGCATTGTCGACAACATCCCCGGAGCACACCCCTTCAGAATGACAAAATCCCTACTCACACAGAGACCACCAATTTCCCCCCCCCTTGTCAGCCCGTTTACCCCTTTCTACACAGCTTCAATTTAGAGATATGCGTGGTAATCTCCTTCGAATACCACCAGGCTCTTCCAACCGAGCCGTCACCGGTGACGCGAACCCCAGGATACGATATGGCCCCGACCAGCGATAACATAACTTAGCGGCTCTTTTATCGGCAGCTGTGCTGTTCGGGTGGCTCTGGCAGTAGACCAAATCTCCTACTTTAAAGGGATTTGGAATTCGCCCCTGATTGTACCGACTACGGACGCGCTCGTGCGCTCTCAGCAAATTCCTCCGAGCCTCCTTCCACCTCTCTGCAGTTCCATTATCCGGCTTCCGTGGTAGAAGATCTTCAATGTTCCACAAGTTAGTCAACGGGAGTGTGGGCGGGAATCCAAACATGATTTCAAAGGGAACGGCCTTATGACTGTCATGCAGGGCCGTATTAAATGCTAGCTGTAACCACTTCAGATTCTGGTCCCAGGTGGTCTGTTGCTCCGCATGATAAGCAATGAGTGCGGACCTGAGATTCCTATTGAATTTCTCCGCATGGGACGGCTGAGGGTAATAAGGAGATGTGGTTACATGTTTGATCCCACTGGCGAAACACATCCGCCTGAACTCACCTGAAACGAACTGGGGACCATTGTCGGAGACAATGATGGTCGGAAGACCGAAATGCTGAAAGATGTGGTTCTGGAGCGCGCTTATGGTCAAACGAGCTGTTGCCTGCCGTAAGGGCAGTAGCCAGGCAAACTTCGAAAAAGCATCCACACAAACAAGCAGGTAAGAATTACCTGACTTGCTACGCGGGAGAGGTCCCACGTAGTCTATGAATAACTTCTCCATCGGTCTGCTCGCCACGTCCGATGACAACAACCCTAACTTAGTGTTCTGGGCAGGCTTGCTCAAGCCACATAGATGACAGTTCTTAACCCTCGTTGCGATGTCCCTATCCATGCCCTTCCAGATGAAATGTCTCCTGATACTGGAAATGGTCTTCGAAATTCCCTTGTGGCCTCCTACTGGGGAATTATGATAATAACTGAAGACCATGGGCACTAACTTGCTAGGCAGCACGATCTTAGGGGCACGTCCCTTTCTTTCTCTACAACACAGGACGCCCTTGGACAAGAAGTAAGGTACCTGTTCGTTACCCTCCTTTATATTCTGGATGATAGGACCCAACTCTTCATCGTTCAACTGATGGGGTAACACATCAGTGAAGGCTAACGGAAAGTCTAGCAGAACAGAACAGGGTTCTGTAGTGTGTCGGGGCACTTAACCTCTTGGATATCTTGCCTGGTCCCCTGATATCCAAGGAAAGGGATTACAACTACCCGATTAAATTTAAAATAACATTAGTGCTCTTGGATGTCAATAACGAGACCACTTTTGCAGATGAAATCGGCACCAACAATGCACTCAACTCCCAGAGCAGGAGAAACCAGAAAGCTCCACACCCAAGAAAATCCCTCGATCTTAAATTTAAATGAAACTACCCGGGAAATAGGCAGAATTTCCTGGGATGCCGTCCAGCACACCACGGATAACTGTTCTGACCTTTTAATTAAACCCTGTCGTTCAAGGTCCTCGCACACTTTGGATGAAATAATAGATCTTGCTGATCCGGAGTCAACTAATGCTCTGAGTTGACTCCTTTTCAACTCCAACAGCAAGAAGGGGCATACAGAAGTGGGCCTAGAGATGGTTTGGAGGACCTTGATGCCCAAAGAACTGGGAGCTACAAATGGCCTGCAGGCGCGTACCTTAGAAGACCCGCGACAGGTAGGAGAAGACCTCCGACATATCTTCCCCTTATTGACCCCTTTCTGAATGACCTTGGGCGCCTTGGGGAGGGACGTTGGGCTCGACCCAACCCCGGTACAAAATCGTCTAATGTGGCCCAATCTACCACACTTAAAACAAGACACATTAGGTGAACGACGGCGCCTCTCGTTACAAGAGTTCATAATTTCAATCTCAGCACCGTGTCATGATGGAACAATTCGCCCTTCATGCGTCTCGTGTCTTACCTTATCATTTGCTACTTGCTCACGGGACTCGTCAATCTCCTGGACCGTTCTGGAAACCACACACAGCCGTTCAAGGACCGCAAAACAACGTGGACACCAAACGGGATCTCTCTTGGGGCGTCACCCCTTCTAAAATAATTCGAACGATATCATTCTCGGGCAACCCCAACCTCAAAATCCGGGCAATTTTACGAATATCCTGCACAAATTCCCCCAACGCCTCCCCGTTGGCCTGTGCACGATAGAACCGATTATATTTCAAATGCTCATGCTGCCGACGGGGTATGAAAGAGTCCAACACCTCCCCATGGAGAGAGTCGATACTGCCACGACGACGCAGAGTGTCGGTGGCCAGCTCAGCCAGTGAACCCCGGCAGTACGGATATATAACGGACAAGAGGACCTCATCGGACAGCCCCGGAAAATCCGCCAACTGCAGGACGATGTCCAGAAATAACAACAAGTTGCCCTCATCTTCTCCATCCACCACTGGAAGTCTCTGGAGAATGCCGGAAATAGGGTTGGGTAGTCTCTGGTAACCTACCCCCGCCAGAATCACACAATACACCAAACATAACAACCAAACATAATCACCAAGATTTAGGAAAAACTCAAGTACTGTCCTTCCCTTCAGCGACCCCCGGGTTCTCTAGCGCTGCGGAGACCTGGTCTATTTCTGAACCACATTATTAACACCACAGAAGGGAACAAGCAACAACCAACAAGTATCGAACATACATAACACCAAACACCAATCACGACATACACAACTCACCAACACATAACTAGCAATCATAAACTAGCATCAAATTTTGAAACCTCGCAATACAGGAATTAAGTCGGTGACGGTACCGACTTCCGATCGGGCCATACCGCATACCGCTGATACCCCAAGCCGTAACTCGCCCTCGAATTACTAATTCTATCACCCAGGCAACGCTTGAGACCCCCCTGGCAGTTCAACATCTCAAATTTTCCAACCACGAATACCCGCCCCGTGGTGCGATCAGACTCACAAGTTAAGCAACCTAACAATTATACATGGGCATACACCTATAAAACAATAACATGACATACATTGGCCTATGTATTAATTTCCGAGTTTGCAAGCCCCGTCACACCCAAGGACCCAAGGTTCAACCCTAGAATTAACCACGCTCTGCTACCATTTGTAACCCCTCTTGTCGGTAAACAGTAATAAACATCTTTTATTCTTACCCCATAATTCTTTACATGCATATATCAATTACAATTCCCGTGAGGTGCAAATATAACAATAAGCTTGATAAATAAATAATCTCAGTATAATAACAAATCAGTTTCAATAAGGCCATTTCAATTCATCCTATATATATATATTGTAGCGTGACAGAAAATCCACTACTTGTTAAGTCATATAAAATCATAAAGTTTAATTACACCACATATGTTAAAATAATATTGACAGAGATTTAAATAAATCAAAGGAATGAACCACGATAAAATAAAAATCCTCATTACATTATATAAAAACCACTGTTTAAATATCAAAGAAAGTATCGAAAGCAACTCATATTATAATATCAGTAATTTACCCAGGAAGCTAGGAGCAGTAAACAAAATATATAAGACCATATCAAGAAGAAAGAGACTCAATTTAAGAGTGGTGAATACCAAAATACCCCCAAAAAACAAGAAGAGGGAAGAATAAAGTTTGTGATCAGGAAGAAAACAATACCCTGAAACCTTTAGAGAAGAACAAGGTCCGTATCAGTGAATAAATTAGATGCTCCAAACTAAACATCAGTCGAGATAACACCAAGTAGCTTGGTTTACCCAAGAGTAAAGAAGGAAGACAAGAAGACCAGAAGAATGAAGACTAGAAGAAGGACAAGAATGAAGACGAGAAAGAAGATAAGAAGAAGGACAAGAAAGAAGACAGGAGGAGAGGAAGAAATAGTATGAAAGGAACACCGTTGTAAAGCCTATTATTATAATTAAATACCATCAACCCCAAACCCACAAAAACGGTTCAAAAGAAAGTATAACATACCCAAAATCCTATAAAAATGTAATTATTTAGAAAACTAAAGTGCTGTATAGTATTATAAGAAGTGAACCGACTAAAGCTATTGTGTGATAAGAAAATAAACAAGTCTTAACAGTCCATGATTACTAAAGGTCTGGTCTGAGATAATAAGACTCAAAATATCAGAACCAACAGTGAAAGTGAATTTGTGTAAGTGTTTTTTAGAAACGCAATAAACTTCAAGTTAGTGATACTATAACTTATCAGTATGCTATATGACAACTTTAATATCCAATAATAAACAGCATGATGAAATAATAAAATGGAAGATTTCCAGTACTTTATTATTTTAATGTAATTCTTTATTTACAAGACATTTGTAAGAAATGCTAATAAATAGAGTATGGGAGGTCATGTTTACTGATGTAGGGGATCATAAATAATAATGGTTTAGACCAGGAAGGACTGGCATTAATTTAGTATTCGTAAGTGTAAAATGTTTAAATAGACTGTTTATTCACAGCCATAAAATCAATGTGTTAGTAAAATGTATTTGTAAGAATTATTAGAAAATAAGATTTATATTATGTGTTTTAAAATGAATTATGTTTGCTAAATAATAGCATACATACCATTAATGATGTTTCAATAGGTATGCTACGTTAACTCAAAAATAGTTAAAAGTTTATGTTCAAACCATATCAGCAATATGTTCAATTGTGCAGATTGCTAAATAATGTTCATAATTATTTATTTTAATAACAGTAGTGTTAATTAAATACTACACCTCACAATAAGTTATAAACCATTTTATTTTCATGTAATAGTAACTATGTAAAGTCAGAGGAGGAGTTAGGATTAAATTTATTTGAGAAAGACAGAAATATAAAATTCTAAAATCTAGGCCATTTGGTGAATTCACAGAAACAATATAAACCAGTATAATTCACTTATAAATCCTGTAATCTAGCAAGATTAAGATAAGGTAACTCAGTTAATCACTACTGGGAATGATCCTATGAGTTAAAATGATAATAAGGAAATATACCTTAACATATTGTAAATTTTCAAAATATATAAATTAATTAATTTTAAAGAGCAATGTCAAATTTACAGATTAACACAAAAAACCAGTTCAAAGGTTTAATTTATATGTATTTAAGGAAAGGAAGAGGAATATGACTAATTAGAATTTATTATAATAGTATTAATGATAAATTAAAATGGAGGAAATTTGTTCATAAAACGGAAATCCAATTTTGAGCCTATATTTCCAAAAAGCGAAAGAAATTTGTTAATTTCCACAAAATGTCTACAGATATGGACTATAATACATCAATTTAAAGGGAATGAGATGATTAAACCAATGATAAGGTTCATAATTCATGAAAGTGATGAATAAAATAGATAAATTCCATATATAATGTAATATTTTATCATGTGTATGAGTAATCGAAATATGTTAACAATACTTTTTCAAAGATTAACTGGGCCATATTTTTGACCAAGTTAATTAGTCTTTTGCTGAATATCAAGCAGAATAGTTGTGTGAAAAACGTTCCTTAAAACCGAATCGAAAATGGTACTAACAGTTCGCCAGTAATATAAGTGAACCGAGAGTTAGACGAATTAGACACTTTTTTAACTAAATCTACCAAAACGTTCACGACAATAGTGAAAACAAACACCTAACTTCATGATACGAGTGACATAAAACAGTAAAACAATATATTTAATCTAATTCACTCTACAAATCCTAACCATATCTTGAGAAACAACCACAGAAGTGAACACATACGAAATAACCTAATTAACACAAGTTTACAGGGAACACTTCGTCAGAATACACCAAATAACTTAACAGACATATTACACCAGTGCGGGAAGATTTCAGACATTCCTGAAGGTAATTTTTTCGTGATTTTCGGACATGTCGATTTCGCAGTAACTACGCCAGAAATAGTAGCGGCCATCTTTTAATTCAACAGAGCCAGCCTTCATCATCCAGCAGTGACGTCATAGCCTGCATATGGTTCGACAACTTTCTTAAATATCACATATTGGAATTATTTAAATTCTGTTGAACAATAATTATTGTATATGTTTTAATTGTTAATGTTATACTTTCTCGTCACCCTTCTCTGACTATTAATTTTAATCGCTCAAAGAACCTGTCTTTTAATATAATACATATCATAAATTTTGTTCTGTATGCACAATCGATAATTCCCCGAGACGGAGTCGATAATTGTTCTCCATCGATATAAAATCGATTATTTATTTAAATTGTTCAATAAATCCTTATATTTCCATTATTTCTTATCTGTTATTTATTTCACAGGTTAATTTAAGAGTATTTATTAAGGCTGAGGGACTTAAAGAAGAAGAACACATTTTATTTGAGTGAGATATTGGACCAGCAAGAAATATCACCAATCGATTGCTAACTGGAGTTAATCTATTTAACTCCAGACTTGGTTCAAATCTTCCAGAAGTGCTCGATAGTCAATAAATACCTGCCTGATTATTAAATTTTTTACAAGAACATTTAAAACAGATTTATTTCTTATAAACACACATTAGTAAACATAAACAAAATTATTCTTTTATTGAAAATTTTATTTTTTTATGAAATTTTCCATCTACATTTTATTTTTTTGTAACGACCGGCATACAGAGGTCTTGTTACAATATATATATATATATATATATATATATATATCAATCTGGTTCCTTAAATTATATAAATAAACAACGTATATCGGGCAACATCTTATAAGTTATATGAATCCCCCCCTGGATAACACTTAACACTAACATCACATATTGGAACATAGAGACACATATACATATAATATACATCACAATAAAACTCATGTTCAACCTGGCAGACAGCCTGTATATACTAGCTAACCAGCATATAGCTGGGAGGAAAATCTGTATATTCCATAAAGCCCCCGAAACTGCAATCATAAATTTAAGCTTCCCGCCACAGTTGGAATTAATTCATTAAAAAACCACAACCCCTTTACTCCATTAAAAATGAAACAAAAATTTTTAAAAAACCGAAAGGATAATGATGACTAAAGACGGTGGAATCAGAGTGGCATGGCAGCCCATACGATTTTATAATATCTAAGAAATTGTATATTATAAGTATATCAAAACCTTTAAATTTTTTTTTTTTTTAACTGTATACAAAGTGGTAAAACCCTTATCACTTAAGTTTAAACAACTGGCATAAATTTTACAAAATTTTAAAACTTGTATTACAAATATATATATCTATATATCAGGAATCGTTCCTGAATCATAATGATTTAATTAAACAGACAAGTCCAGCAAGCAAGTCTGAACCTAAGTTACAATAATCAGTACCACCCGTATGATTTTACAATCTCAAAAATTATTAGTATATGGCCACAAAAAAAAAAATTTTAATATCAGACATCTGTGTATAATTAAATTCAAGGTCACAGCATGTTGTATTCTAGCAGCTGTGGAAGCGTGCCAGACCAGGTAAGACAGGTATCAGACCTGCATGAAACGGTACCAACGTGTGCCAAACTTGCGTCCCAAAAAAAAACTATGTAAATTTTAACACCCGCAAACACCTTGAAAGACGAAACCCCCAACCCTTAAATACAGAAATATAGATAAATGTGAACCCCGCCCTGAACCAGCCGGTTCAGAATCAAGAAAAACATGACTTAAACTTAGATTGAAAGAAATAATAAATCTAACGGCCTTTGCATAAAAGTCTATGAAAGAAGCAAAAAATAAGGTCTGGCACACTCCCCCAGTGCAGCACACAATTACAATAATAGTACTTTATAGTTATAGAATAATTTTATAATAGTTATAATAATGTTCATAGTGAATGTCCTGTTGACACACCCTTGATCGGACTGTCTACCAGCGTAAGCACATGGTTCAAAAAACAATTTGTAACTGCGGGCCAGGCAAGCGAAAAATAATAATAATAGAGTTCATATCACCTTAATGGCAGCCGTAGAGTAACATCTTTACAGTTGGTTAGCAAGCTCCCTCCTCGGAACAGACGAGTGTCGGGTGGTTCATGACTGGTGAAGGCGGCAGTACACCAGCTGAGGCCACGTCTCCGTCTACGTGCGAGAATCCTAAGGATTCAAAAAGGATTACAAATACTGTTCACTAAAATTTGCACCCTAATCAAAGATATTAAACTTCAGAACTGGAGCTCCCGACCAACTCAAGATAAATGCGTAAAAGTTTTTTGTTTCTTGAAAATTGCCTGAGGAGTAATTATGTCTTCAAGGTAATTATGAACTCATAAAAAAAATAATAAAATGTGCATAGTAAAGAGACACTCGCACCAGATTTAACAAGTGCCGACATAATCATACAGGTTGGACCCGCCTCACCACGTGGCGAAACAAATATCGTAATTTGTCAGAAAATGACCACACTACAGGCTCTTACATTTACACACACTTAAAACAGTTACAGTATTTCATCTAAGGGCGGTCTCACAATTTACATTCAACTGATATAATTAAAGAAAAATACACACTTCCAGTCCAGTGCGTGTTCATGCATAATAAACACGATTCGACTCTGTCTATAACGTACTTACAAGAGTTATAATTTTATACAATAATTGAACAAATGATTGTTGCTTGAACAATAATTAAAAGAATTACTGGCGGTATGCACTAGACCATCAATTAATTGTCTTATCATACACACACACGTCTGATCGCAACACGTGCATTCTAAATTTCGCATCTGGCTGAATATATTTGAGTTTAATTATTCACTTACTATTAAATCATTTTATACCACACTGTAAATTTCTCACCGGGAAGTCTCGAAAAATTAGCCTGCCATCAAGACGAGAAGAAAATTACCCAAGTAGACTGTCCAAGAGAGAGAGCTTGTGTTTCGAAGAGAGGCTGTATTGAACTGATTAGTACGGCCGCAACGCCACCCACAAACACCAAACTCCGCCGCAGGATCGCGCGCGCTGTCTAACAGCGCCTTGCCAATATCGCTGCTCTAACTGACCTTAATACACGAGTTTATTATAGGAAACAAAATTTCTATACCTTCGATCGACGGGTTATGCAAACACCGGCACACCACAGTGCAGTGGCCACTGACTGCCGAGCTTTAAGTCCGCTGTCAGACAACACCTTTGTGCGGACTCCAGAAGTGTATAGATATGGGTGTCCTACTCACCTTAACCACAGTGCAGTGGTCACTGACTGCCGAGCTGTAAGTCCGGTGTCAGACAACACCTTGGTGCGGACTCCAGAAGTGTATAGATATGGGTGTCACCACAGTACAGTGGTCACTGACTGCCGAGCTGTAAGTCCAGTGTCAGACAATGCCTTCGTGCGGAATCCAGAAGTGTATAGATATGGGTGTCCTACTCACCTTAACCACAGTGCAGGGGTCACTGAATGCCGAGCTGTAAGTCCGGTGTCAGACAACACCTTGGTGCGGACTCCAGTAGTGTATAAATATGGGTGTCCTAATCACCTAAACCACAGTGCAGTGGTCACTGACTGCAAAGCTGTAAGTCCTGTGTCAGAAAACACCTTCGTGCGGACTCCAGAAATGTTCAGATATGGGTGTCATACTAACCATAACCACAGTTCAGTGGTCACTGACTGCCGAGCTGTAAGTCCGGTGTCAGACAACACCTACGTGTGGACTCCCGAAGTGAAAAGATATGGGTTTCCTAATCACCTCAAACAAATTGCAGTGGTCACTACCTGCAGAGCTGTAAGTCCGGTGTCTGACAACACCTTCGTGCGGACTCCTGAAATGTATAGATATGGGTGTCTTACTCACCTAAACCACAGTGCAGTGGTCACTGACTACCGAGCTGTAAGTCCGGTGTCAGACCACTCTCAAGAACTGTTCGTGCAGACTCCACTCAAGAAGTGTATAGATATGGGTGTCCCAATCAACTTAACCACAGTGCAGTGGTCACTGACTACCGAGCTGTAAGTCCGGTGTAAGACAACACCTTCATGCGGACTACAGAAGTGAAAAGATATGGGTTTCCTAATCACCTCAAACAAATTGCAGTGGTCACTACCTGCAGAGCTGTAAGTCCGGTGTCTGACAACACCTTCGTGCGGACTCCTGAAATGTATAGATATGGGTGTCTTACTCACCTAAACCACAGTGCAGTGGTCACTGACTACCGAGCTGTAAGTCCGGTGTCAGACAACACCTTGGTGCGGACTCCAGTAGTGTATAAATATGGGTGTCCTAATCACCTAAACCACAGTGCAGTGGTCACTGACTGCAAAGCTGTAAGTCCTGTGTCAGAAAACACCTTCGTGCGGACTCCAGAAATGTTCAGATATGGGTGTCATACTAACCTTAACCACAGTTCAGTGGTCACTGACTGCCGAGCTGTAAGTCCGGTGTCAGACAACACCTACGTGTGGACTCCCGAAGTGCATAGATATGGTTGTCCTACTCACCTTAACCACAGTGCAGTGGTCACTGAATGCCGAGCTGTAAGTCCGATGTCAGACAACACCTTCGTGCAGACTCCACTCAAGAAGTGTATAAATATGCGTGTCCTAATCAACTTAAACACAGTGCAGTGGTCACTGACTGCCGAGGTGCAAGTCCGGTGTCAGACAACACATTGGTGCGGCCTCCAGTAGTGTATAGATATGGGTGTCCCAATCACCATAATCAATGTGCAGTGGTCATTGATTGCCGACCTGTAAGTCCGGTGTCAGTCATCACCTTGGTGCGGACTCCAGAAGTGTATAGATATGTGTGTCCTACTCACGTTAACCACAGTGCAGTGGTCACTGACTGTTGAGCTGTAAGTCCGGTGTCACACAACACCTTAGTGCGGACTCCAGAAGTGTATAGATATGGGTGTCCTACATAACTATAACCACAGTGCAGTAGTCACTGACTGCCGAGCTATAAGTCCGGTATCAGAAAACACCTTGGTGCGGACTCCAGAAGTGTATAGATATGGGTGTCTTAATCACCTTAATTATAATGCAGTTGTCACTGACTGCAGAGCTGTAAGTCCGGTGTCAGACAAGGCCTTCGTGCGGACTCCAGAAGTGTATAGATATGGGTGTCCTACTCACCTTAACCACAGTGCAGGGGTCACTGACTGCCAAGCTGTAAGTCCGGTGTAAGACAACACCTTCATGCGGACTACAGAAGTGAATAGATATGGGTTTCCTAATCACCTTAAACAAATTGCAGTGGTCACTACCTGCAGAGCTGTAAGTCCGGTGTCTGACAGCACCTTCGTGCGGACTCCTGAAATGTATAGATATGGGTGTCTTACTCACCTAAACCACAGTGCAGTGGTCACTGACTGCCGAGCTGTAAGTCCGGCGTCAGACAACACCTTGGTGCGGACTCCAGTAGTGTATAAATATGGTTGTCCTAATCACCTTAACTTTAGGACAGTGGTCACTGACTGCCGAGATGTAATTTCGGTGTCAGACAACACCTTGGTGCGACCTCCAGAAGTGTATAGATATGGGTGACCTACTCACCTAAACTACAGTGCAGTGGTCACTGTCTGCCAAGATATAAGTCCTGTTTAAGAAAATACCTTCGTGCGGACTCCAGAAGTGTTTAGATATGGGTGCCATACTAACTATAACCACAGTTCAGTGGTCACTGACTGCCGAGCTGTAAGTCCGGTGTCAGACAACACCTACGTATGGACTCCCGAAGTGAATAGATATGGTTGTCCTACTCACCTTAACCACAGTGCAGTGGTCACTGAATGCCGAGCTTTAAGTCCGGTGTCAGACAACACCTTCGTGCGGACTCCACTCCAGAAGTGTATAGATATGGGTGTCCTAATCAACTTAACCACAGTGCAGTGGTCACTGACTGCCGAGGTGCAAGTCCGGTGTCAGACAACACATTGGTGCGGACTCCAGTAGTGTATAGATATGGGTGCCCCAATCACCATAATCAATGTGCAGTGGTCATTGATTGCCGAGCTGTAAGTTCGGTGTCAGTCAACACCTGGGTGCGGACTCCAGAAGTGTATAGATATGTGTGTCCTACTCACGTTAACCACAGTGCAGTGGTCACTGACTGTCGAGCTGTTTTGTCACACAACAACCTAGTGCGTACTCCAGAAGTGTATAGATATGGGTGTCCTACATAACTATAACCACAGTGCAGTAGTCACTGACTGCCGAGCTATAAGTCCGGTGTCAGAAAACACCTTGGTGCGGACTCCAGAAGTGTATAGATATGGGTGTCCTAATCACCTTAATTAAAATGCAGTTGTCACTGACTGCAGAGCTGTAAGTCCGGTGTCAGACAACACCTTCGTGCGGACTCCAGAAGTGTATAGATATGGGTGTCCTACACACCTTAACCACAGTGCAGTGGTCACTGGCTGCCGAGCTGTAAGTCCGGTGTCAGACAACACCTTGGTGCGGTTTCCAGTAGTGTATAGATATGGGTGTCCTACTCATCTTAACCAAAGTGCAGTGGTCACTGACTGCCCAGCCGTAAGTCCTGTGTCAATCGACACCTTGGTGCAGACTCCAGTATTGTATAGATATGGGTGTCCTAATCACCTTAACAACAGTGCAGTGGTCACTGACTGCCGAGCTGTTAGTGCAGTGTCAGACAACACCTTGGTGCGGAATCCAGAAGTGTATAGATATGGGTGTCCTAATCAACTTAACCAAAGTGCAGTGGTCACTGACTGCCGAGCTCTAAGTTCGGTGTCAGTCAACACCTGGGTGCGGACTCCAGAAGTGTATAGATATGGGTGTCCTACACACCTTAACCACAGTGCAGTGGTCACTGGCTGCCGAGCTGTAAGTCCGGTGTCAGACAACACCTTGGTGCGGTTTCCAGTAGTGTATAGATATGGGTGTCCTACTCATCTTAACCATAGTGCAGTGGTCACTGACTGCCGAGCCGTAAGTCCTGTGTCAATCGACACCTTGGTGCAGACTCCAGTATTGTATAGATATGGGTGTCCTAATCACCTTAACGACAGTGCAGTGGTCACTGACTGCCGAGCTGTTAGTGCAGTGTCAGACAACACCTTGGTGCGCAATCCAGAAGTGTATAGATATGGGTGTCCTAATCAACTTAACCAAAGTGCAGTGGTCACTGACTGCCGAGCTCTAAGTCCGGTGTCAGACAACACCTTGGTCCAGACTACAGAAGTGTATAGATATGGGTTTCCTAATCAACTTAACCACAGTGCAGTGGTCACTGACTGCCGAGCTGTAAGTCCGGTGTCAGACAACACCTTGGTGCGGAATCCAGAAGTGTATAGATATGGGTGTCCTACTTACCTTAACCATAGTGCAGTGGTCACTGACTGCCGAACTGTAAGTACGGTGTCAGACAACACCTTTTGCGGGCTCCAGAAGTGTATAAATGTTGGTGTCCTACTGACCTTAACAAAGTGCAGTGGTCACTGACTGCAGAGCTGTAAGTCCGGTGTCTGACAACACATTCGTGAGGACTCCTGAAATGTATAGACATGGGTGTCCTACATAACTATAACCACAGTGCAGTAGTCACTGACTGCCGAGCTGTAAGTCCGGTGTCAGAAAACGCCTTGGTGCTTACTCCAGAAGTGTATAGATATGGGTGTCCTAATCAACTTAGCCACAGTGCAGTGGTCACTGACTGCCGAGCTGTAAGTCCGGTGTCAGAAAACACCTTCGTGCGGACTCCAGAAGTATATAGATATGGGTATCCTAATTACCTTAACCATAGTGCAGTGGTCACTGGCTTCCGAGGTGTAATTCCCGTGTCAGGCAACACCTTGGTGCGGACTGCAGTAGTGTATAGATATGGGTGTCCTAATCACCTTAACCAAAGTGCAGTGGTTACTGACTGCCGAGCTGTAAGTCCGGTGTCAGACAACACCTTGCTGCGGAATCCATAAGTGTATAAATATGGGTGTCCTTCTCACCTTAAGTATAGTGCATTGGTCACTCACTGCCGAGCTGTAAGTCCGGTGTCAGACAACACCTTGTTGCGGACTCAGAAAGTGTATAGTTATGGGTGTCCTAATAACCTTAACCAAAGTGCAGTTGTCACTGACCGCCGAGCTCTAATTCCGGTGTCAGGTAACACCTTGGTGCGGACTCCAGGAGTGTATAGATATGGGTGTCCTACTCATCTTAACCACAGTGCAGTGGTCACTGACTGCCGAACTGTAAGTCCGGTGTCAGACAACACCTTGGTGCGGACTCAGGAATTGTATAGATATGGGTGTCCTACTCACCTTAACCACAGTGCAGTGGTCACTGACTGCCGAGCTATAAGTCCGGTGTCATACAACACCTTAGTGCGGATTCCAGAAGTTTATAGATATGGTTGTCCTACTCATTATGGGGCCCACAATACAATTCACAAAATTTGTCAATTTTCTTCTGCATGGCATCCTGTTCGCAATACGTCCTTACCAGTACTAGATCCCCTCTCTTGAATTTGGTAATTTTGTCATCCTCGTTCATTTTCTTCTCGTGCTTCACTGTCTTCAGCTTCATCTTCACGAAGATCTGGTGGTTGTCCGTTATACTATGTTCATGTATTTCTTGGTTTAAGTGTTTTTCAAAAATGCGTGCTGGTCTCCTCCCGAACTGAGCTTCATATGGTGTTAATCTATGGTGTCGTGATACGTTTCATTAATGCAGCTCTCTATTGTTGCAATAAAACGTGACCACTTTGTATGTTGTTCGCCGACGAATATACGGAACATGTTTCCCAATTGTCTGTTAATACGTTCAGCAAGTTTGGCTCACGGGTTGCGAATGGCAGTGTACTTCGGTTGTATTTGAAGTTCACTCATTCCCCTTATCCATTGTTTCGAGGTAAACTGTGTCCCATTGTCCGTTAATATGGGTTTTGTTTTCCAATTTCTTCAATGTATTGTCGGACTCTCCTGGTAGTCGCGGCCGTTGTTGCCCTTCTCAACGTGTATAACTTCACGTATTTTGTAAAGTTATCTACCATGACGAAGATGTATTTTACGCCACCCGCCGATACTGGTAACGGTCCGTAATAATCACCGCTAATTAGTTCTCCTTTCTCTGATGGTAAAATCGGCATCGTTCCCCCAAACAGGTTTCTATTTTGGCTATCTTTGCAACGTTGACATTTGTCACATGTTTTCACGTACTCTTTAATTTTCCTTGACATTTTGTCAAATGTGAAACTCTCTTGTAACAGTTTGGTACATTTTTTACCTCCTAAATGGCCGTAAATCTGGTGTATTTCGGAGATGATTATGTCCGTAATACTCTCTGGCACATATAATTTCCATTTGTTCTTACACTTCCTATAAAATTTGTTATCAATATATTATAAAACTTACACACATCTTTTTCATTACTACTATTTAGATTATCTATTATAGGTCCCAATTTCGTAACCTCCTTCTGGAATTTTCCTATGTCTCTTATCATACTACTTACGTCTTTCTTCATTTTTATAGTTACCTGATTTATCTGATATTCGAAGTTCTCATCAACTTGATCCTCTTCCGTTACGTCCTCTGGATACCGGCTGAGTATGTCGGCCACTAAATTTTTTTTACCTTTACAGTGAAGGATGTTAAAGTTATATTCTTGTATGCATAGGATCCACCTAGTTATCCTGGAGTTGTTTAGATGGCACTTATGCATGAAAGTGAGTGCTTTATTATCAGTTATAATCGTTAATGGTTGACTCAAGACATATATTCGAAATTTCTCTAAACATCTGACAATGCTTAATAGTTCTTTTTCAGTCGTGAAATAGTCCTTTCCGCACCCTTAAAAGTTTTACTTGTATAGGTAATAATACCCACATTCCCCTCTTCATCAAACTGATACAGTTGCCCACCATATGCGTATTTACTCGCATCGCATTGAAGAAAATACCGTTGGTTGACTTTCGGAAATTTTAATATAACCGTCTCAATAAATAAATCCTTCACTTCCTTGAAGCATCGATCTAGTTCTGATGTCCATACAAACCTTTTATTTTTTTTTCATTAAATCCAGTAATGGTTGAATAGTTTCTGCGTACTTAGCAGTAAATCTATTATAAAAGTTGGTCAATCCCAAGAATCCTTTCAATTGCTTCTGGTTTCTCGGAACTGGGAAATTTCTGATTGCAGCTACCTTTTCTTCCGTTGCTTGCACTCCTTCCGTAGTTAAGCGATACCCTAGATATGCGATTTCTTGACGAAAGAACTGCGATTTCTCGAGGTTAATCGTTAGGTTTGCTCTGCGTAGATTGCTTAATAATAAATTTAAATGTACCAGATGCGTCTTGATGTCGTTCGAGTAGCAAAGACAGTCGTCAACATAGATGATTGTGTTTTCCTTCACCTGATCTTCAAGTGCCATGTCTAGTCCTCTCGTCAGAGCGGCAGAACTGGTGCTTAATCCGAATGGTGTTACTGTATAACTATAACATTTCCCCTCATACATGAAAGCGGTGTAATCGCGACAACATTCCTTTAGTGGTACCTGCCAAAAACTGCTGGTTAAATCCACCGTGGTCAGGTACTTCATACTTCCATATCTTGCTAATATTTCTTGAATAGGAGTTGGTCCTTCATAGTTGCGGATGGTAACACTATTTATTTTTCGTGCGTCCAAACACAGCCTGACTTTTCCGTCTTTCTTTATTACGGCGACCATTGGATTTATAAATGGGCTATTTCCCCTCTCAATTACACCGTGTTTCAACATTTTGTTGATTTCGGCATCAACCTTTTGCTTGTATGCAAGTGGAATTGGCCACCCGCGTTGGAAATAAGGGGTGTTGTCCGTTACTTTAAATTCATGTTGATAACATTCCATTACCCCTGGACTCTCCCGAAATAAACTCTTATTATTCATTAAGACTTCTCTCAGATTTTCTAATGTTTCTTCATCTACACCGGTTATGTTGTCCACTTTCGCGTTTATTTTCTTCTCGATTTCATCCTCTTCTTCTTCTTCCACTACTTCCATGTGTACGATGGGTATGCTGACATTTTGTTCTTTCTCTCTTCCTCTAAACTCGACGACCCCCTTTTCCATGTCAATCAAACATCTTTCATCTTTCAAAAAGATAATACCTAATATACAATTTCTAATTAAATTTGGAATAACTAAAAATACACAGTCCATCTTGATATCATTAATGTAAATGTCACATAAAATCTGTTTCCGTACTAGCTTAGACTTACTACCTACTGCACTAATAATCAGTGTATTTGTCATGCTTAATTCTTCATAAGGTTCTAAATAATGTTTATTTTGGTTGAACCATTCTTCTGACAATCCATTTATCGCGCTCCCCGTGTCCAATAAGGCAGTAACTGAAATATTATTATTGAACTTAATTATTATTTCTGGACACTTAGAAATCCGTCGTTCAAATTTTATTTCATCTTCATAAATCAATTCATTTCTGATATCTGGTAAAAGCATGCTAGTTTCGTGAAGTCGGTTATTAGTCAGTATACCGGCTATCTCTTTATTTTGTAGAGTTAATTTTTTTTTTCTTTATCTACGTCGTTCCCCTTACCAGTTGAGGTCGACGCACCGTTGTTTACAAATTCCAAGAAGTTTATGGGCTGTCGGTTAGTGTGTCGTCCGAACCCCTTAATCTTGTGACCATTTTCACTTTCCTTGTTTGGCCCATGTTGTTTTTGTTTCCAGCTGACACACTTATTGTGAAATGGTTGGGGTGTATTCCTTGCTTCCCCCACACCACGGGCGTTCACCTTTTCGTGACTCTCTACAAGGTCGCTGTCTCTGTTTGTTCGTTGGTTAATCGTTGCGTATTCTGCAATCAATGATTCAAGGTTTTGGATGGAATTAATTCCCCTTGTCACCACAGCAATTTCGATATTTTTCCCAAAATGGCGCGCTATTTTTTTGATTAACTGACGGTCAGTGATTGCTGGTGTTAGTTGGCGGCTTTCAAGTAGCTTACGCTCCATGTACTGTATTGCGCTTAGATTGCCTTTCCAATTAAACCGGCCAAATTCTAGGCTGTCTCTGACCGCGTCCTGTCTTTCTTTTTCCCAATACGTTTGTGTAAAGAGGTCTTTAAATTCATCAAAATTACGGATTTGGTCTCGTATCATCCTCCACCAAATTGCGGCGTCTGCTTCTAAATGTCGACCGATCCATTTGACATCGTCACTTGGGTAGAATGTGTTCTGTATTTCGGTCAATTCTTTGAGAAACTCGATGGGATATCGGTCTGTGCCGTTGTATTTTAATTCGCTGTTATGCGCCCACCTGTTCTTGCGGTCGTTCCGACATCTGCGTTGGCTAATTGACGCTGTAGTCTTTCTTGGCCTTCTTTAACTTTGGCGATGTGATTTCTTAATTCTTCTATTCGTGTCTCCTTTTCTTTATCTGTCTCACTGATTTTCTGCACAGCCGATCGTTGTCTGTCATCTACTTCTACGATCTTCTGTTTTAACGAGTTTACTGCTTCTCCTTGTTCTGTCCGTAGTCGTTCTACGTTGTTCATGACAACTCCTTTCAATTCTTCATTCCTGCTGTTGGTTTCTTGTATATGTGTGTCTATTTTGTTATTTATTTGATCTACTGTCTTCTGTGTATTTGATTGCCATGTCAATCAAACATATTAATTGCCTCTTGCCATTCCTGTCGGTCCTTCTCTCTCAACTCTTTACTTTCTTTTGTATGTCTTGTTAATTCATTCTTCAACTCCTTCATCCCTCGTTCATTCTTTTTCTGTAACTCGCTAATTTTCTCTTCCCATTTCTTGGTGTGTTCTTGCAATACTACTTTAATTTTTCCAATCTGTTCTTCATGCTGTTGTTTCTGTCTCTCGCTCAGTTTCTCGCTTAATTCTTCGTTCTGTTGTCTCTGTCTCTCGCTCATGTCTTCATTCTGTTGTCTCATTTTCTCGCTCATTTTTTCACTCATTTTTTCGCTCATTTCTTCATTTTGTTGTTTATTGAACTCGAGTAGCAACTGGAAATTTATCTCGCGAGGTACTAACGATTGTCCCCCCGCCCGTGTGGTCATGCGAATATAAATGGTTTTATTTGCACTTCACTAAGTTAGTTCGTGGAGTAATCTCACTATATTTGTCCCATGTCACTTACGTCACGGTAAAGTGATAAACTGTCAATACTTAGTCACACGCGTTCGATTCATAAGACTGGATATATATTGCAACAGATCAAACTTTATTATTCTAATAAGGATATTGTGAGTGTGTAGAAATCGATAAAAGTCTATTATGGAGGAGATGAAATATTATTTATTACATATAAATATTGTTTATAAAGATGTATAATGTTTTTTAAATTGTCATGTATTGATAGTATATTAAATTGTTTGTATTGTTCGATTAATATAAATCGCTTTTACTTGTTTGCTGCAACGTCCTTCTCTCGTCTCGTCGGTCCCGTTTCGTCGTCCTCTTCTACAGCTTCACTCCTTCCTGGTGTCCTCTTCGTCTCGTCGTCCTTGTACAGCAAACAGCTCCAGCGGCGATATTTCACAGTCTCGTAGTTATGTTTAACTGCTTCCACGATATCTTGTAGTGTCTTTAAGTACCCTATGCGGATATCTTAACGTACACGACACAGCATTGAATTTTATTTTAAATTTTACTTAATTATTTATCCTCTTGATTCTTACCGCAAAACTTCGTTAAGAATTTTAAGGTTTATAGTTTACTTATATAAAATATTCCTCTATTCCTTCTTGGTTCTTACCGCAAAACTTCGTTAAGAATTTTAAGGTTTATGGTTTATTTTATATAAGATCTTTTTACGTTTGTAAGAGAATAACTCTCTTACCCGGGGCACAACTTCCCCTAGCAACGTCGACAGACAGACTGTGTTCAACCTAGCTCTGCAAATTATGAATCTCACTGAATTTGGTGTAATTTGATAGGCCAAGCCCAAGTCACATGATTGATGGAACAACCAGATACACAAAATTCATGAAAAACTTTGTATAATTTTGCATAGTCCTGCATGGAAATTATCTACAATTATTATTACCCTATCATTGATAAGAGTTACACTTGAGTTTTGCTTTAATTAAAAAATCATATTTCTAAAATAATTGCAAACCTCAGAGTATACACAAATCAAAGCTATTTATTTAAATAATTCCTTGTCAAATTTTCATGTAAATCGGTTAACCACCACTGCCGCTATATCGATCGCAGATTATCACACCCGCACACGCGCACCATTTCATACAAAAAGTACATGACAATATAGTACAATTTTTTATGAAGAGTTTGGTGTAACATATATGCTTATCATTTTTTAAATACAAAACTTATGACTAAAAAACAAAATATTACACAAAACAAATTTAAACAAGAAAATGCTTGTCATTCATGTACTCTGATATAAACAGCGTATCTTATCATCCTGTGTTCTGTTGCAGGATTAACCCCTCCACGTGTAAAAAAAAAAAAATTTTTATATGGAATACAAAAATTTTATTTATTTTTTTTAACCTAAATTGACATAATTTCTTCCCAATAATCATAATCATCGAAATAATAACACAATAACTTCAAAAATCAAAATAACTGAATAGCTTCTATCAAACAACATTTCCCCAACTGTCATTTTGACAGCTCTAATTGTAAACAAACAAAAGCACATGGCTGCTTATCACCAAACATTCCTGAACACTGATAAGGATGTCAATGTCAGACGTCATTCGGCTATACGTACAGTTCAACCATACATTTTTCAACATGGTTAAAATTATTCTTATTTTACACATAATTTTATACAATTTCCTACCAGTCATTCTACTTATATTCTGGCATTCTAGTTTAATTATTTGTATTATCCTTCTTTTAATTTTTAATTTATTGCACAGACTCATGCCGCGCAACCTTTCTCGTTTTTTGATTGCTCTACGCTTGCATTTGTTTCGGTAATTGCCGATACATTGCTTTGACTTAATTTTTAAAGGTTTGTATGTAATGCCAGTTGTATTACCCAGGCTACACATAATATAATCTCCTTTGTACAATATGAACTCATTGTTTGATTGCAATTTTTCTGTTATCATCTCAAACATTATTTTCATCAAGTTTTTACAGGGTTCAGTATCTAAGTGCATTTTAAAATTTTGTAATGTCTCGGATTTGTCTGCATACGCATTCATAAAAGACCAATACATATTGCTGTACATTGAATCTCTGACTGTATACATAACACCTGCATTTCGTTTCATATGTGGCTGAAAACACTCAGACAGTTCTCATCTTCTGTCAGAATTAACCTTACCTGTGTGCTTTTCCTCAAATGCACCAGCTTCAGGAATAAAACTACTTTGTTTACCCAAGTATTCATCAAATATCTTATTTACATATTCATTTTTACAACTGTATGGACTTCTCAAGTGTTTATACATTTCATTATTGACTGATAAAACATTACCAGAATGGATCTGCATCTTACAGACACGGAACAGCAAATACCATTTATTGTTTTTAAATACTCCACCGTTTACCCTTTGATCATACCAATCTGGATAGATGTGAACCAACACTTTGATAAGGTTTTCCCTATTTCTCATTTCATATTTATTTAAAATATTATTTGTAATTTTATGTTCATAAACGTTGGTAATTGTGTGCTGTGTGTTGAAATTTGATTCATATTTATTCAAAAGATTATTTAAATGCTTTCGTTGACCATCCGTTATCTCCTTATCAGGCGCACCACCCTTAGCTGCTATCTTATCTATGCGATTACCGGCTGGTTCCTGTATGTCGACGGGACTATACCGGTCAATCGCATTGTTACATTCATTTTCCTGCCTAAGATAGTAATTCAACTTAATTTTGGCTTCACATTCCCTGCTGTGAGATTTATTCCTTTCTAAGGCAATCTCACTACTACTACAAATTAATTCTAATTTATCAGCTATACGTTTTTCGGTTAACTCTAAAAGTTGTTTATTTTGTTTAGCCTGTTCATGAACGGCTGTATAAATTTTTTTATTCTCATCATGAAGTGATTGTAATGACTTATTTTGCTTTAATGCTACTTCTTCTGAGTTTTTGCATATTTGCTTTATTTTCGTCCGATAGCTTTTGCATATTGGCCTTACTGTCTTCGGACATCTTTTACATATTGGCCATTAAAGCCGCTAATGTATTTTGTAATTCTAGTGATTCGGCCATATTGATTATTTATTTTTAAATTTATAAAATATTATAGTTTTATTTATAGTAACTGCAATATTTTTTTATACGTATTATTTGCAATAATGCCCGTTTATGTTATTATTATTATAGTCCAGTCTCACAATCAAATGTAAACACTTAATCTAACACAGATAACAATACTAATTCAACCTCCATACAGATAATAACTCTATTGTTAAAATATCTGATAAGAGAGAGTATTCCAACTTTTATCTACACTCCCTGACAACATAGAACAGCAACTATAAATAGTTCAATGAATTTAGTCTCTACACACTCAAATAAATATTTTTTTTTTTTAATTAATTCATTAATCGAGCTCAACGTTGGCAAGCGCCAAATATCCTTATGCAACAGATCAAACTTTATTATTCTAATAAGGATATTGTGAGTGTGTAGAAATCGATAAAAGTCTATTATGGAGGAGATGAAATATTATTTATTACATACAAATATTGTTTATAAAGATGTATAATGTTTTTTAAATTGTCATGTATTGATAGTATATTAAATTGTTTGTATTGTTCGATTAATATAAATCGCTTTTACTTGTTTGCTGTAACGTCCTCCTCTCGTCTCGTCGGTCCCGTTTCGTCGTCCTCTTCTACAGCTTCACTCCTTCCTGGTGTCCTCTTCGTCTCGTCGTCCTTGTACAGCAAGCAGCTCCAGCGGCGATATCTCACAGTCTCGTAGTTATGTTTAACTGCTTCCACGATATTTTGTAGTGTCTTTAAGTTCCCTATGCGGATATCTTAACGTACACGACACAGCATTGAATTTTATTTTAAATTTTACTTAATTATTTATCCTCTTGATTCTTACCGCAAAACTTCGTTAAGAATTTTAAGGTTTATAGTTTACTTATATAAAATATTCCTCTATTCCTTCTTGGTTCTTACCGCAAAACTTCGTTAAGAATTTTAAGGTTTATGGTTTATTTTATATAAGATCTTTTTACGTTTGTAAGAGAATAACTCTCTTACCCGGGGCACAACTTCCCCTAGCAACGTCGACAGACAGACTGTGTTCAACCTAGCTCTGCAAATTATGAATCTCACTGAATTTGGTGTAATTTGATAGGCCAAGCCCAAGTCACATGATTGATGGAACAACCAGATACACAAAATTCATGAAAAACTTTGTATAATTTTGCATAGTCCTGCATGGAAATTATCTACAATTATTATTACCCTATCATTGATAAGAGTTACACTTGAGTTTTGCTTTAATTAAAAAATCATATTTCTAAAATAATTGCAAACCTCAGAGTATACACAAATCAAAGCTATTTATTTAAATAATTCCTTGTCAAATTTTCATGTAAATCGGTTAACCACCACTGCCGCTATATCAATCGCAGATTATCACACCCGCACACGCGCACCATTTCATACAAAAAGTACATGACAATATAGTACAATTTTTTATGAAGAGTTTGGTGTAACATATATGCTTATCATTTTTTAAATACAAAACTTATGACTAAAAAACAAAATATTACACAAAACAAATTTAAACAAGAAAATGCTTGTCATTCATGTACTCTGACATAAACAGCATATCTTATCATCCTGTGTTCTGTTGCAATATAAAACAAAGTCTGATTGTAGTTAACTCGACATTGTCTTAATATTTAACTCCCACGGTCTGATGAATTCTCTTAACGCACGGGTTAGTTCTACAGTTAATTTACTACTTCACCATTCCACTACTTTATTTCGGCCTACTACAGTTTTACATAGTTTCTGACTCACTCCGGAACGATCTATCTGCTTGTATGAATACACTTTACTACAGTCTTTCTGAAAGACTCTGCCTGATTGAAATGGAAATAGAACTGCACTCCGCTAATTGGAGTAACATTTAAAATAGACTGAAACTGTCCAAAATTACAATAAGAACTGAACTAAAATTAAAATAAGAGTGACATGAACTCCGATTAAAAATAGGACTGCCGAAATTTAAAATAAGACTGAACTGAACTGAAATTTGAAATAAGACTGCCCATCGTTCTCTGCAAACACCTAATTTTATTTCTTCAGCAACACGACCCATTCCACGGATCGCATACCCTTACTACTATCTCCAGTAGCGGATTTAAAGGTATGCGGAGTATGCGCTCACATAGGGCCTCGCTATAAAGGGGGGCCCCTTTATAACTGGATTTTTAATGAATAAATCTATAAAAAATTGTACGTTACTTTTTTTTTATATATGACAAACGTGAAAGAAGAATAAATTATATCGATTCCATGAGGCCGTGACAACATGTAACGTGTAGGGTAGAGACCACAGTCGTCGCCACCTCAGTAGTTACCAAAGTTCAGAACAGCTTTGTTAAAGAAATAAAATACAGTATTTATTTCTCTATTGTAGTAGATTCGACACCAGACGTAAGTCACACAGATGAACTTACAGTAATTTTAAGATATGTAAACAATTAAGGCGAGATAGTTGAGCGTTTTATATGCTTCACACCAATAAAATGTCACAAATCTGAGCATCTAGAACGAACCGTTTTACAGAAAATTGAAGATTTGGGATTAGAAATAAAAAATTGCCGTGGGCAGAGCTTTGATACAACAGCTAACATGGCTGTCCAATACACTGGCTTGCAAGCGAGGATAAAGGTACATGGCCCTACAGCTCTTTATGTTCCGTGCTCCAGCCATTCGCTAAATTTAGTCGGGAACAGAGCTGCAGAATGTTGTCAAGGTGCAATACAGTATTTTGATTTTGTTCAGAAGATCTACACATTTTTTTCAGGATCAACACACAGATGGCAAGTCCTTACGCAGCTTCTAGAAAGTAAAAGTGAGGATATTAAGAAACGAAAAACAGTTAAAAAAATCTGTGATACTCGATGATCCGCTCGAGCGGACGCAGTTGTTGCTTTAAAAGAGAGTTACAATGACGAAAAGAATGCTCTTCTTAAAATTTCTGAAGATTCGGGTGAAAAACCAGCTACGAGACATGAAGCAAAATCACTAGCTAATTAATTTGAAAAATACGATAATTCAGTTTTAACCATTTTTTGGAATCGCTTGCTGCAACGAATTAATAGAGTAAGCAAATCTCTACAAGCCGAACATGGTACTGTAGTGTCAGCTATAAACCAATTAAGTGCTCTCACACCATTTATTGTTAAGATCAGAAACGGCTTTATAAATGTAGGAAACGGGCTTTACTTTTAACTGACGGAGCAGTCAATGAAGATGAAGAGATCAACAAAAAACGAGTCTCAAAAAGAAAATCATTTTTTGATGAAGACACCAGCAATGACACAGTGTTGGAAGGCTCTCATAAGTTTATTGTTGAAACTTATAACAGTATATGCGACCAGCTTGTTGTCCAACTTCAGAGGAGATCAGAAGCCTTAAAAAACATATTTGATTTATTTAAATGTATCTTACCTGACTCTGATGAATACAGTGATACTGACCCAGCATCTACCGATATTGAGAAACTAATTGAAATGTACTCTGATGATATAGACGCAAACTATTTTGAAGACGAACTTCGTCACTTTTTGTATTTAGTGGAAGAAGATGATAAGTCAAAGTCAAAGTGTGATATGAAGGAAAAGAAACAACAGGAAGAAAAAAACGAAACAAACACCAAAAAAAAGTCCTTATCTAATGATAGTAAGGAAGAAGAAGATACTGAAATTAAACCTAAATTGTTTAATTCACCTGCAGATTTATACAGAATTATAAATAATGGTTTAAGTGCAACGTTTGCTAATGCCAAACTATTCTACAGATCTTCATGACACTTCCGATTTCAAATGCGTCAGGAGAACGTTCATTCAGTGCTTTGAAAAGAGTAAAAACGTTTTTTAGATCATCTTTAAGCCAAGAACACTTAAGTAGCTTAGCAGTTTTATATATAGAAAATGAGGCTTTGAAAGAAATAAATTATGACAAATTGATAGACAATTTTGTAAGAAATAAAGCTAGAAAAAGTTCATTTAACTTAGGGTAAAAATCAAATAAAACATACTTGTTTAAAATTGTCAAAGTTTGAGCTTTGTGTTTTAGAATAAACAATTTGATAATTCAGTAAACTGTGTGTATAAAGCCTTGTGTATTATTTGAATCTATTACTTCGATTTAAATTAAGTGCCTTAGATCCTTTTTTTACAATCTTTAACTTTTTTTGTACTTTCTTATATACAGGCCAAGAAAATTCTTTTATTTTTCTACAGTTCTTATTTTCACAGACTATAAATAAAACTGAACAATTGTACTGTAAATTTGTTGTGACATAGTTTTTGGTTTTTGACTAGGGGGCCCCCAAAATGCTCAGCGCACAGGGCCCCTCACAATGTAAATCCGCCTCTGACTATCTCCGTCATGATTGGCTTCTCGCCTCCGATTCTGCGAAGACTCCTCCTAGATACTCGGGCTGGGGTCCCTGGTCTACTTCCCATTAGCTCTTCACCCTCGTCTCCATGGTGGTGTCTTCTTAACACCCGCCTTTACCGAACTCCTTGTTCCTGATAGGTCAGTCTAGACCCCTCTCTAAAAGTCTTGCTGTTCGCACCACCTCCACGTATGACGACGGACCTAATTACCCGGTTGTCTGTCACACGATTGTCTTACGTTCCCTTCTGTCCTTCCCAAGCAATTTCCGTCCAGCACATGTGTGTTCCCTAACTCGGGTGTGTCGAATCGCCGTATTGTCCTCGTCTTCCCTTGTTACGTTCACACGCTGATGGTGGTCATCTTCCAGGAATGAACATATGCTCTGCAGCCCTCCAAGATGCTCCGTACATTGTGCCAGTAAACAAGGTACCCGCTGTGCGGCTATGCATGGTCATTTGTTCTTAATTGCATCCGTTCGTATACTGCCTTTGTGGAATATGTCATGTCCATGTGCAGTCGCTAACTCCCACGTGTAGGTCGACAAATACTTGCGTTCCCTTAGTACACGTTTTCTCGGTAATTGTGACGAAAAGACGTAGTCTTTTGTTTCTTTGTTATTGTAGCCTTTTGCGCCTATGTCGTTCATTCACGTCTAACATCTGCTGTGCTGAGGCATTGTCTTTCTTAAGTCATTGTCTAACGGCGGCCGTTTGGCTATTACATGCATCACTCTTGACAGTTGACGCCAGCTACAGTGCCGTTTACACCAAAAAAAAATTCTCTACAATAATTGCTTCACAAAGGTGTTTATTTGATTTTATGTTAGAGGGTATTAGTGTTATTATTCATAGGTTAGGAAATTGTTTTGGATGGAAAAAAAAAAATTTTTTTTATTTTTTGTTAGTCAACTAAAAAAAAATTTTTTTTTAATGCGGGAAGGGGTTTATCCTGCAATGAAACACAGGATCCTGACAAGCAATGCAGGCTTTTGTAATACACAGACGATAAAAATTCAGGTCTATGTTGGTAGTTTGTTAGATTTGGTTTTATTTGTGTCAGTTTTGTATTTTAGAAAGGATAAGGAATTAGGTTTAGTCAAACTGTGTATTTTTTTACATGTTACTTATTCATGTACTATGTCTGTGAAAATGTGCGCGCGTGCGCGAGTGATAAACGTTTCCCCGGATGTGCGTGATATAATTGTCATATCGTTGTGACACTTGAACTGAACATAAACTACTGTATTAGCTACAGTTCCTGTATTTTTCCTATCTATTAAATGACGTTAAAGTATGATTTCATTAAAATATGAAGTTGTTGTATAACGCAGTTATGCGTGAGATAAATGTATTCAGAGATTACCATCTATGCTATGCTCTTGAATAGTCCATGCACTTTACGGCATGAAAAATTGGTGAGTCATGTTCAAAGTAACCATGTGACTTCCTTCCACCAATAAAATGCTGGAAGGCAGTTGAAAATTTTCTTAACCTGTTGCTACACAGGCAGTTCTTCTCATGTAGCTATCACGATCGGGACGTGCAATTCTTGTGCAAGATTTTCCGCTTGCAAGAATTTGTGAAGTCTTTTCGGCGGTAGTAACGAGTGTGAAGACTCAGAACTGTTCGGGTATTACATCTCTACACCCAGTGTTGTTATTAAAACATAGCGTGCATAAATACGTCAGTTCTTCTCATGTAGCTATCACGATCGGACGTGCAATTCTTGTGCAAGATTTTCCGCTTGCAAGAATTTGTTAAGTCTTTTCGGCGGTAGTAACGAGTGAGAAGGCTCAGAACTGTTGGTATAATACATCGCTACACACAGTATTGTCATTACAATGTTGCGTGTGTAAATAAGTGAACTTGAACTGTGCTACTGTGTGAGGTATTCTGGAGTACCAGTAATATTTCATAATTACTTAGTAATAAAATTTTGCCATCATTAGTTTCCGCGTGGGTGGAATATTTCCGCGTAGGGAGGTCTGCTGATCGCGGTAGACCCAGTGGTACGCGTGAACACTTGAAGAGTCCGGATTCGTATAAGCCTAATATGCCGTTTCTAAGTAATACTCACTGTGACCTGAGATACTTATAAATTATAAATTCTGTATGAAGTTTAACCAGTAGTATCAATAGAATCGCTGTGGTGTGCGAAGCGTCTGTGTCAACGTTGGAACTCCAGGACACCAGCCCAGCTGGAAGCGTTACCAGGGTGAACCGTCTGTCATCGTACGCCACGCCAGACGACTCAACGACCCAGCAAAGCCCCCCCTTTCCCATCAACATCGGCGCGAGAAGGAATCATCATGATCACACATGTAATGTACCACATCACGTATATGAACAATAATTAACACTTTAAAAGACAATATCTGAAACACTACCATTATTATGCTTGTCAAATATATCATATAAACAATTACGTATGTCTTGTGTGCAATAAATAATCTTAAACCCTCCAATATAGACTTTTGCATTAAGATACACATACTACCATATCCTATGCGCCAATAGTTAAGTTATTTGTGTTGTCGCTATATATATATATATATATATATATATATATATATATATAGAATTAGACTGCAACTCCGTTTGGTTGAAATATTGATGTGCTTGCGTTCAGTATTTTTGAGTTGGTAATTCTACCAACAAATAGGTTGGAAATTGTTCGAAATTTTGAAGTTAACATCTAGGTAGACGTTTTATATTCTACTTTCGTCCTTGTTCTTAATCACTGCGGTAAGAAAGAGGTAAAAATAATAATAATAATAAACCTTGCCGGCAAAACTCAAGTATTAAAATTTACGTAATAATGTAGCAATGTGATTTGTCCGGTTTTCGTTGGAGCGTAAAACGAACGTTCGCGGCAAGCTTTAATTGTGAGAGGCAAGGTATTTGTGTCACGATATTACCTGAGGCAAGTACTTGAGCTGTATCCCGCGCGCGCGCCCAAACTCTTGTTGTTTTTCTACATATTTACCTTGAAAGCATTCGTTGTGTTGTAGCTTGTCGTCTTCGTATTAATTTTATTGAATGTGTGTGTGTGTGTGTGTGTGTGTGTGTGTCTGTGGGGGGGAGGGGGTGAAAGAGAGACATAAATATCACGCAAACCGGCGCAGTTGGCAATCAAATGTGACAAAAAAATACAGTTTAAATTTGAATTATCGTTATGCGTATACAGATTAAGTTAATGAACACAGATTTTTTATTTATTTAGTAGTAGTAGTAGTAGTGGTAGTAGTAAGTAGAGGGAAAACACCGGTTCTGACCCAAGTACCGTTATTCCCCCACCACCACCGCTGGACCAGCAGCATCGACCAATCAAATTGCATGGCGCCTTTCGCGCGTCAATTCAAATATATGCCGTCTTTCGCGAGCCTAAATCACTTTCACTTTCTACTGGACCGCGAATTTCCGCGAATAAATTATTTTTTTTTTTTAATTTGATATTTTTATTTTTTTAATTAAATTGATTTGCATATCCGCGAATATATGCCGTCTTTCGCGAGCCTAAATCACTTTCACTTTCTACTGGACCGCGAATTTCCGCGAATAAATTTTTTTAATTTGATATTTTTATTTTTTTAATTAAATTGATTTGTATATCCGCGAATATATGCCGCCTTTCGCAAGCCTAAATCACTTTCACTTTCTAATTTCCGCGAATATAATTTTTTATATGCCGCCTTTCGCGAGCCTAGATCACTTTCACTTTCTACTGGACCACAGCATCCGCGACTTTTTCGCTGATCTGTGTCAAGATCCGCGACTTTTTCGCGTATCTGGACCACAGCATCCGCGAATATAATTTTTTATTTTTCTATATGCCGCCTTTCGCGAGCTTAGATCACTTTAACTTTCTATCACTTGATGCAATATTAAATATATGATCGGGGAGTACCAACCTTGCATGAGTTCAAATTTGTTATAATGTATATTAAATCTATATGATCAGGTTTACCGACATATGTATGGGTTCAAACTTGATATGTGTGTGTATTATAGTGTATATTAAAATATATGATCAGGGTTACCAACCTTGCATGAGTTCAAATTTGTTATAATGTATATTAAATCTATATGATCAGGTTTACCAAGTATCCCTCCTCAGACGCTGGTGTTACTTTGCATTTTTGCATTAAATATATATATCGTAAACAATGAAATAATAATATTTCGTCATTGTAAGATTTTAATAAAACAATTATCAGTTTAAATTCTCTCTCTCTCTCTCTCACACTTGTTGTGTATGTTTCTCTCTCTGTGGTCAGTACCACGCGCATGTATATGAAATTAGAAAGTTTATATTTATTCGACAAATATTAACACCCTCTCTCTCCCTCTCTCTCGCTCACAGACGTCGGAAGCAATTCGAGGTCATTGACACGACTTTACACTGACACATTGCAGTCTCTCACTCTCTCTCTCTCTCTCTCGCTCTCTCTCTCTGGGTTAAGCTGGTGTTGTACGTTACTAAAATCATAGCAAATATTTGCATTCTAAGCATGTATTACTGTTTAGTAATAATTACAGCCCCAACAAAGGATATATAAGTTTGTGTACATGGATTGTATATTGCAAGTACGGAATTATTATTTAAATCCGATATCTGTTTTTATTAAAATCATACAATGTCAAAGAGGATAGTTGTCTGTTACGAACCAGTACTAACTGTCCTATATGGCCGTCGCTCGCATCATCCGTATTTAAAGTTCGCTACTTCCAGTACACATGGCCTCTGTAACAGATTTGGTCTCCAACAGGTGTGATTCGAACGGTAAGAGCAAGAACAATATGAACAAGGCCAAGGACATTATATGTCTAGTATCCCTCCTTAGACGCTGGTGTTACTTTGTGTCATAAAATCTCGTGGCACTCAAGATAAGAGACAATACGTTTGCAAAAAACGACAAAATTGAACTTCTGGAAACAAAATTGTACGGTTTGTAAGTAATATCAATAACACAAGTCAGCATTTTTCGGTCATTGACAGATAAAGGGATCGTCACATTAGGACTACTGACTACTAAATCCAGTAGTACAAGAACTTAGATATTTGTTGAATCAGTAGCAAAAAATGTTAGATCTACTGTTTTCAGCGTACATAGACATTTGATAATATTCCATTTTGGTTGTATTCGTGAAGCCATAGTGTAATGGCTGTCCTTGGAAGTCATGTAACCCTTAATGTTTGTGTGGGAATCGTAGTCGGATTTTAGTTTCTGTCATGTCTTTCGTCCGTTTGTGTGCAGGTTGTCTTTACAGTCATGAAAATCATTTCAAGAGGTAAGCCGCATTGTATTGTTCGCGTACCGCGAGCATATGCGGTGGTGATTGCTGTACAAGAATTCTACGGACTGATGTGTTACGAAATTAGCGTGGTAACCAAGTTCTATGACATAGAGCGCAGGTTTCTCCGTACAATTGTGTAACGTCGCGTAGCATTTTTGTGTGATGTTAAGCGACCTATAAAACGTAATGAACCTGTTGTGCCATGATGACTGAGTTGCACAGATGCATGTGATAATAACAATAATAATATAAAGAGGTCGCGTGCTCAAACATTATTATTATTTCACCTTTGACATGCTCCTTGTCAGTCTGTAATTTAGAGGTAGCGAATCTTTTTGCCATTCTTCTGCCGATGATAAAATGTTCTCTGTAGAGTTATTCGTCAAGTTGTTGGTGTAACAATAACATGGTGTAAGCTACCTCTCGTTTATCCATGAGAATGAGTGTTCGGTGTCATCTGCCGTGAGGGTAAATAGCGCCTTATTTTCGCTATTATTTACAACGGTACGGCTAAAATACTAGTAAGCGTAATCAAAAATTACTTCCTACCCTGCTAACAACATCAATGGATGCATTTTGAGTACGTGGCTACGAAAATGATCCGGACACAGGTTATGTCAGGTTGTAATAAGTTAGGCCTCTCCAGTTCTATAATTTTCTACAAAAAATTAGCTTTTGTTTCCAATTAAGTATCTCCATTTTAATTACTTTTAACACTACACTGAAAAGTTTGTAGTTGTGTGTAGAGGAAAAAATATCAGGAAAGGTATCCGTAGTATGTCATACGATAGTGAAGGAAAGATTTCATCGATATTTTGACATGTTCTCTCGCATATGTTATAGGTTACAGTGGATATGAGATTCGGTTAGAACATGTGCACACTAAATAGGTAATTGTAAGGAAAATAAGAAATTACTGTAATAGGTAAGTTGTTCAGTACTACAGGAGTAGAAAAATATTTTCATATTCATCATTGTCGTAAGGAACTCACACCCTGATGGAAGGACACACAAGGTGCAGTACAAAAATCCTCCCAGAAGGTCCTTCCAGAGAGCGACTGACTGTACGCTATCATTAAAATTATACAAAACCCGATTCAGATGTACGACAGTGAGGAATGTAAGCGAGACATGTCTACAATTTGAAGCAGCTGAAGTGCTTTCTCTGAGAAGAGTCAAGGGTTCCACACAGTTGGACAGAACGACTGCATTCGGAACGAGCTAAACGTCTATAATCCGAACCAGCGAATAGACGATTACAGATTAAAATGGTGGGAACACGTCGACGGAATGGACGAAAACAGGCAAGCAGTCCAGCGGGCAAGTGTGACATTAGAAGTCGTGGAACGTGAGAACAAATTTATGTGACTTTACCGAGACGGAAACAACCATTTATGTCTAAACCATGAAATGAAGAAGCAGAAGAAGAAACGACGTAGTTCGTTTTGTCGTTATTTGATAGTTGTTGCCTAGCTATGCAATAAATTATTACCTTCAACTAAAGGAAATTCTGATTTTTATGTAGTCCTTCGACAACGCAGGCTTTACATTGTACCGAGCAACACTCCGCGTGCTTTTACGGAAAATGTAACATGCGCATGCAATAACGTCACTTAAGCTGCTAGTTGGACATGTTTATGACAGCAGTTTCATGGGATGATTGAACGGTTTGTTTCATCGAAAACTGTCTGCAGGCGAACATATATTTCTGATGTACACGGTTATGTAAACAGAATAGAGAACATGAACTATCAGCCCAAGTAACCTACAATAAATATTATATTTAATCGCTTTTCGTTATAACCGATATGAAATGCCACAAAATGACTACAATTATTGCGTATAACGGAGGAATTATGCCAGCTTTAAATAACAGAAGATTTATCTGAATGGTCAGGCGGCACTAAACGTAATTTCGATTCGTTCCATCGTGCCGTTATTTACCGGTTTAAATACTATGTATTCCACAGCGTTGTGATTTATACAGTAAAAGTGATAACGAAAACGAAACGTCGGTCGGAACGGTTAATTAGGCAGCATAATGGTAGGCGATTGACACGTACGGACAAGTTCATGACAGCGGCGGCGATGATTATTGTACGTAAGAAGAAATGTAAATGAGCTGTGGAGTCATGACGGCTGTGCGCATCAATTGCTTCACAACAATGCGGACTACACCGTTATCGTACAACAATGGCTTTATACAGTGATTATTGCTGTATTGATTTTTATTCAGCGATTGTCGAAGCCTTTCAGTTTTCTTTGTCTGTTTAATTTCAGTTGAAGCTAATTCGAAGCGATTGCCTGTTACATTTCGTCTTGTCGTCTTTACATTTCCTTAGTGTAACACATAGTTTTGTTTTGTGGCACGCGTATTATCTTCAGAAGAAGGTCCGTTAAATTTATTTTTTAAGACAAACCTTAATCCCACGTCACCGGATTACATATGACCTATGATGTTGGAATCGTTGTTAATTAACACGTAGACCGATTTGTATTGGTTAATTTGTAGGCGTGTTGAATTTGTTTAATAAAGGACTTGTCGGAAAATTTCTTTTCCGACCACAACATTAATCCTTTGCGTCAATTATTTGGTCATTAAGTAGTTTTATCAGTAAGTAAAATTTCGTCATTTCTTGAAGTGTTGTTTATAAAAATTCCATATGCAGCAATTACAGTAATTTACAATGCAAAAGCGATGTTGTAAGTAATCTTACAGTTATAATTTTAAATTCTTTTTATACAAAATTATTAAGAAATTTTAAATAAAATATTTAGTATCTAAATTTAAACAATACATGTGTATGTATTTAAATAAAATATTTAGTATCTAAATTTAAACAATACATGTGTATCTAGTAACGTAGTAAAGTTATTGAAATAATAATATTGTGGTTTGGAAAATTGTTCACTGCTAGTCGGCAAAAATGAATTATTCAGTCGGTGAAGTAGTAGGCCTATGATTGCAGGGTAGCGCGTGTTTAAAGTATACCATTATTTTAATATTTCTGTAGTTTCTTACTTCTGTTTTTCATTTTGACGTTTATTTGTTTTATTTACTTTATGTTATTACAATTTAGTTTATACGAGAATGTAAAAGCAACAAGCAAACCAGCACTCTTTTATGAAGCCATAGTTTAATTTATTTTATCATTTTTATTGATACGTGTATCAAGATTGTACGTGTTTTGTTTTTAATAAATTTATTTTCTGCTTTTCTGCATCCTCCAATTTGCAACACGAGTTTATAGTAAGTGCTGACAGAAATGGAAATCGACAAGAAATATCTCGCAACATAAATTGAGCTCGGCGTTTGAGGCTGACGGTAGTTATCTGATTTATATGCATTTACATCCAGTGGTTGTAGTAACTTAAAAATAAATATGAGATTGTTGTGTAGCGTGCGTAAAGTAGGCCTACCACTGGAGACCTGTCATTAAGCGGACCAGTGTGGCACGTGATTCTATCTTTAATCAGATTTGGAAAAAATATTTTTATTGGCTATGTTGAGAGAATGCACTGTTTTGTTTGGGGAATTCTAATCAGGCAAACCGGAAGATAGTCCGAGGTGGGTGTGATAGCTTCATCAGTGTCTGCTACTAGCGATGCAGTTAACAAAAAATATAGCAGGTTGTGAAAGCAATAAATAATTCAATAGACATTTTATAAAAATTCATAGTAAACGGTTGAATTTTGATGATGCTGAAATTGAGTAATTTATATACATCAGTCATTACTTAATATGCAAACCATTTTACCGGATCTTGTGCGATTATGATAGTAGAATTTGTGGTTTCGTAGTCCTGCTGGTGGTCGCGGACCTAACCATTGCGCGCTGGGAGGGGGATACAAAGAATTACATATTGTTATTCTCCTTCTCTATTTATGTTTCCAATTGTAATGGAGTGTTATACTCAGCATAAAAAAAGTAATGCACGCACTGAAGCCTATACTAACTGCTAACCAAATGAAATATTTACAGACGGACAACAGGAAGGCATAAAATTTATAGTAACACGAGTTTATAGTAAGTGCTGACATAAATGGAAATCGACAAGAAATATCTCGCAACATAAATTGAGCTTGGCGTTTGAGGCTGACGGTAGTTATCTGCGTGAATGGACTGCATTTTAACCTAACACATAACATCTAACAAACCTAATTGGACCTATCACTCCCGTTGTGTCATGTACTGATGACCTAAACACTACACGTGTGTATGTTATTTAACCTAACATGAACGTGAATGGACTGCATTTTAACATAACACACAACGTGTAACAAACCTAATTGGACTTATCACTCCCGTTGCGTCATGTACTAATGACCTAAACACTACACGTGTGTATGTTATTTAAATAATAATTTAAATAACATACAGGTGTGTGTGTGTGTGTGTGTGTTTGCATTTTTTAACCTAACGTGAAACGTAAGTAGACTGAATTTGATATTTAACATGTCGTCGTCGTAACGTTAGATTGCTAATGGTGTGTGTGTGTGTGTGTGTGTGTGTGTGTGTGTGTGTGTGTGTGTGTGTGTGTGTGTGTGTGTGTGTGTGTGAAGTTAACATAGCTTAGACAAAATACAAACGTTAGCAAACGATAATGTATGGCTTTCATTATTGTTATGCTGTCGTCGTAACGTTAGATTGCTAATGACAGATACATGCATTCTGATGTATAGTATTTGTGTGTGTGTGTGTGTGTGTTGCGAACAACCTAACATGAGTAACTATGCTAAACCAGTGTAAAGTCGTGTCAATGGTCAGTAAACTATATTTTAAATTTGTGTACATAGGTAGTATATATTGCAAGCACAAAATTATTATTTAAATCCGATATCTGTTTTTGTATAGAGGTTGCATTTAACCTAACATGTGTGTGTGTGTGTGTGTGTGTGTGTGTGTGTGTGTGTGTGTGTGTGTGTGTGTGTGTGTGTGTGTGTGTGTGTGTAATGTATACAACGAATACTGTTCGGTAATAGCGGATCAGTGCTGCTTCGTCACCTACCAAAAAGTCCTTATCTTTTATTGACAATTTGTTTGCTTACTGTACAATCTTCATCTTCGCGAATACTGAAAGCATACGGTTTTCAGCACGTGCTGTCACCTTTTTATAAAAGATCTTTCTTATGTGGTATTGAAACTATTGTCCCAACCTTGTTAGATCGAGAAAATTAAGTTTATTTTATATTTCAACCTCGTGGGTAAATTTTATGCCTTCCTGTTGTCCGTCTGTAAATATTTCATTTGGTTAGCAGTTAGTATAGGCTTCAGTGCGTGCATTACTTTTTTTATGCTGAGTATAACACTCCATTACAATTGGAAACATAAATAGAGAAGGAGAATAACAATATGTAATTCTTTGTATCCCCCTCCCAGCGCGCAATGGTTAGGTCCGCGACCACCAGCAGGACTACGAAACCACAAATTCTACTATCATAATCGCACAAGATCCGGTAAAATGGTTTGCATATTAAGTAATGACTGATGTATATAAATTACTCAATTTCAGCATCATCAAAATTCAACCGTTTACTATGAATTTTTATAAAATGTCTATTGAATTATTTATTGCTTTCACAACCTGCTATATTTTTTGTTAACTGCATCGCTAGTAGCAGACACTGATGAAGCTATCACACCCACCTCGGACTATCTTCCGGTTTGCCTGATTAGAATTCCCCAAACAAAACAGTGCATTCTCTCAACATAGCCAATAAAAATATTTTTTCCAAATCTGATTAAAGATAGAATCACGTGCCACACTGGTCCGCTTAATGACAGGTCTCCAGTGGTAGGCCTACTTTACGCACGCTACACAACAATCTCATATTTATTTTTAAGTTACTACAACCACTGGATGTAAATGCATATAAATCAGATAACTACCGTCAGCCTCAAACGCCGAGCTCAATTTATGTTGCGAGATATTTCTTGTCGATTTCCATTTCTGTCAGCACTTACTATAAACTCGTGTTGCAAATTGGAGGATGCAGAAAAGCAGAAAATAAATTTATTAAAAACAAAACACGTACAATCTTGATACACGTATCAATAAAAATGATAAAATAAATTAAACTATGGCTTCATAAAAGAGTGCTGGTTTGCTTGTTGCTTTTACATTCTCGTATAAACTAAATTGTAATAACATAAAGTAAATAAAACAAATAAACGTCAAAATGAAAAACAGAAGTAAGAAACTACAGAAATATTAAAATAATGGTATACTTTAAACACGCGCTACCCTGCAATCATAGGCCTACTACTTCACCGACTGAATAATTCATTTTTGCCGACTAGCAGTGAACAATTTTCCAAACCACAATATTATTATTTCAATAACTTTACTACGTTACTAGATACACATGTATTGTTTAAATTTAGATACTAAATATTTTATTTAAATACATACACATGTATTGTTTAAATTTAGATACTAAATATTTTATTTAAAATTTCTTAATAATTTTGTATAAAAAGAATTTAAAATTATAACTGTAAGATTACTTACAACATCGCTTTTGCATTGTAAATTACTGTAATTGCTGCATATGGAATTTTTATAAACAACACTTCAAGAAATGACGAAATTTTACTTACTGATAAAACTACTTAATGACCAAATAATTGACGCAAAGGATTAATGTTGTGGTCGGAAAAGAAATTTTCCGACAAGTCCTTTATTAAACAAATTCAACACGCCTACAAATTAACCAATACAAATCGGTCTACGTGTTAATTAACAACGATTCCAACATCATAGGTCATATGTAATCCGGTGACGTGGGATTAAGGTTTGTCTTAAAAAATAAATTTAACGGACCTTCTTCTGAAGATAATACGCGTGCCACAAAACAAAACTATGTGTTACACTAAGGAAATGTAAAGACGACAAGACGAAATGTAACAGGCAATCGCTTCGAATTACCTTCAACTGAAATTAAACAGACAAAGAAAACTGAAAGGCTTCGACAATCGCTGAATAAAAATCAATACAACAATAATCACTGTATAAAGCCATTGTTGTACGATAACGGTGTAGTTCGCTTTGTTGTGAAGCAATTGATGTGCACAGCCGTCATGACTCCACAGCTCATTTACATTTCTTCTTACGTACAATAATCATCGCCGCCGCTGTCATGAACTTGTCCGTACGTGTCAAATCGCCTACCATTATGCTGCCTAATTAACCGTTCCGACCGACGTTTCGTTTTCGTTATCACTTTTACTGTATAAATCACAACGCTGTGGAATACATAGTATTTAAACCGGTAAATAACGGCACGATGGAACGAATCGAAATTACATTTAGTGCCGCCTGACCATTCAGATAAATCTTCTGTTATTTAAAGCTGGCATAAATTCTCCGTTATACGCAATAATTGTAGTCATTTTGTGGCATTTCATATCGGTTATAACGAAAAGCGATTAAATATAATATTTATTGTAGGTTACTTGGGCTGATAGTTCATGTTCTCTATTCTGTTTACATAACCGTGTACATCAGAAATATATGTTCGCCTGCAGACAGTTTTCGATGAAACAAACCGTTCAAATCATCCCATGAAACTGCTGTCATAAACATGTCCAACTAGCAGCTTAAGTGACGTTATTGCATGCGCATGTTACATTTTCCGTAAAAGCACGCGGAGTGTTGCTCGGTACAATGTAAAGCCTGCGTTGTCGAAGGACTACATAAAAATCAGAATTTCCTTTAGTTGAAGGTAATAATTTATTGCATAGCTAGGCAACAACTACCAAATAACTACAAAACGAACTACGTCGTTTCTTCTTCTGCTTCTTCATTTCATGGTTTAGACATAAATGGTTGTTCCGTCTCGGTAAAGTCACATAAATTTGTTCTCACGTTCCACGACTTCTAATGTCACACTTGCCCGCTGGACTGCTTGCCTGTTTTCGTCCATTCCGTCGACGTGTTCCCACCATTTTAATCTGTAATCGTCTATTCGCTGGTTCGGATTATAGACGTTTAGCTCGTTCCGAATGCAGTCGTTCTGTCCAACTGTGTGGAACCCTTGACTCTTCTCAGAGAAAGCACTTCAGCTGCTTCAAATTGTAGACATGTCTCGCTTACATTCCTCACTGTCGTACATCTGAATCGGGACAGCAGTGGTTTTGTATAATTTTAATGATAGCGTACAGTCAGTCGCCCTCTGGAAGGACCTTCTGGGAGGATTTTTGTACTACACCTTGTGTGTCCTTCCATCAGGGTGTGAGTTCCTTACGACAATGATGAATATGAAAATATTTTTCTACTCCTGTAGTACTGAACAACTTACCTATTACAGTAATTTCTTATTTTCCTTACAATTACCTATTTAGTGTGCACATGTTCTAACCGAATCTCATATCCACTGTAACCTATAACATATGCGAGAGAACATGTCAAAATATCGATGAAATCTTTCCTTCACTATCGTATGACATACTACGGATACCTTTCCTGATATTTTTTCCTCTACCCACAACTACAAACTTTTCAGTGTAGTGTTAAAAGTAATTAAAATGGAGATACTTAATCGGAAACAAAAGCTAATTTTTTGTAGAAAATTATAGAACTGGAGAGGCCTAACTTATTACAACCTGACATAACCTGTGTCCGGATCATTTTCATAGCCACGTACTCAAAATGCATCCATTGATGTTGTTAGCAGGGTAGGAAGTAATTTTTGATTACGCTTACTAGTATTTTAGCCGTACCGTTGTAAATAATAGCGAAAATAAGGCGCTATTTACCCTCACAGCAGATGACACCGAACACTCATTCTCATGGATAAACGAGAGGTAGCTTACACCATGTTATTGTTACACCAACAACTTGACGAATAACTCTACAGAGAACATTTTATCATCGGCAGAAGAATGGCAAAAAGATTCGCTACCTCTAAATTACAGACTGACAAGGAGCATGTCAAAGGCGAAATAATAATAATGTTTGAGCACGCGACCTCTTTATATTATTATTGTTATTATTATTATCACACGCATCTGTGCAACTCCGTCATCATGGCACAACAGGTTCATTACGTTTTATAGGTCGCTTAACATCGCACAAAAATGCTACGCGACGTTACACAATTGTACGGAGAAACCCACGCTCTATGTCATAGAACTTGGTTACCACGCTAATTTCGTAACACATCAGTCCGTAGAATTCTTGTACAGCAGTCACCACCGCATATGCTCGCGGTACGCGAACAATACAATGCGGCTTACCTCTTGAAATGATTTTCATGACTGTAAAGACAACCTGCACACAAACGGACGAAAGACATGACAGAAACTAAAATCCGACTACGATTCCCACACAAACACTAAGGGTTACATGACTTCCAAGGACAGCCATTACACTATGGCTTCACGAATACAACCAAAATGGAATATTATCAAATGTCTATGTACGCTGAAAACAGTAGATCTAACATTTTTTTGCTACTGATTCAACAAATATCTAAGTTCTTGTACTACTGGATTTAGCGGTCAGTAGTCCAAATGTGACGATCCCTTTATCTGTCAATGTCCGAAAAATGCTGACCTGTGTTGTCGATATTACTTACAAACCGTACAATTTTGTTTCCAGAAGTTCAATTTTGTCGTTTTTTGCAAACGTATTGTCTCTTATCTTGAGTGCCACGAGATTTTATGACACAAAGTAACACCAGCGTCTGAGGAGGGATACTAGACATATAATGTCCTTGGCCTTGTTCATATTGTTATTGCTCTTACCGTTCGAATCACACCTTTTTTAGACCAAATCTGTTACAGAGGCCATGTGTACTGGAAGTAGCGAACTTTAAATACGGATGATGCGAGCGACGACCATATAGGAGAGTTAGTACTGGTTCGTAACAGACAACTATCCTCTTTTGACATTGTATGATTTTAATAAAAACAGATATCGGATTTAAATAATAATTCCGTACTTGCAATATACAATCCATGTACACAAACTTATATATCCTTTGTTGGGGCTGTAATTATTACTAAACAGTAATACATGCTTAGAATGAAAATATTTGCTATGATTTTAGTAACGTACAACACCAGCTTAACCCAGAGAGAGAGAGAGCGAGAGAGAGAGAGAGAGAGAGTGAGTGAGAGACTGCAATGTGTCAGTGTAAAGTCGTGTCAATGACCTCGAATTGCTTCCGACGTCTGCGAGCGAGAGAAAGAGAGAGAGAGAGGGCGTTAATATTTGTCGAATAAATATAAACTTTCTAATTTCATATACATGCGCGCGGTACTGACCACAGAGAGATAAACATACACAACAAGTGTGAGAGAGAGAGAGAGAGAATTTAAACTAATTGTTTTATTAAAATCTTACAATGACGAAATATTATTATTTCATTGTTTACGATATATATATTTAATGCAAAAATTAATTTTTAAAATTACAATCGTCTGTAAACTATATTTAACTCTTACCGTTCGAATCACACCTGTTGGAGACCAAATCTGTTACGGAGGCCATGTGTACTGGAAGTAGCGAACTTTAAATACGGATGACGCGAGCGAATAAAAAATAAAGCATGCACGACAAACATACTCTCTCGAGTCTCAGATTCTGGCGAATGCGTTGCTCATATAGTTTGAATTTCCCACCGAAGAAAAATGTTGGCAGATCTGTTCTATACACACAATAATACAGGATTGGTAAACCTGATCATATATTTTAATATACACTATAATACACATATCAAGTTTGAACCCTGCATAGGTTGGTAAACCTGATCATATAGATTTAATATACATTATAACATACAACAAATTTGAACTCATGCAAGGTTGGTAACCCTGATCATATATTTAATATATACAATATAATTCATCAAGTCGGAACCACCCACCCACCACCCACCTCTGATATGCAAATCAGCGTTATTTAAAAAATAAAAAAATATATATTTGCGGATGTGGGTGGTCCATTTGGGAATGCTGCGGGTCCAGCTGATTGAAAGTGAAAGTGATCTAGGCTCGCGAAAGGCGGCATATATTCGCGGATATACAAATCAATTTAATTAAAAAAATAAAAATATCAAATTAAAAAAATTTATTCGCGGAAATTCGCGGTCCAGTAGAAAGTGAAAGTGATTTAGGCTCGCGAAAGACGGCATATAAAAAATTATATTCGCGGAAATTAGAAAGTGAAAGTGATTTAGGCTCGTGAAAGGCTGCATATATTCGCGGATATGCAAATCAATTTAATTAAAAAAATAAAAATATCAAATTAAAAAAAAAATAAAAAAATTTATTCGCGGAAATTCGCGGTCCAGTAGAAAGTGAAAGTGATTTAGGCTCGCGAAAGACGGCATATATTTGAATTGACGCGCGAAAGGCGCCATGCAATTTGATTGGTCGATGCTGCTGGTCCAGCGGTGGTGGTGGGGGAATAACTGTACTTGGGTCAGAACCGGTGTTTTCCCTCTACTGTAGTAGTAGTAGTAGTAGTAGTAGTAGTAGTAGTAGTAGTAGTAGTCTCAAGATATCGTGTTACATCGGAAGGAGTAATAGTTAATCACGATTACTAGAGAAAACGGCGATAGTGTATATAAATCGATCACACACGTCGAGACATGACACTAAATGTCGATCGGATGTGACACATGTTGTACTGCGTGCTGAGTTAAGGCAGTTATGGGTTTAATAAATTATTTTCACGGATAGAATCGACGCTTAAATGAAAAATGATAAATGATATTTTTCTGCAAGATGAAAATCTTCAATATGTTTATGTAGACAGGATATTGAGTTGTTTATTTAGGATTTTATACTACAATAATTTATTTTTCTCCCTAAACTCGCAACAACTACTCACGTTTCAAAGTACGACGCTTTATATCATAGTACACATTATCGTGACGTTTACATCAGGGAAACCTTAATTACTAAGTGTAAGTGACTTCAGCTCACAAAATATTCGGACACATTTCTTTCAAGGAGAGTGTGGCCTGTAAGCAAAATTTCACTATGCTAAGAACTCGATGTCGTAGACACTTTAAATTGTCATAGTTTATAATTTTTCAGAAGCGAGCAACTGAATTAAAAGTTTGGAAGTTATACGCGTGGTGACATGTACAAAAATATACTTCACACATAATATGATAATATACTTCAGACATAATGGCCGCTCTCAAATATTGAATATGCATTATTAAATACGAGGGTCATTCAATAAGTAAACAAACAAACAGATTTTGAGCAAAAACGTTTTATTAAGTCAATACAATTTTTTTGGAAATATTTGACAGAGGCAGACCCCTTCTTCCTGAACCATTGAATCGGTTTTTCTTCGTTTGCGTAAACAGTAGGTTGACAGTTGAATGCAGCCATAAAGGTTGAAAGGGATGAATCTAATCCCTTACGTCTGCTCAGCTGATTTCTACTCAGCACTGAACTAGCTGTATATTTTAGTTCATAGAACAGGCAAAATAATTAGACATGAAACGGCTGTCTGCTTCAGATTGCGCTGAATCAAAAGATCTCATTGCGCATGCGTAGATACGACGCGTTGTTTTCGGACCAATTATTTTGTGTTCAGAACAGCGACATAGATGGTGTATCACATGGTTTTGTGACTCAGCTCACACCCTACTTCTTGCACTGCCTTCCCTGCCACCCCCTCACACTACGATCTGCCGAACCGTTTCATGTCTGGCTCTTTCATGTGTATATTTGTTACGTGCTATATTTAGAATTGGTTTCAGACAGACAACAGCCCGGTGCTGATCGAAGTAGTATGAATATATAACGCGCATATACACGCGTAGAGCAGGATAGACCACTGTAAAACGTTATAACCCGTGGGATCAGACTGAACCCGTATAATAAACAACAGGTTCAGAGTGAACTGGTAAAGAATTTACAATTTGTTGGAACATCTCGTACCGTGTGTTTTTTGCGCATCCATGTGGTGAACAAGGACGGGAATAATAGAGAATGTCAATGACCCTGACCTGTACAATCTCAAAAATACGTCGCCAAGATCAAAAGCCTACGTTCTCTCTCTCTATCACACACACACACACACACACACACACACACACACACACACACACAAGCCTGACCTTGAACCCGTATATTCTAAAAGATATGTTGCGATAATTAGACGTAAGTTTATAATAACTATGTGTTATTGTAGTTATTACAAGTTGCAGGTTCCACGTAACACATGTCTGATAAATTGGTTTGTTTTAAAATAATTGGAAATGAATAAGCGAAGAATATTACAAAATTTAAAGATGTGCTTAATTTGTTGGTTAATAATAAATACAACTGCAGTTTTAATTCAAAATAATAATGTTCAACGTGCATCAAGGTAATTTAGCATAAGTGGAATCAACCAGGAATGAGAAGAGAACATTATAATACATTAAAAATAAAAAAGGGAAATATTATTAGTTGTAGGGTGCATGTTGTTGATCGAAGAACTCGATGTCCGAACAGAGAAACAAACATGTTGACGCACCATGTGTAGACCTACATGCTCGAAACTGCAACATGTAGGTATTAAGACGCTACACTGAGATTACAGATGTTATCGAATGCGTGTTCGAATTATTTTTCACTTTAATATATATGTTTTTCGGAGATGTATTCGTCTGTGCCGTTACAGTAATTTTCTATTCGTGCTGAACACTCGGATTTGGGAATTCTGGAAGCATTGTAGTATGCCATTCCCTCTACATATTAATGTGTCTGTTCTAATTGTATGCTTTTACACCTTGAGATAGATAAAATATCAGTAATAACAATAATAATAATAATAATAATAATAATAATAATAATAATAATAATAATAATAATAATAATAATAATAAAAGTTCAATGAAGAAAGTTGTGTTAGTGGTTAAAATCATAAACAGAATTATCACTGTTGCACACCACTATATAAAATTATTCCGATTAGCGCTTTCAAGCTTCACAGCTCATCATCAGATTGAAAATGAACAAACAGACATGAAAGCGAACCCTTCACCCCCACCCCACCGCACCCCGCTCACACACAACAAGCTATAAGGGACATTAATTTGGGTCCACCTCGGGGCCCAGCTTTCGCAATACTTCAATTTAGTGCCGTTTGTACTTCGTCCTGTGGACATTCATCTGTTTTAAACCTTCAGCGGGTCCACGTTACCTGTTTTCTGCTGTTCTGCCAGCGGCCCTAGCAAGGTCATCTTCGGCTTCCTTCTTTTGCATTAGTACCTGTTCTATCTAGGCTGCCACCTGATCCCAGTGGTGTTCGCTCTCCAGCATTATTCCGATGATATTTCCGAGCGAGATCAGTCCCACTACAATTTCCAGCGTTTGTCTCTCCCCTTTCCATCTATCACAGGTGAAAAACGTGTGATTCACATCGTCTAATTCCTGTGTACAGAAAATGCAGTTTGTTCTGTCCACCTTCCCAATCCTGTATAGGTAAGCCCGGAACAGGGCGTGGCCAGTTAGAAACTGCATTATGAAATAATTAACCTCGCCACGCGTAGTAGCAGCAGTAGTAGTAGTAGTAGTAGTAGTAGTAGTAGTAAGTGGCGTACGGAGGGGGGTCAGGGGGCTGAAGCCCCCCATCTGTATAAATGTAATATGCACTTCCTTAATTTACTTAGTCTCTTGTTTAAAATTACAAATTTGCATATTTCGGCCGATTTGGACGGGGATATAAATACTAACAAAATAAGTAGTTTATAATGACAATTATTACTTCAGTTATAATTTATAGTTCATTAAGCAGTGTATTACGCTGAGTGTAACGTTCAGTAACCTACCTGTTTTCTTTCTCTCTCGCTCTCATTTGACGGCACCACACCGGCTCAGCCACTACTAACAATAAACCATAAGAATTTTTACTTAAGTATTAAATAATATTTTTATGAATCTTAAGTACGTACATAAATCTTTTTCATAAAAATATTATTTAATAGTTAAGTTAATATTCAGCACTTTTTTCCAGATATCAGTTGATAAATAAAAGGATAATTTTAATAATGTTCCTAATTTCATATCTTGAATAATGCTGCTGCAATAATGAAAAAAATTTACTACTGTATGAACGATTCTTTACTGGACAAGATAGCAACAAATTCGGGTGGACGTAAGCGACAAAAAACGACTAGTCTGGAGCAGCACGAGCGGCCCAAGACTTCACAGCCAGTGAACGAACGCAAGTCCAAACATCACATTGATTAATCTCAATTAAAACAATGAAATTGCAGTTGATATTTTAGTTCTTACAATGTCAGTAGATTTTAGGTATCTCAAATGTAATTTTAATTAATTAAAATTAGCTAATTTAAATTAATTAAAATTAGCTAATTTTAATTAATTAAAATTAGATAATTTAAATTATATTAGATAACATTTATTCTGAATATATTTTATTTTTAATATATTTTATCCTTAATAAAATGTGTTCTTTAACAAACACGATGACAAAACAAAGTGTAATTTTCCTTAGTGGGCTGAAGACCTTGGTAGGTCAGGAGGTACCGCGTCATCTTGCAATTGGGAACCACTGAGTTAAGTTCTACTGGAAACATTTTCACGATGTTTCTGTTACACAAAGTCTTTATTACGTTTAACGTAATCTAGCAAGCCTAAGTTGATCTTACGAAGGTAATAATGTTGTTGTCCTTCTTCTTTTCTGGCACTCAGTTCTAAGAGATTGATGAATGTCCAATTTTGTGTCTTCAGTGTTTAATTTCTTAAGTTCCTAGTAGCTCCCAGACTTCACTTTCTGCCCCCTTTGGACTCCCTTTCCTATTGTTCCTTCAGTTCCTCTGTTAAAGCAACCGTGCAGTCATTATGCTTTATCATGTACCCTGTCCACTTTCTTCTTTACCTAGTTATACAGTAACGAAAGAACTGCAAAAGAATGTTTACTTTAATATTTTTATATTAACATACTTAAAATTAAAAATGTAATATAAAATATGAAAAAAATTAATTGTATTAATATATGTGTTTGTATATTACAACCTGATATTGTTAAAATAGTGTAGGGTATTTTTCTTCACGAAGCCTATATATAAATAAAATTCAAAGTCTGAGGATTTATGGGTACTGAATACAAATCCACACCGTTACACTGATTGTCACCAAATTTTGCACAGGTAACCTTTGTTTGACACAAAGCGAAAAATACGGTCTAACTTGGAATGTGATATTTTGCCCCGTTCGCACGATTTAGGCCCTTTAATTATGCATTTTCGTTGACGCCTACAAAGATGTCAACAACTACATGGAGACCAGAATTAATTACCATATTAACAAGTAAATAAACAAATAATATTTAGCGGCATCGGAACTGTACCTTTATCCGTTCCTGCAGTTTTTAATGTTTTTAATATGCGATTGTATCGAGATATTTTGTAACTTTCTATACAGATACGTCTACATCTTTTGTAATTTCCTTAAACGATTATAAAATTTATGTTTATATGTATTTCTGATGATGTAACGAATAAGTACCGAAATATATTAAATAATACTACTACTAAAGATGTCAACAACACCATGAAGACCGGAATTAATTACCATAGTAAACAAAAGTAAATAAACAAAAGCTATTTGGCGGCATCGGAACTGTACATTTATCCATTCCTGCAGTACATTTTCGATGTTTTATATAATATGCGATTGTATTGATATATTACGATGTGGAAAGAGTACTAATTGTAAATTGTCCTATTACTTAATGGAAAGCGAAAATACGTGTTGTTTTCATTTGTGAGGTTAGGTGACAACGGTTTTTGGTTTTTAGTTTTCTGCTGAAATAAATGAAAGCCATGGTTGAGGAAAACGTAACGTTTAATGTGTTATACAATGCTTCTAACACAGTACCACTAAAAATAAAGAATTTAGCGTTCTTGACTTAACAGGCAGGCTACTTTATAAATATCTCCAAAGGCTGTATAAACGGGAACTTTTAAATCTCAAAAGGCTGTTGCACCAGCATAATAATTTAGTACAAGTTAAAATAGTTCAAGTGCTGAAAACAACTTTGGAGAGAATTTGACTAACGAGTACAAAATTGTTATACGAGCGACAGAACGCCATATAGACATAGACAATAAAAATTATATAAAAATACTTATTAAAAGTCAAATATTCGCGTGCAAAGCCGCGGGTAACAGCTAGTATTTGTAGGCCTATATTTTTCAATCCATGCGCCTTTACAGTTTACCCATTTCCACGTAGAAATAGGGGATATTAAATTAATATTATTTCCACATCTAACATTTCCATTAATAGTATTAATAATACGACAGTCGTTTACATATTACGCACGTTAAAAGCACGCGTTTGATTTCTAACCAACGCGTTTGATTTCTTGGTATTGTTTGAAGAGAATGGCAATGAGTCATAACCAATTGTTCGATTTATAGTCTGTTTTTTACATTACTGCGGATGTTATAAAATAAATAGCTCGGCGTTACACATCTTTAATGTGTTATGTGGTTAGTTATGGAGTCTTGTGCCTGTGTTTGAATCTTTTATAGCTAGAACGCAATAAAATCGCTCAATTTTCTGGCTCCACGAACAGGCTTTGGAAAAGCACGAGATGTGTCGCTGCATGCCACACGATTGAGCGGTCAATAGTGGAGTCTCCCGTGTTTTTACTCAGTGATGTGTAATGCCGTCCGTCACTCCACGACGTCCGTGACTGCTGCCGACAGACAGAGGATAAGAGGGACTGTGTGCGCTGTCCGGATCGCAGAGTGATGAGCCCCAGTTCTTCCGGTCATACCACAAGGAAGACGGGACCTGGCAAATCGAGAAGCTGAACTCTAGAGCTTACTCTGAGCTCGACTCTACGTCTTGGCCCTCTACGTTTGTACACGGAAGAGCAGAAGCGTGCTGGTGCTAAGGGAGCGACACAAGGATGACGGGACAGGGCAAATCGAGAAGCTGAAAACTACAGCTTACTCTGAGTTCGACTCTACGTCTTGGCACTCTACGTTTATACACGGAAGAGCAGAAGCGTGCTGGTGCTAAGGGAGCGGCACAAGGAAGACGGGACCGGGCAAATCGAGAAGCTGAACTCTAGAGCTTACTCTGAGCTCGACTCTACGTCTTGGCACTCTACGTTCATACACGGAAGAGCAGAAGCGTGCTGGTGCTAAGGGAGCGGCACAAGGAAGACGGGACCGGGCAAATCGAGAAGCTGAACTCTAGAGCTTACTGTGAGCTCGACTCTACGTTTATACACGGAAGAGCAGAGGCGTGCTAGTGCTAAGGGAGCGGCACAAGAAGACGGGACCGGGCAAATCGAGAAGCTGAAGTCTAGACCATACTCTGAGCTCGACTCTACGTCTTGGCACTCTACGTTCATACACGGAAGAGCAGAAGCGTGCTGGTGCTAAGGGAGCGGCACAAGGAAGACGGGACCGGGCAAATCGAGAAGCTGAACTCTAGAGCTTACTCTGAGCTCGACTCTACGTCTTGGCACTCTACGTTCATACACGGAAGAGCAGAAGCGTGCTGGTGCCAAGGGAGCGGTACAAGGAAGACGGGACCGGGCAAATCGAGAAGCTGAAGTCTAGAGCTTACTCTGAGCTCGACTCTACGTCTTAGCCCTCTACGTTTGTACAAGGAAGAGCAGATGGGTGCTGGTGCTAAGGGAGCGACCCAAGGATGACGAGACAGGGCAAATCGAGAAGCTGAACTCTAGAGCTTACTCTGAGCTCGACTGAACGTCTTGGCACTCTACGTTTGTACACGGAAGAGCAGAAGCGTGCTGGTTCTAAGAAAGCGACACATTTAAAAAGGAGCAATTACACACCTTCACGAAAGCCCGTAGCCTGGACGACAATGCAGCCTCAGATGCATGTTGTTTCTGATGGCTAGGAGCAACAATGTTTCACCATCGAGAGAAAGCAGAAAATGCCAAGTACCGTACATGTAAAATCTGACATGTGCACAACTTCATTGAAACCGTGACATAAGTATAAAAGTACAAAAACAGAGACATGATACTATCTTTTTTTTCAGATTTTTATAATTCAGGTTTTGAGGGGAATTAGGGTTTTAAGGCAATACAGTCGCAGTTTATAAATACACTCAAGTGAGTAAGCGAGTACATGCGTACCATTATTTAAAGTCGTAGTTTTCGTCGTAACCGTTATTCTAATTTTTTGACTTCTCATTTAAGCTAATTTGTAACGGAGATAGCGCATACAATTATTAGCGAAATCGTGTAATTGCTCGTCCAGATCTGAAGGGCGCTTTGTTTTGTTTTTCTTCGGCGTAATATAAATTCCATTTATGCTAAGTCACTTGGAGAGAGAGAGAGTGAGAGGGAGAGAGAGAGTGAGAGAGAGAGAGGGAGTGAGAGGGAGTGAGAGGGAGTGAGAGAGAGAGAGAGAGAGATTTTACCTTATCGCGAAGAATACAGATGCGTGGTACGTGATGCTTCTCAAGGTCAAAGAAGCCATTAATGTGTTTTTCTCGGTGATACAGGCTACATCTACGCAAAACGAATACCAGTGCAACGCTGAGTTGTGAGCTGCTACTACGAAGTTGCGTCGCGCAAACCACGGATCGTGTGATTTTAATTAAATGAAATTCCACTTTGTTGAACAATATACCTTACGAGTATCACGTACGCGTTCTGTCTAATTGTATTTACAAAATACTCAATACATATTACGTACGCAGATACTATGTTTACCTGATCATTGTTCGTCATGCATGTGTCGTGTGTAGTCACACCCACGCGCAATCCACTGCGCCTCTTATCTTCACTGACGCGTATAATGTTTTTCCGTTATAAATGATTTAAAATAGTCAAAAACATGATTGCGGCGCATGCTATGTCTCAAGGCGTTCTAAACAGGGCTTAGAAACAGAGAACGGGACCGCACCCCCTCCCGGAGAATTTTGTTAATCCCTTAATTTTTAGAATATTTTATTATTTTTTCAGCTGTGTATGCTAATATAGTAGTAACTCTTTTTAATTCCATGTTCCATAAGGAAATGTAAGTATGGTGATCGTGAAAAAAATCGTATTCGAGATAACGGCTGATTCTGATTGTACTACCCTCAAAACAAGAAGAAAAGTCATTTTCCGAAAAATGTCTCTGTGCAGAATTTTTTCTGTGGCGAATGATAACTGCCCCAAAATTCAAACAGAATCGAATATTTTTTTTCATATGTGCCCAAATTGTAGAGGACTCAAGGCTTATTGATTTTGGTGAAGTTCGGTTAAGTGGAAGGGATAGTTACCTGCAACGTTTTACGTTTTAACAAGA